>VZTD01006112.1:42564-421021 GCA_013397725.1 Rhagologus leucostigma
GGGTAGGTATCACCTTTGCCGTTCTTCTACAACCTGGAACTCAACAGGCAGCTCACACTCATCTCATGAAAAATGGAAACCTGTAGTCCTGAAGTGTTCTCTCAGTTTTATTCAGAAGTTCATTTTCCTAGGGAGGTTGTTGGAGGAGAATGGTCTTTTTTTTTACATCTGAATGTTTTGCAACAGAAAAAAAAATCTTTTTGAAATGTTTCAGTCCCATTTAAATATAAGTGTTAAAGAGTCTGCTGTTAATTATCCATCCAGGATGATGGCATCTGTTATTTCTTTTTAAATGCTCCATTTACTTTAACTTTATAATGAAGTGCAGTAAATCTATTTGCAGTGGTTGTTAACTCTTTGAATTAGTTTCAATTTTTTAATATAGAGGGTGTTTTTAGACTTTTGCCACACATCGTCCACTTGAAGGGCTGAAGAGAAAGCTAATGTATACATTTGAGGGAGGTTTAATTCTGACCTGTTATGAAACCTCTCCTGATACTTCATAAAAAAAAAAACTTTAGAAATTTTGAAGGAAACAAACTATGTCATTTCTCTCAACATTTTCTTTCTTTGAATTGCCAACATTTCATACAGATTTGCACTCCCAAATCTTTCTGCTGGAAGCNAAAAGTGAGAAACCTGTGTTTATCTGAAAGACTGTGTTTTATAAGCAGCATACACTCAGAACCTGAAATGATTTATTGAGGCAGTTGATGGTTGAACTGTGCCATGTGCTGAAGGCACCCAGGATGACAAAAAAATATCCTGATGGTTCTGGATGCCCATCCACCCTTAGCTGGTATATACCCAGCCTCTGGACAGCCACATATTACACATCAACATTCAGAGGAGGTAGCTTGGAGAGAGTTTTATAACCTGGCAGCTGATGGTTTTGCCGTGTTTCCAAAGGTTTTTGTATTCCTCAAAATTAAAGCGAAAGGTGTTATCCGATGCCTCGAAATGGCACAGATAATGGCAAAAGCACCTTTGTTCCCGCAGACTGTCTGAACAATGTGTTAATCCTTACCTTGAGAGATCACCTCTAGAAAACAGAGGAGGGTTCCAACCTTTCTGTCAGTGTGAGCCAGTTTTTCTACTGTTGCAGCCAAAAGAAGGTGCCAAGTGACGGCAAAGTAGGTGTAGTTTTGCGATGAATAGGTCTAAGCAAACCTTGGCTTTGTGCATCTCCGCAGAACCAGGGAGATGGAAAAAGGGCAGAGTTATTTAAGTGAAGGTGCAGCAAAAATGCACATGGAAATGAAGTATTATTTTTATTACTGAGCACCTGCTAAAGAATGGTGTCCCCACACAGCTCTACCTGAGCTGATGGTGCAGAGCGTGACAGCGTGTTCTTGGCTCTGTGTCAGCACCTGTTTTAGTGCAGGCAAGGCAGAGTTGCCTTGGAAAGTCCACCAGACCTGGGAAGCTGCAAGGCTGAGGAGGGTAAACTCTGCCCAGCAGGGATGAAGTGGGTTAGGTGGGTGGGTGGGTNTTTAACTTTATAATGAAGTGCAGTAAATCTATTTGCAGTGGTTGTTAACTCTTTGAATTAGTTTCAATTTTTTAATATAGAGGGTGTTTTTAGACTTTTGCCACACATCGTCCACTTGAAGGGCTGAAGAGAAAGCTAATGTATACATTTGAGGGAGGTTTAATTCTGACCTGTTATGAAACCTCTCCTGATACTTCATAAAAAAAAAAACTTTAGAAATTTTGAAGGAAACAAACTGTGTCATTTCTCTCAACATTTTCTTTCTTTGAATTGCCAACAGTTCATACAGATTTGCACTCCCAAATCTTTCTGCTGGAAGCTATTTACATCAGAAAGGAAGAATTGTGAAGCTGGGGGCTGAAAAACAGAATTTACACTTTTTTTCCACAGCATTTCACATATATTTAGTGTTTCTTTTTTTTTTTTTTTGTTTCCTCAGGTCTTTGTAACACACTGTGTTCCAGATCTCAAGCTGGATAGATTAAGTGGCATGTACTCTATTTGACACGTCAAATTTCTGTTACTGCTGCCTGCAATACATGGAAGCAAATGTCACTTGTATTTTTTGAACATATGCAACAAATTTCAACCTAGAAGTCAGCTCATGAGTGTCTGGGTTTTTTTTCCCCACTCTCTCTTTTTTCTTCCTCTTATAATGCCAAAACTCCTTAGAGCCAATCTAAGTGTAGCTGACATCAGCTCTGTGGTTCCGTACCCAGAACAGAGTGAGGGGGGGACTTCGGTAAAAATGAGAATTTTCCCTCTAGGATGATTCTCCGAGGATCTGTGGTCCTGGAGAGCTAAGAATCCTGGAGGACTCAGTATCTTCTGAGTTTTGTTTGAGGCAGATAGACGAAAATAGAAAATCTTGCCTTTTGTCCTAAGAGTGTGTGTTAGGTCTCAGCTCTGCAAACCAGGCAAGAGCTGGTGGGAGCAGCAGAACCCTCACCTGCAGCCCTTCCTGCAAGTGCCTGTCCCCTGTTCCCACTGATGTGAGGCCATGCAGCAAGGAGTGGGGCTGGGGGGGTTAATCTGCAATGACTCCCTCCCTGGAGACAATCCAAGGCTATGCCAAAGCTTGTGCTGGTGCCAGTTTAGGATGGGTGAGCCCTGAGTAAGTATATGCCTTGGACATCTCTCCTGACCTAACTTTTTTTGTTCCCTTCTCACAAGATCTTTCATTTAGCAGGATTGCTCTAAAAAAAAATATCCTGGAGATGTGATTCCTACTGCAAAATCTTGCATTTCATTTAAATTGCTACCAAAATTTACTTCCTTCTCAAAGCCTGTTGTTATATGCAGTCTACAATTAGTCAAGGAAATGGGTTATCCTTTCTAATTCCAAACCAGTTTAAACATCTTTCTCATTTGTTTGGAAAAGGATATTACATAAAATATCAGTCTGCTATAAAAGGCAATAGTGTAGCAATACTTGTGACTATGATGTACTGAGAACATTGTTATGATGGTCTCTTGGAAGTTCAAAACATACAAAAGTGAAAAGTTATTCTATACAGAAAGAGAACAAACCCCAAATAATATTTAAGTTATTTTATTTCTCATAAAAATATTTAAATTGACAGTAAACAATTAGTTGAAATATTAAAACTGAATGACATCTATCGCAAAACGTGGCATTTTTGTAGTACTGTGTAAATTTGCTAGAAAAAAAGAGAGAATATCAGTCCACATCAAAGAGAATTTTGTATAAGTCAAAACAATACTTATGTGCAGTTTCAAAAGTTCTTTGGAAGTTGCTTATTCACTATGAAAAAATCTTCTCTCTGGAAAAACTTAATAGACATAGAGATACTTGTGAATCTCTTCTCTCCTCCAAAAAAACCCAAACTTATATTTCTTGCAACTGAATGACCACTTTCTCTGAAATTTCCTCCTGGGGCTGTGGAGCCCTATGAGATGTTCTCCCAGTTTTCCTGCTTATCTTCCAGATCTGCTGGAGGACAGAGACTTCATTTTTTCCCTTCATTACCAGTTTTCTCCTCCCCAGACTACTGTCACCCAAAAACTGCAAAGCAAAGCTGTGGAGACTATTTATTTAAATATTAGAGCTAATCCTACTCAAAGTGGAATTACCTGCTGTGAATGCCCCTGATTAGCAGCCTGGTGTCTGTGCGAGGACAGGAAAATCTCTGATAATTTAAAAAAAAGAAAAATCTTTATTTCCAAAACTCAGTCTCTTGTAGCTTAAAGTAATAGAATTTTTCCTTATCTTTCAGCATTTTGAACTATCCTTTAAAGCTTTCCCTTTTTAATCCTCTAGCCCTCTTCCACCCCTCCCTAGACCAAAAAAGGAATCCCCCCCTTAAAAAAAAGAGAAAAATAAAGCACTTTCTTTAGCAGATATAAAAATTTTATTGCACATAATTTGAACCACAGTTTTCATCTGAGGAACTCTTACCTCTCCGGACCCCTTGTGAGCTGCCTGCCCGTGCTTCTGCTACCCTTGGCTTTCTGCCCAAAGTTAAAGTACATGTTTAGTATCTTTTTAATATTTCATGTGTCTCCCATCTGGTGGGCCATGTTCTGGTGTCACAGGAGCTGGACTGACTGATCTGAAGTTAGGTGGTCATTTCTCACTACGTAAGGGTATTATAAGCCAGTCTGATAATATACTGGAGGATTATTCATTAATACCTACCCAGCTCTTTTTTTTTTTTTCCCAGGATCCTGTAAGATCGCTCCACCAAACGCTGCAACCCACGCTTGGATTATTTTTCTTAACAATCATTATTCTATATTTATCCATACTGAAGTATATTTTTAGCCCATGTCTTTCATCAGTGAGAGGATCTGTGTCCCTTTAGACCCATTTCATTCTTCCCTGCCATTTGCCATATTTAGCTAACTGGCATCGCCATGTTACTACTTATCCTTTTGGGGATTATTATGCTACTGCAAAGGTTTTGCTGATGAACTATGGCATAAATTTTCTTGACCATTAATTAATACCAAGCATTACATTTTATGGGCGGTTCAGGATGAAATAGGATTTCATCTTCCGACAAGACACATCAAGGATATATGGATTTTAGAAATTAGAGACAGGCATGCATGCACTCTGCATAAAAAGTATATTCCCAGGAACCAATTTCCCGGTGGCAAATTATTGGCTGAATATATCAGTACAGATGGCTGTCTAAAATGCAATAATGCTAGGCATGTGTCACCATGATGTGGGAACTCATTCAGAAATGGAATACTGCAGCATTGGAATAAATAGATATGTAACTGAAATTACAGATTGTGGAATACAGGATGGGCGCAGGCTGCTGCTGCTGCTTGGTGCCGAGGCTCTAAGTTCCCTTCCTAGGAAGCAGAGATCTCCATAGGCATTTTGTCATGTACTTGGTGCAATTTCAGCTCTTAATTGTCTATTACGAAATGCGGAAGAAGTTAAATTTAAAAAAAAAAAACATCAGAGTTTGGCATAGCCACAAGCTGATGCTTGCGGTCCATCACCATCACTACAAGCAATAAGGAACCAAGCCAGATGGCTTGGTCTGCCTGAGCTCAGGAGATAACCTAAGGGTTCTGGATATTCCAGATTTTGAAGGAATTTCTTTCAGTAATTAGATTGAGATTTTTTGGTTTACAGGTGTAATCCTTGCAAAGGCTAGATAGACGTGAAAACACAAACCCACTGAAAGTCTTTAAATGGAAGAGGAGAAGGAATTCTTTTCTCAATCTCCATATGTTTATATTTTGAATGCAAGTTGTAGTTTTATGTTGATAGAGAAAAAGATCGAGTTTTTACTTTGTATTTGTTGCTTCTTAACACAGCATTTTAGGCATCTATAAATGCTGTGAACCCCATAAACACAGAAATAACTCAGGGTTCTGAAGCAACTGTTTGAAATCTTGAAAGGCCTGCTTCAAGGGCCACATGAGAAATTTTGGGTTTACAAGAAGCCCTCTTGGATTTTCAGTAAAAATGAATAATGGGGCACTTAACAGCTTTTAGACTTGACTGCATTTCATGCTCCTCAGTGACACCACACAATTGTTCATGATTTGCTGTAAGAAATGTAATGATTTTTCTTTAATTCTTTTCTATTGAATTTTTGTACTCTTCCTGTGTTACAATAGAATTAAAAAGGGGAAGAGGGATGAGACCTTGACAGTTGTGGCATTCTAGTACATGCATAAAATTTCTTAACTTTTCACCCTTTCAAGATATGTAAAAATCTTGTTGTCTTTGCCATATGTCCTAAGAACACATGCCATGTACATTGCCACAATGATGGTGTACATGGCAAAGGACTTCGCTTGTCTATGAAACAGGTATTAAGCCCAAAAAACCTGAAGATTATGGATTTGCTTTGTTTTAATCTGAACAGTGATCAGAGAGCAAATCAATGGTGTTTCTTTGCATGGATGTATAAACCACTAATATCCTTATGCCAAGGTATCTTCCTCAAGGCTGTTTAAATGCAAAAGCTCCCTAAAGTACAAAGATCAGACTATTCTCTCTGTAGCAGACTAATTAGAAATGTTATTTGTAGACCTGTCAATAGACGCTGAAAATACAGATATTTGGCATTAAATTCAACTTTCAGTGACAGATTCACGCAATTCGTGGGCATCCAAAGTGTTGCACTGAGAGCAGAATTTTGCTATCCAACTTTGCCTAGAATAAAACTTGCTCTTTGGATCAATATAGTTTTTGAAAGATCACAAAAGGATTGCAGTACACCAAAGATGTTTTAAATTTTGTTTTAACATTTAACCAAGCCAAGAGCCCTCTCAGAAGCTGAAATTTCTTTCTTTCCTTCACTTTCTAAGACCTGCAAAAGTTTGTTCTTGGAATGTAAAAACATAAGATGAAAACCTGAGAATTCGTTATATATTTGGGGAATAGCAATTATAATTGCTTTTCTCACTCTCTTTTCTTGTATAGGCTTACTTGTACGTGCGCCTGCTAAATATGGTACATGTATTTCACTCAGATTAGAAAGCAGGCTGACCTTCATAACCATGTGTACTTATGCTCTGCCTAAGGGTAAATACATTTTAGTGGAAGACTCTTCTATTCATTTAGGTAAAGACGCTTCATGCTGTAAGAAACATGCAATTTTATTTTCACGTGGAAGTCTTTTTGATGAGAAAGGAAGGGAGATTAATCAGTTCAAGAAATCCACAGTTATTAGTTCATCTTAAATATAGAAGTTATTCAGTCTGACAGATTTTTCCTTAATTTTTAAAATTAATAGTACTTGTAAATGTTGAACAATAGTAGAAGAAATACCACTCTCATTTCCTATGTAATAAAAAAGATTTTTGTTATATTTTATTTTTAATTCAGTTTTTAACTGTGAGAGAAGGATTTATACTGGGTTGACAAAGGCCTCAATAAAGTAGAAATGGGTCAAAAAATATTTACTGCTACTACCAAATCGCCACTATTACTACTTATCTAAATACATTCCTGATTTATAAGAGCTACCCCCAGTACAGTTTCTTAGTTGGTCTCACCGTTGGATTAAATCTGACTAGATGATTGACTGTATGTTAACTGAGAGGTGGTTAAATCTCTTTTATGAGGCATGGACACATTAAAGGTTGTTTTCTCACTTCTTGAGAGACATTTCTTGAAATGTCTCTCAAAAAAATGTAAGGCTTTTAAAGAGAGCTTTGAGAGAGCTTACACTTTAAATGGTGGCTGAATTGAGAAACTGCTAAAAATAAAAAAATGGAGAAAACCAGGAATCTGTGCTGGCGCGTGCGTTTTCCTCCCCAGCACGTGCTCATGCCCACACACAGGCACAAACTGCCGGATGCATCCTCACCTGAGATAAACTTCCACAGTTTTCAAAGCCACTCACACTGTGTTGATTCATCTGTGGTGGTAGTTTGAAAAAGCTTAATGATACCCTCACTAAACAGCAGCATGAGCAAGGAAGGAATTTAAAGTTGCTGCATTCGCTCTGAAGCAGGCTTCCTTTGCCTCTTTACTTTTAAAATAAAAAGTTTATCACTTGGATGTAACCCCATATTTCCATTAGAAGTGACCATTTCAAATTAGGAAGTGCGTGTTTCCATTTAAAGGCAAATTTGTAGGAAGAAGGAAAGAGCCTGCCTGCATTATTTAAAGCTTGGCTGAGATATTTGCAGATTTATTAGGAAAAAAAAGTACAAACTATGTGTCCCTCCGTATTCCGAAGGACTCCATGCTTTCCTCTTGGCTTTCACGGGCACTTTGCCCAACTACAGGATAGGGCTCTGAGGTCTGTAATGCAGAATGAAGGCTAATTCAATTGTTGCATGTTGACACACTATGGACTCCAGTCCAAAACCCTTCTAAAACATTTGCCGATTTATTTTCCTCGTGGGCACAATTCTCTAACTGCCCTGGAAGCTCACAGCTGCGCTGTGTGACTGGTGACAATATTTGTACTGCTTCTAGGGCATTCTGCTGTATTCTACTCCACTGTTCCAGTGACTTACTTCATGTCAGGATCCATCACATCCATCCTAACTTTTAAAAAAATTATTGCAATCATTCAGGTTGGTGGGTTTCCTAAAATTCTTTTGCTGGCACGTTTTGGGAAAAAGAGAGAAATCCTTAGGCTGTATATTATTGGTGCCTCCTGTGCTCTTGACCTAGGAAGCAAAATATCTGAACGACTAAAGACAAAAAGAATTTCCTTGTCTCAAAACATGTAACCTAAAAATGGTACTAATGGTAAAAGCAAAAAGCACCTTTTAGTGCTCATTTCATAGCAATTACATGTTTTATATCGTAGCCTACCCACAAGATTTTTATTTTCATAGGTGAAGACAGTGTGAACCTATCATGTCTCTCAGTAATTTTACAGTGATTCCCTCTGTAGGAATCTTAATGTCACACACCGGTGACTAGTCCAATCACTTGTCTCCACTGACATTCATAGGTATTCCTTCAGAAGGTAAAATTACTCTACAGTGCCTTTTTTTGACAAAACTTTGCAAAGCTTTCATCCTCAGGGAATATTTTTCTGACTTTATTTTATGCTTTAAAGTGCAGGGATTGACACTTGTCATTTCAATGTAGCAGGTAGAAGTGAAAAACTTTTAATCTGTACCACAGTACAACCTTTTCCTAAAAATGCTTTTTATGCCAGTAGTGAGCTTTGCTTGGTTATCCAATGCAGGAAAAACTTCCTCAGATTTATCTATTTCTCGCCTTTTAATCTCTACACTTGCAAAAGCAGCAGGACACAGCTGGGTCAAATCAGACTAATTGGTCCTCAGTTTAGGATTTCATTTGGCCATCTGATCTCAGTATTCCTCAGATCATGCTTTAGAGATGGTGTCCCATCTGCAGAAACCCAGAAGTTGGATGTGCACACAATTAGAATCTGTCCCTCTTAAATCCAACAGGAGCTGCTCCCAGCTTGACTTATGAGCAGATCACCTATATAACTCTGGAGAAAATGAGTTACCACAAAACTTTGGGGGGAATTGCCTTAACTAGCACAAATCAGAAATCAATGGTCGTGATTTCTCTGACTGTGGCTTGGGATGCTAGTCTGATTTAATGGAGAAGAAGAAAATGGTTGAAAAGACCTGACAGGAATTTCCGAAATAGCTCTTAGCCAATGGCGTACTGCTGTAGCAGCATAACAAGTCACAGTGTTTTCCAAAACGCGAAAAAGAAAGAGCATTTCTTTCAGAAGACAGAAATTACTGGTGCGAAACAGAAACCTGGATGACGTAAAATCCCAGAAACTGAGGTGTATCTGACAGCACAAGACTTGTTGAGGCCCAGTCTGATTCAGAAACCATAATTTGCCAATTCATACGCCCCAGGAAAATGAGTCTGTCATACATGCTAGCGCGCCAGCAGCATTTTGGCTTGTGATTCCCTTCTGCCAGCGGGAGCTGTGGTGTGAGGTGCGGGATCTTCCCAGCGCTGGAATTTGCTCCTGGCCCTGGTTCATGTCGTGATCGACCTGCACTGCTACGTCTGCCAGAGAGCCGAGGTGAGAATGCAGTCTGAAATAAACTGAATGGAAAAACCGGGCAAAGCTCCACACTGGAAAGAGCAAGGAAATGGACTTTTGGTTTAGAATAGAGTAGAATAAAATATTTCAGTTTGTAGAGGCCTCCAATGACCATCAAGCCCAACTGCCTGATCACTTCAAGGCTGTCTGTGTTGCATCAAAGGTGTTTATTGGGGGAAGTTTGGGCTAGGATTGTCTAAGCTCTCTGATGTGGGAAGCAAATAGGACAGTTGGCAAAGGCAGTGCATGTGAAGATCCCCCTCTAGGCTTCACTGAGGCTTTTATCAGAAAGCTATATGCATGTCTAGCTTTAGTTACTGGATGGTACACAGAGACAAGGCAGGTGTACGACATTTATTTTTAGATAGCTTCTGAGAAAAGAGGAGGAAAGCTGCATGCAGCAAAATTTTACTCTGGCAGCACAACATAAAAATAATTTGCTTCCTGTCTGCAAACAAATTTAAATCCTTATTTTGCCGTATTAAAAACAATGTAAAATGAACAGTTAGCATAAATAAGTCTCACTGCTCAGTGGACCCTCAGCTACATGTGATAAAGAACGTAGATGCCCATATGTTTAGATGCTGCAAATTGAATATTTAGCCAACTGGTCCCTGGAATAGAAGCAAAAATCTAAAGTTAAGTGCTTGGACCCTTTGAACAGCACACAGGCATGTTGAAAGGGCTTGCTGAAAAAAAATCCCTCACAGAGAAATGGAGGCCTGTCCACTTGAAAAGAGCAAGCAAAGGGCATGGCCTTAATTTTGTTCTTCACACAAGACCTGGCACCCATGGAGGTGGCCCTGTTCCCCTGGGGTCCAAATCCAGACTGGTCCCACTGGGAGGAGGGATGATGTGGGCACCAGGCAGTGGTGCCAGAGGGGCAGGGAGAGGAGAGAGTGCTGCTCTTGCCATGTGGGGAGTGACTCAGAAGTTCACGTTGCAGCACAAGTGAACACAGAAATCTCCCATGGGAAAAATGCGCTTTGTGCCTCTGGGAGCTGCAGGAGGCAGCAGAAGAAGCAAACCCGGTGCTTTGGGTGTGTGAGCAACGGTGTGGGGCAGCCCCTCCAGGGATCCTGCACCTCTAGACTCTCTGTACATCCCTCTGCTGCAGTTTTACTGCCTTGGGGCTTCCTCAGCTTCTCACTGCCTTGGGTGCTGTGGTGGAAATCACAGAAGGATGCAGCCATAGTGGCAATTTCTTAATTGCCTTTCTTCTGTGGTCGCAGCTTGCTGAAATACTCCTCCAGATTATGGGAGCAGTGGTAGTCAGATTTGGAAAGGAAGTCTGTGTGGTTTTGCAGAAATTTGCAGCTAATAAAAGGATAATAAGGAAACTAAGAGAGAAAGATGACTACAGATCTGACTATTTGATGACTAATCTGGTCAATGTTGGGAGACACGATTTGTGGATTAAGCTCAGTGGTAATCTCTGGTTATGAAAACTGAAAAACAAAGCTAAATTGCCTGTATTTTCAGAATGAGAAAGAGAAAACGTTGATGGTGGCATTCAAGAGTCACAAAATATCCCTACAATATAAAAGTATATTAATAAAATGCTGGCTGTACTGCAACTGCCAGCTTCAGGTAATGCACATGTGGCTCTGGGAGAGGGGAGTGTAGAGTCCAGATCTTGACACAATTGTCATGAACCACAGAGAACAGACACTTAGCATGTATAAAACAACAACAGCATCCAGCTCCATTCAACACCTTGACTCCAATAATTGCTCTCAACTACAATTGCTTGTCTTGCTGAATTACCTGTTTCTAGCAAATACGGAATAAATTGTGTTTGAAATCAAAATATTGTTAAACAGTCAGTTCTATGAGTTTGAATATGACTATTCCAGTGAAAAGATGGAATATTTTATGTTTACTGAAAGAAGGCCTTGGAATTGTAAGATATTTCTTAAAAGCCGAACTGATCTCAAGAAATCTGCAAGATACGATCAATTTACACTGAACTCCCAAGCCATATCAGGCATTGCACTGCTTCTTCCAACCAGAGATTATTTTAGAGAGCATTGAGACTAGATTTTTGAAGTTTCTTAGATGTTTACTTCCCACTGATTTCATAAGAAACATCTGTAAGTCTTGATTTCAAAGGGAGATCATCATCTACCTGCTTCGGCCAGTGTGGTTCTAAATTCCCTGCACATAAAAGCTGTGGTAGGATTGAGAAACAAACCCAAACTCCAACTGCTCTACAAAATCCTTTTGAAACATTCATTTTAGGTCTTTTAATAAATAATTACAGAGAAGCAGCATGCCAGAACCTGATAACCTGCAGATGTGACGGTATCAGAAGCAACCTGCTGAAACTCCAGGCTTTTCCACATATTTGAACTGCATATCCTCCCCAGTTTGATACCTATTTCCCTGTAATTCATTTTATTCAGACAGAGAAGGAAAAGGTTTCTTAACAGAAATTATTTGCTTACAGTTGTGAACAAATCTTGAGAATTTAATCTTGTTACTGTAGTTTTCATGAAGGCACAACATCTCTTTTGGCAACTCGTCTGTTGTTGGTTAATGGATTGTGCCATAAAAAAATAAAATTAAATGGTAACCTTATACATTTGCCCTTTTGATGAGGCAAATATTGCCAAACCTTGTTTCTGTTTCTCTCTTCAGTTAGACTACTTTTTAGTACTAGGGAAGTTCACCTGATTGCAATCAAACATACATAAGCAATTTGCAACATGCATGTCTACACATCAGGCAGAAAATCTTCAGTTAGTGCATATTCAAGATGTTGTAAGCCAAGATACGTTAGGGCAAGAAAGAAATTTGCAGGACTCACAAAACTATTCCAGGCACTTGGTAAATAGATTTATAGTCTCAGACACAAAGGGGAATGATAAGCTATAGGCATTTCGAAGTCATTCTAGGGGGCCAACATCCTATTACTTAGATCTATGTATGAAATATACTGGCAACACACTGACACATCAAAGAAAAATGTTATGCTGGAGCTTTTCTTTTTAATTAAATACAGAAAAACAGTTACGTGAGCCTCTGCAGGGATCTTTTCCCTTTTTTTTTTGGTAAAAATATTGAGAAATCAGTTTGTTTAAACGTTAAGCTGTTCATAGGAAAGTAAGACCCTGGAGGTTAGAGAAAGTGTTGTCACTCAAATCTGTTCTCCCAAAGAGCAATTACTGTAGTCATTAATGTGCCTTGTTCCAAAATCTAGTCTGACATTAAATACTGCTTGAAATGTTCAGAAGACAGTTAAAAGGTAGGAATGGATCATTTTCTCATGCAACATGTGCTGAAAAGCTTCCCCGTGCATTCAATCATCTGGCTTCACAAATCCTAGTGGTACCCTTCTGAAGCTGTTATGGAACATATTGGTTGCATATTTCATTTGTTTCTGGCAAGAATAATTAGATGAATGTTTAATTAGAAGTGATTTTCTTTCATGAATCATGGCCAGCTGACTGAAGGGTTGATGACAGTCCATATTAACCAATAATACATACATCAGAATAACTCTGACTTGCTGGTATAACAAAATTATAGGTAGTTTTGAAATGCCCCAGCAGAAGGATTAATCCCCAGTCAGTATAAATCAAAGATTCACTGAAGTTGACAGGACTACTTTATTAGAAACCTCCTAAGAATTTGGGAAAATTTACTGCAATATTATTCAGAAAGATTCCTGCTTTGCTGTGCTCTCTGTCTTGGATTCAAACCCCTGTGGGGCAAAACATGATTCCCCCTCACGCCTCTCCCTGCACACAGCTTTGTCCACACATTCCCATTCCTTCCGTCCTGTTCATCTCTCCCATCTCGGGATGCTTGTCCTCCATCCACCTGCATCCCTCACATCCAGAAAAAACACCTGCTCCTTTATCCCCTACAGGTAAGTATGGCTCTGCATGGCCGGGACAAGCTCACCCTCACCACTCCTGCCATCCTCTCACCTCGCAATGGCATCGGGGGGCTGGTGGGATGCAGGGCAGTCGTGCATGAAATGACACAGAAGATCTTCAGGAGAGGGACCCTAAAGCTACCTGTGGTATGGGCAAGCAGGATCTGCAGGCAGCTGAATCTCTATGGTCCCTGTGCAGGGTTGCTCCTGCAGTTTTCCTCACACTTGTGTATGGAAAATGGCCGACTCCTTGGCAAAACAGGTTTTGATGGCTTTTGATGCATTTCTGTGGCGACTCAGGGATCTTTCATAATCAGTTCTTTATATAAACACCAAGTAAAACATGCCTATTTTTTCAGAGCTCTGGAAACTTCATCTTCTTTTGTGAAGCAAATTCACTTATTTTACATCCCACACTTCTCCCAGTTTTTCCAATTAACCTTACTAGTTATAGTTAGTAAGACCATACGTACACATACATTCCCAATCATTACCAATTACATTGGACCATGGAACGTTTGCTTGCTCTGGGGTACCAGCAGGGAAACAGTAATTAACTGAGATAGTTGCTGCTTTCCCTTGAAAGCCAAAGAATAGGATTATGCTCTTGATAAACTAATAGGCTTAAATCAGTTCAATGTAGTTAATAGGAACCCTTGATAACAGGAAGACGCCTCAAAGCCTTCACTGTGAACTTTTCCCATTACTTCAAAACTGCAGACAATGAAGATAAATGAAATTTCAGTTCTGCAGTTGCAATAGAAAGGGCAGAGGATAAAGTATACCTAGAATCAAAGACTAAGTTGAATGATCATATTCTAATTAACGATTGTTATAATTCTTCTGACATCTGCAGAGCCCTCTGCAAAATTCAGCTTTCCTGTGAGTCAGGCAGGTGGTATCATCCCCATTTTACAGACCTTGAATACAGCCCATGCTAAACTCGAACCTGCTCTTTGCCTCAGAGTCTCTTTGCCTTTTTCCATCCAACAGGTTTAATACCAGATTTAATTTAACAGTGGTGAAGGCAGGGCACTGCTCTCCTTTGCACAGCTTGTTAAAGAAATGGAGCCATAGGTTGTAATGCAGCTTCAAGAGCTTGTCAAAGATACGTCCTGATCAAGAATTTGGTGGCTACAGGAGGATTTAAATGTGTTTTGAATCCTTGTGTCAAAAAATACTCCAACTTTTTTTCCAGTGTTCACCTGGAATTCAACACTTTCTCTGGGAGCGTCTCAAATGTTGAAGAGATGGGCACCTCACAAAGAAAACAGCTGTAGCTGCTGTGTTTTAAATTGCTCCTGCTTCCCTTTCCATCCTCTTTTAAAGAGTCACTCAGCTGATGAAACCTGTGGGTTCAGCATCTTTCAACAGGAGGCCATGCTTCACTCTGTTTCCAAGTTAGGACCACAGGAGATATTGGGTGACTCACTGGCGCATCCTTTCTTGTAAACGAGGATTTCCAGGGTAATCCAGCTGGATAGCACAAAGGCAGACAAGAATTGATACTACACGATTAAGGCAGTAGTGATGAAGACCTGAGATCTCATCCATGATTTTAAAGTTGTATATTGTCCTTCAAACAATGTAAAATGAAGAAAAAAAATTCTTATAGGTACCAGTGTCCGCTGGTCTGTGAGTTTCAGGTGAAGAGAAGTGACTTCTTAAAGCCTCACCTGAGGTGACTGAGACCTTGGCAGACAGTGGCCCTCCCCTCACATTCTCAGTTTCTTTTCTGTCGCTAGCCAAAGTGACACCTGTCTAGGATCCTGCTCAGAGCTCCTCAAGGGTCCAAGTGCTTTACCTGGGGCTTAGTCCTTTCTTTTTGTATTTATTTGTTAACTGTGAACCTCTTACAGGACCTTTAGCTCCTGTAGGAGCCTGAAGTTGAACTCACACCTCTAACCTGGGACGAGCAGCCTGGTATTCAAATACTGTCTGTCCATCTTACTCTGCAATAGAATACTGTCTGTCCATCTTACTATAGAATTGGGCTTCTTTTTTCAATGTCTGTTTGTTATCATGTCTGCTTTTACAGAAACACCTTTTCCCTCCTTCCTTTGATTTGCCTGCTGGCTGCTTGGTTTTCAGTCTTTCTAACTGTTGGCCAGATACTGTCTGCTTGTACGAAATGCTTCTATTCAGTACCCAATTTCAGTGGAATCAGGAAATTTCCCCAGTAATACTAAATACAATCCCTGGTTCCTTGCATGTGAAATTGGATGAGGAACAGTTTGCTACTCCCCAGAAGTTTTGGGAAAGTTAATTAATAAATATTGGGAAAAACTTAAAGTTAATGGGATAATAATAAATAAGTAACACTGAAATGATTAAAAGCTTAATATACACCTGTCTGAAGGCTGAAACAAAGCCAGGGAGAAGAGGGTTGTGACAAGGCTACAGCATGGAGCAGAAGGGCAGCTGTGAGGAATACAGAACCGTACTGAATCATTTTTGGAAAGGTATCTCGTCCCATGAATTCACGAAAGTATTGCCATGTGAAACTGAGCAAGGTTTTGCTTCTTGTCAGCTGCAAGAGGGATGAGGTAGGGAAGCTCCCTACAGTGATTTACTGCTTCTGCCTAATTTTTTTTCGTAGATGGTGAGGAGGGAGGAGGGAGGGCTGAAATGGAGGGCAGTGATCTAAAATACAACCAACCAGCACAATTACATAGCTTTATAAGGTTAACCTAGCTCTGCCTTCAGACAGAAGGGAGGCAAAAGAATTTTATTGCCTTAGATTGCCTCTGTCTACAAATCTTAAGCACATTTAACTCCACCCTGTCTTCTAGGCAATAAGTAACTGTATTAAGCACATACATTTAAAGCTTAAGTTAAGGTAGGCCCAGAAACCACCCACTGGTTAATTGCTCCTGTGCATTATTAGGAAGGGGACTTGCTTGTAGGAAACCTCAAGGTCTTGTTTTGCAGGGATTTGGGGGGGAGTGATTTTTGTTTTGGTTTGGTTTTTACTTTTTACAGTAAGTACTTTTTGCACACTCGGAGCTGACAAGAAGCATGTCTTAATAGCGAGGTTAAACAGGTACAGCTGCCATGCCAACAAATGAGCTGCTGGTGCTTCTTCAAGCTGCTGGTTCTTCTTCAAGCTGCTGCTGATACAGTGTTTTAAATTCTCTGAAAGGAGATACTTTAGCTTATGACGTCCAAGCAAATTAATATTTTTATGGCCAGCTTTCCCCCATGCCAGTAGAAATACAAATATATCTAAATAAAGCTGCCTGGAGCCGAAAGGCATGGTTGCTAGGTAGCCACTGTCATGATAGTGAAGGTACCACTGAAGCACAGAGAGGTGAGTCCCTTGTAATTGCAGAGATCCATTTTTCATTCTCCTTGAAAATGAGTCTTTATTTTTTTTCTGTACAGATGACAAGATCACCAGCTCAGCAGGATACAGTCTGCAGAAAAACACAAGCATGAGGCTTTACTGTGTCTCCCTGTGGAGACACAAGGACCTTTCAGATGCGTCCTAGAAGTGGGTGGGGAAATGGGTGAAGGAGCCCATGCACTTTAATTACGGGAGAATGGTTAGATGTGATAACAACAGGTGGCAAACAAGCACTGGTTCTAACTTCGAGTGCTTCATGACTGCCAGTACTAACTAATAGAGCAAGGGTAAGAAATTACCAGAGCATAAATCTGGTTGTTCTTGTTTTAAGAGCTATGGAAGCAGCTGTGGCCTGTGGCCCTCATGTAAATCCTGGCTTCTGAGGTTGTCCTTTGCTCCTCTGGGCAGCGATAGTGTTAAAAGAGAGTGGGGTACCTGGCTGCAAGAAGAAATGCTGCTAATCAACTCACACCTTAGCTTAAACCCTTTCTGGGATCTTCGGTGTAAATGGGTAACAGCTAAACCACAGGCTGGCTAGAAATTAATTCCCGTTTTAAAAATCACATTAAGCCCATGGGGCTGGGAACATACGAAATCACTGCAAGCTATTTACTTTGATCCTGCTAAAGTCCTCCTTGGGGCAGGGGGTAAGGGGATAGGTGTGCTCGGGCTCTGGCAGGCTACGGAACTCATCCTCTGGACAATGGAGATAACTGTACTCATTGCACTAAAAGTGAGATACAGGGAAGATTGACTGGTTTGCTCATAGATGGACAGAAAGTTTGCAACTATACGAGGAACTGAAACCAACCCCAGATGGATCTTGTAGCACAAGCAATTATTTCTATTTATTTACAGTTTGTGTGCAAGTCACATTTTATGATATGGTCTTAAGAGACGGCTGCTTTTTTCAACATTTACCAACTGAAACGATAAACCGTAATTGCTCTGGTACAGAGCTCCTTACTTTGCAATTCAGTTAAAAAAAATCCTGCCCTATCTCCTGAGGTGTGAAACATTCAGTAAGTTTTCACCCACAGGAAAGATGAAAACAATGTATGAATAACAAGTGCAAGGAGTCAGGGATCCCTTTGCAGAGAATGTTTTGCACAGGCACACTGTAAATGATATGGTGGGGTCCAAGGACAAGTCGTTGATGGATAAGATGGAGCTATCAAATATTTTTTTCTCTGCACCTGATGACTTAATACCAGCAAGGCTGTTGTAATATATACAAGGTAGTTTCTCAATCTCCTAAGGCTGCTGCGAGGATAAAAAATGCCATATTTTAAGCAGCAGAAATTGTACATTGCAGGTTTGGGGCCCTGTGTGTAACTCTGGATGAGCGGCTGGAGAAACTGAAACTTGTTATTCACCACCCTCCAAACTTCAGCAGATTATATGGCAAAGACTGGAAGTTTTGCAGGAAGGACACTTCAGTCTTGGGGTTCAGCTGGACTTTCAAAGCTTTCCCCAGCAGCACTGTTTTGTTGGATTTTTTTTATATTATCCTGGCACTATGCACCCATCCTACCTGAAAAGACAACTTTTGGGTCAGAGAAGTGTTGTTTCTACTCAGCCCACTGTTTTCTGAAAATACAGCAAACAAGCCTGACAATTATATCTGAGTCAACTGTAAAACCACAAACCTTTAACCCACCCAATCCTAATGGTTTAGCGGGATTTGCTTGAGAGCAAATGGGTTTCAATTAGGTTCTTGCAAGGCTCTTTAGGAAGCAGTGTCTCCATCCTGCCGGTGTAGCAGCTAGGTGCAACATCTGGAGGAGACAGAAGGCAGAAGTGCCACATTTTCATTTTGGGCACATCCAGAAAAATCTTGAGGACTTGCGCAACTCCTCTGGGTGGAGATAACTGTGTCTTGACCACTGTGGTGCTCTATCCGTGTTGTGGTTAAACTGTGTGTTTCTTGCTGTAAAGGAGAAAAGAGGAGACAAGAAGAAAGATGAGAAAGTGCATTCTCATGGACTGTAGAATGGTTGTTCAAGATGCCCAAAGGGATACACACAGCTATGGTGAAGGGTGGCTGCAGATGCTTTTAAAGCTAGTCGAAACAGATGAATGTTTAAGGCTTTAAGCTGACAGAGTGTGTACACTGACAGTGGGACATTTACTCAATAAACACTTGGGAACAGCTGGAAAGGCTTGCTCGGCATTTCAGGGGGCCTTAATTTCTCATCAGCTTGTAAAACTGCCTGGTTGACTGGCATGTAGGGAGTTAATGAAGTCACTGCTCAGTTAGATTAGTGGCTTTATCTGCTTAGTGCCAATCTTTAGTTGAGACAATGGTTAACCACTTATCTCACTAGAAGTGTGAGGTGTGGCCTCACAGGCAGTTATTTTCACAGGAAATAGTATCCAGAGCAAATACATTGATTATGCAGCTCCAGCAGATGATTCAGCAAACACAGATAAGCCTCTTGCCCTGGTGAAGGCATGATGGAGAGGAGAGCTCATAGTTCTCCCTGGTGTGCGCTGGTCAAACCTATGACTTAACGAGCAGGCAACCCCAGTTTATCAGTGTCGTTGATCTCTAGCACAGTATTAAAGCAGTAATTCAGGGAATACTGAGTTTTCAAAGCACTGTAACACACTCATAAAATAATGCTCACAACATGACTAAGAGCTAAATAAGCCCTATCAGTATTTTATGGCTGGTGAAAATAAGCAGAAGAGGAAGAGAATCATGCAGCTCAACACCCAGGAAAGAGGAGGTCTCCAGTCCCACCCAGCTTGGTGCTCAGCGTCTCTGGAATGCCTGCCAGCGTGGGACTGCCCTCTGCCCTTTGCGTCTTGGTTGTGGGCCTCAGATAAAAGAAATAAGTAAGACAAAAAAGGCCTCAACAGCGTCAGTGGCACTTCGGCACAAGTCCTGCTGTGGGTGCCAGGCAGCCTCCCTTCTCCTCTGAACCAAGGACACTGCCTTCATCCCACGGCTTGTTTCTAATACCCCTGAGTCCTGATAGTGCCATGTGTGGAAATTCACACTTCTGGTGCTGCAAAAGCTGACTGGAACGTGTCTCAGCGGGACCACAGATTTTTCCTTCGTTCTGATGCTCCCAGCAGATTAATCTCAGTTCCAGAGCTCTGTGAAATATAATATCAGCATCTGAGGAAAAGGCAAGCAGATGCTGATAGCTGAGGATCACACATGTGGAGGCTTTGTGGTCTTCTCACAGGTAGGAAAAGACATGATTTCCTATGGGATCACCTCCTGTACAGCAGTGCTGAGCACTTCCAGAAGGAGATGCCCCAGCTGCAGACGAACAGCCATCGGCTTCTCTCTGCCAGAGCCGCTGGTTGTCTCACGTTCCCCCTCCAGGGGAAGCGATTGATTACCCTGTGACATCTGGGAAACTCTCTCCACCCAAAAGCGCATTTTGAAGAAAGTATCTTTCTGATCAAACACTGCCTCCTCAGATTACTGTCGATCAGAATCGGCTTTCTCTGAATGAGCCTGATGCTGCCTGACAGAGAGAGATCAAATTTCTCCCAAACCGCTTGGACAAAGTGGAAAAGCATTGCTGTGTTTGACAGCAGCCTCAGCGACAAACAGCTCATTTTATAGGAGCTTGTAAACCATGATAGATCTTTGCTGAGCGGATGCACAGGTGACCAGATGCTTGCCAGGCTCCCAGTGGAGTAATTTTAGGTGAAGTATGGAGATTTCTACTTAAGAAACAATATATATTAGAGGTATTTTGCATGTTTGATCCTCAGAAACAGTTATAAAATATAACAGCAACGTTTGTCTGGGCTTGCTAATAAATAAAGTGGGATGAATTCTGTGAGTCTGAATTCATAGGAAAGATTATAGGAAAAAACTGCTGCTAGTTAAGATGAAAAATCTGTCCTCAGTCACCAAGACATTAGTGATTACTAAGGCTAAACTCTGAAATCAATGCAGAGTCTCTTTTAGGAGTGTCTTTAGCTAGAGGTACTTATTTTCTATTTACCTGCTTCCATCACAGCCTTTCACAACACTGGGAAATGCACTACCAAGGCAAAACTTTCAACCAAAATAGGAGATCTCTGAACATTGGGGACTGGAGCTTTCTCAGTAACGAGATGCAGAACATGAAACTCACCTCACAGCAGGTAACAGTGATTGTTAAACTCACCATACTTAGAATTAATAAACATCTTCTTGCCATGATTTAGCTTTTAATAGAAACAGTTGTTCACAGGCACAAATAAGAATGACAAAAGACAGCTAGTAATTATTACCAACACAAGAAATGTTTGCATTTAGCTAGGGAGAAAGGAAGAGATCCTCATTGATACTTGCATATAATTCTGGCAATTAGACACCATGTCACTAATTACCTACCTTTATAGGATTTTAGAGCAATTTTCTAATCTCTCCCCATCCCACATCCTAATTAGCTCCTACTTCCCTGTCATTGAATCCCGACTGTAAGAATCAGCTTAAGCGAGGACAGCCAGATTTCAGACTGCTTCCTCTAGCAGCTTGTCATAAAGGCTTGTATTAATGTCACGTTTTGCTGTATCCATCAACGTTATGCAGATGTTTGCCATCAGGTGCTAGCCAGCTCTCGACACTGCCAAGTGTCCTGCCGCTGGTTCTAGGCAACATTTATAGAATGCATTTACCTCTGCCATAGCAGCATAAGTTTCCTCTGCCATAGCAGCAAAGGGTTGTGAGCGCAGACTTTCAAAATGAAATCCTTCCAACAGGAAACTTCTTGACAGACAACCCCTGGGTGAAAAAATTAATGAAATCTGGGATTTTCAAATCTTTCACAAATGATGAGCAAGGATGGTCATAATCCTGCAGCTACAGAGCTTGTTGATTTTCTTGTAGAAAACACGCATGCCTCACTTTTAAAATGAGGCAGCCAGCAACGACTGGGGGTCAGAGAGTTTGTGGGAATGCCTGCCAAAACCTTTTTTTTTTTCAATCATTGGTGTATTACTTTGAAATAAATGTTAGTTAAAAAAAGTCACAGGTTTTGGAAATGAGTTGCTGGGATTTGCTTAAATTACAATAAAAAGAAAAAAAAAGGTCTCAGCAGAATTGCCTGCCCCCAGAATACTAATTTGGCATTATTATGAGTGAACTGTGAAGGTCAAGGGTGCAAGACAAGGCACTGAGTGAGTGGAGTTGGTGAATTGTGCCTCCCAGTAATAAGGAGGCCTAAGTCAGACAGTAAGTGATTATGAAAGTGTTTCGTACACTCTAGAAACCGAACACATAATAAACCAAATGTGCAAAAACGACTTCTGTACTTTCAGTATTAGTCGTATACTCTTAGATATGAATGCGAAAATGAGTCATCGCACTCGAACATCTTTCCCCCTCTTAAAGCAATTTACATACATTGATAAAAGATGCCTATTTTTAATAGCAAAAACCCATATACATTTTTTTTTTGTATAGGTGGCAATTCCACCATGTGAGCTGATGGTGCAGGTGGCAGTCCTGGGCCGTTCCAGGGTGGTTGTGGCCTCTGGGAGCTTCTCTCTGGCTTCTCTACACCCTTCCTTGCAGCATCTCCCCACTGCAGCTGCACAGTGATGGCATTTGCTCTTGGATGTATTCGAGCTGTCATAGCTGCGCACTGTGGGATTTAGTGACACAGGTCTCTTTGCAAAGGTGCTCAACAGTAGTTCAGCTAAGCAATCCTGGCTTCCCTCTGTAGTGCCTTTGGCAGGATGGAAGTGCCTTACATGGGAACGCTGCACGGTGCGCAAGTCAAAGAGTGATGGTCTTCCTGAAGTCAGCTGTCATTACGGGTTCTTTTTTTTAAGTTGAAACTTTCTGAGGAAGCAGATGGAGGTTGCCTGGGACGTTCTGTCACATTTTGGACAATAGAAAAGCCAGTTCCCAGTCACGCTTAGATACCCATGATTTTGGTAGTAGCTCCAATACTGAGCTACTGCGACAAACATGAGATCCTGGCACCTAATGTGCACTGCACCAGGGTTTGGAAGCCTGCCTTTGGTTTCAGCGTGGCTCTTACTGTTTCACCCACTTCTTTGCCTTTCTCTCATGCCCTAGAGAGAGTGGTGCATAGCGTGAGGTATAGGGCCTTTGCCATTGGCCCTAAGTAGGCCAAGGAAGTCCACTCTGCTGTACCAAGATCCCTGACAAACCCCTCAGGAGAAGGCGTGTGGGACACCCTTCCATGGCACTGTTCCATGGAACAGGTTGCCCAGAGAAGTTGTGGATGCCTCATCCCTGGAAATCTTCAATGTCAGATTGGATGGGGCCCTGAGTGACTTGATTTAGTGGGCAGCAACCCTACCCCTGCCAGGGGGGTCAGAACTAGATGATCTTTAAGGTCCCTTCCAACTCAAACCATTCTAGGATTCAGTGATCCCGTGCTTGTGGGGCTCAGGTACACGTGAGAAGCTGGATTTCCACAAGTGCTCAGCTCTGAGATCCAGGGCCAGATATTCAAACAAGATCAGTTGCTTGCAAATTTTCTTTTGCAACTAAAAACAAACAAAAAAAAGAGTCTGACTAAGACCACAATGGGAACTACATGTTGAGGGCTTTACAGAGAATTGCCCACTTAGTGCCTCAGCAAGAGGTGGGCTCATCTGAAAATTCAGCTCCAGATGTGGGGCTGAATACTTGAAAATTTAACCCGGATCTCCTTTGAAAATCTGGTTCTGTGTGAGAACATCTGTCACTGAAATGGTAATCAGACTATTATCCATGTACAATTTTACCATTTACATATTTTAATGACTCTTGACTCTTTCAAGCAACTTTGAGAACTGATTTTCTTCAAGTGCAATGGATAAATTTTCAAAGGCAAAGCCAATTTAAATGCTAAAGTTTGTAAAATCTGTCCTATGGGCCACTGCAAACTGACCCAGTGCTGTTACCTGGGGCCCCCTCTTCTCCTGTGGATAGGGATTGTGGAAGTGGGAGGGAGCACGAGGAATGTCTCTGGTGGTGCCAAATGAGGAAGCCCCCAGGCTCTTGAGCTCCCAGCCAGCTGACTCGCCCACCCTGTGGGGACCAGGGGCAGGGTTGCTGCTGGAGCCTGAAGGGGTCATCCCTGAGTTCTCCAGGCTCCCTCATGGGAAGGTGCTGATGCCTGCTTGTGCCAGGGAGGAGGCTATCTACCTCTCTAGTGACTGCGGGAGCATGGAGATTTGTCTTATTCTTCAGGTTTTCGTGAATCCCTCCCAGTGTGCATCATCTGGCAGAATATCAGGCAACAAAGAAAATAAACTAATTCCTGGAAACTCCTCCCTGTACATTTTCTCTGAGTGGGGCTTTCTATGGCCAGGGGCAGGCTGAGCCTTGTTCTGGTAATAAAGGAGGGAAGCCACCACAATGCCTTCCTGAGACACTGGCTGCAAGCAACAGGCAGGATTGTCTCTGCTGTTGTATTCTGCAAACTGCTGACAAATACAAAGGCATTTGGCTGCCTGAGAAGGATTTACATACATGTTTATTTGTATAGCTGACATCTCCTTTGTTTGCACAAAACAAAATCTGCATATTCAAGTCCCTCATTAAACGCATACCTTTATCCAAAACTGGCATGCAAATTGTAGTGTAGCAGGGGTTGAGGATATACAACATAACTTTTATTGTTGGACAGATCAGACATGGGGATGCCCAGATCTCAGAGGCCAGCTTGTGCTTGCTGAGCTGACAGTTCAGAAAGAGAGTATTTTTATTTATAAAGAGAAAAGATCATTATAACTGGAAGTAAATGAAATATAAAGTTTAGACAGTCTAATGCCATTTTTACAGTCACTTTTAACCACACTTTAAATGAAATAATAGGCCTTGCCTTGCTTAGCTATAAAATAAAAACCAAAAGGGAACATATGGCAATTGTATAAGCTTCCTATTACCCTACTTAGTCACTGTATTAATACTCCTTTAAGCATGCCATTTCATTCAGTTTATTGCTTCTTTCACAGTTTATGGTCAAATAAACACCAGAATTCACATAAGCCTTAGTTTGTCTCACGTATTTACATACATTTACCTGCATTTGACCCTGACCTGACAATCAGGTGCACCAATCTTCGTCTCGGCATTCATGTGAAGCTTTGTTGCCTCCAGTGGTGTGCTGTGCCAACACATCAGCATCTCCTCATGCAAATCCACATCTTTCCAGTTTAGAGACAAGGATGCTGTATGGGACAGTGTCAAATGTTTTGCACAAGTCCAGGTAGATAACCATAATCACTCTTCACTCCTCCACCAGTGCTGTAGCCCCACTGTAAGAATGTCACCAAATTTATCAGGCATGATTTGCCCTTGATGAAGCCATGTTGCCTGTCACCAATCACCTCCTTATTGTCCATGTGTTTCGTAATCTTGCCAGGCACTGATGTGAGACTGACCAGCCTGCAGTCCCACAGGTCTTCTTTTGGTCACTTTTTAAAAACAGTGGGTTACATTTCCCCTTTTTCAGTCAGTGGGGACTTCTCTGGACTGCCACAACTTCTCAGCCATGATGGACAGTGGCTTTGCCATCTGCAACTCAGGCAGTGAGGCTGGAGCACTTGCAGGTAAACTGAGGCAGCACTGAGGCAGGAACAGTGTTGAGTACGTCACTCTTCTCCATGTCCTGAGTAACCGGGTCACCTGTTTCCTTCCAGAGAGGGTCCACAATTTCCTCAGTCTTCCTTTTGTCACCAGGGTCACTTAGGCACTTGGGACTGTGGCAGATGTCAAAGCACCCGACATGGATGTTATGTTACAGCACCAATCTCCTCCATCGCTTTAGCCGAAAACCTGTGTTTACTCCTGTGCACCACAGCTTATTTAAAACTGGCTTCAGAACGTGCTAGAACTTACAATAAAAAGGTTTATCAGTGTGCTTATTAAGCTTTCAGCTGAAGATTAAAAAAAAAGATAAAAATAGCAGTATACTTGTGTGGTTTTATGGAAGACAATGGACGATGATAACTGAAACGCAGCTTAATATAGGGAGTAAAAAAGCAGAAGGCACTTATAGACAGTCTTCAAAATGTATTAATAGTGAGAATCTCATTGATTTCAAGTTATCACAGGTCCAAATATCTTAAAGCTGACAGTCAGATTTGTACTGCTTTCTCTGAAGCACTGTTTCAGTGGTGTCACTCATTAGCAAACAAATCAGCCCTGATATTAGGCATAGAATCAGCGCACGGCTAGTTTAGGAACAAAAGTCTGCCAGGTACACTCCTTGCAAAAATCAGGACCTGTGCCTTTTTTCCTCGGAGGGAGGGAGACCTAGCACTCACATTTTGTTTTGGTGTGACACGACCCGCCGCTCTGCTTGCCGCTTCCACCTGAGCAGCGTTCACCGTGTGGTTTGAATAATGCAACTCGCTCAGTTATGCTGACAGCATGTCAGAGAATATTGGAAAAACTGATGCCTTTTGATAACATTTTATAGAGAGACCTGGCCAATACAGACACTGAGGATGAAGCAATATTTTGAAGTTAATGAGACAGCACAAGAGAAAAGAGTTACAGTTCAATTGCATTCTACAGGAGGAAACACACTGTTTGCTGGGTGGTTTGAAGGCTCCCCATAGCCCAGCTAGTACAAGATTTGCGCAAATTGTAACATTTCTATAAACTTCAACCTCTAGTTACTGATGAGGAGTTCAGACCTCGGAAAAGAAATCAGCACAAAGCTGAAGCCATTAAGAAAGACGACAGCATGCCAGTGGTTTTAAAGTAATGCAGGTTAGCTTAGAGAATCTGGGCTGAAAACCTGGTGGAAGTAAACATGTGAGGCAGAACTTACATACAACTGAAATCTTGAATTTTTTTTCTGTGTGTGTGGATGCAGCTGTAACAGATGCAGTAGAATCAGAGAGAAGAACGAGGCATAAAAATTATGGGACCAGCAAGTGCTAGAGGCAGGACTCCAAGCTGGGAGACACACATTGATCAAAAGAAAAATATCCATACTTTTTCTGGATGCAAATTTAGAGACAATTAAGATAGAAGGGGAAGTAAAAAAATCCGTGAAACTGCTTTTTGAGAAAAAGAATGAGCCAAAGAAGTGAGTATTCTCAAGAGGATAAGAGCAGAAAAGGAAGATAGAGCTGATACTTGAGTTGGCTGAAAACTTTTCAGTCAGCCATTTTTGAAAAAAAAAAAAACAAAAAACAAAATAAAAAAGTATTTTTCTAATTATGTTATATATTACTCCATGTACATTTTCCTAGAAAAGTTTATTTTAATAAGACTTCCTTAATTAAGAACATGCTCTGTCTTCTCCCAGCCAAAATGAAAAACATTTTTTTAGAAGCTAATTATTCCTTTGAGGTGGAGTAAAAAGGAATGGGTAAAGTCTGTGAGGAGCACAGCACAATAGAAAATACCTTTGCTGAAGTTTTTTTCTTACATTGTTGATGGTCCCTGGCAAAAAACCAAAAAGCAAAAAACCAAAAAACCCCATGAAACCAGAAGTTATTTTGCAATTTTTAGCTGTTTTATGACTTAAGGAAATACATTAAGCAAAAAAATCAATTATTGAAGCTCTTCAAAGACAGCACTTTCTATGAGTCAATCACACAGGTGAAGGCAGACATGCTTCCAGAGTAACGTGTTTTCCATGCTACACACATGTGCCTTTGCATAAACACACAGAATGGGTATGAACCCTTCCACATCCATTTTTCATAGGTCGAAGCACATGGACTAGAGGGAAAGAAGAGGAGGATCAGACTCAAGTACTACCCACATTTATCGCTCTCATTCAGGTCAGTAAGGCAATCCGGAAGCACATTCCCTATTGCTAAAGCCGTGTAGTGGCAGAATGATTTCTGTTTGGCTGGTGATGGAGAACACCACAATAACTTATTTATCTGTTCTGCACACAAGTGGGAACCAAAACGTTGCTCTCTGAGGCCATAAAGAGTTCTCAGACTTCAGCAAATTTGGCGCTCGGTGACGGTGCTTCAGTGGCTCTTGCTGCTCAATAGCTGCACAAATAGCCCGAATGCAAACATGTTACCTAATCAGGTATCTGTGTACTCAGAGATATCACAGCCTACAAATATATGCTTTGATAAAGGAGAGTTCATGGTCCAGATATTTGTTCTTATAGAAATGGATTACATAAAGTTGAAAATGAGGAAATAAGGACGTGACCGTGCAGCGTGTCAGTAAATTGCTGCAAACAAATGTGGCCTTGAATATAAAAAGATGTGTGGACATGCATTTCTTCCATAACAAGTCTCTGCCCATGCTTTAAAAGAGGAACAGACCAAAGAAGGCAAGAAAGAGATATTCAGAGACACACAAACCGGTTTTTACACCACCAAAATATTTGTACCTATGTAGAAGCACAGCAGAAATGATGGGGACATATATATTCTGGAGGGAAAACCCAAAAAACAACAACAAAAAGAGCTTCATAGGAGTTAATGAAAATTTTACTGGATATCCAGTACTGAGAGCCACAGAGCAACTTCTTCAGTTTTACAAAGCTCTGTTTATGGCACTTCCTGTTAAACTAGTGGCAAATCTGTCTTTATTAAAGCTTTTGCTGTCTTCAGCTGAAATTTAAACTAAAATGTAGGCCTATGTTATACTGCTTTTCCAACAAATAGATGATTACCCTAGCAGAAACGCACAGTCTCAGCACCTACTATTGAATAGCAAAATAGGCATCATGAATTTCCCTCCATCCTTAGGTATATATGTTATTCACATCAGATTATTAAAGTGTCTCCTACAGATAACCAGACTTAGAGTATTAAAAAAGTGGAAGTTAAATACAAACATAAAGAGAATGCCTTCATACAAGCACTCATTTCAAAGGTGAATTTTCTAAGAAGTGGGGATCGTGGGCATTTTATTGATACTCAAGAAACACAGAAATTATAAGAGGAACAGAAAAACTACTTGTATTTCATCCTTTAGCACATGCAACACTGCAGCTGAAATCAGGTTTTGGACAGTTTGGTGGTTCCTGAATAACACGGGCATGATACAGACAGCCTTTACCCAAATACTGCATGGCAGAAAACGACCACTGACAAAGTAACCTGAAAGAATGGTTTCTTCAGAACCAGCCTGTAATGGGTGAGTGAAGCAGTCTCCCCACTGCCCCAGTTTCCCTTTCTGTGAATATACAGAAATCTGTATGGCTGTTTCTTTCCTAGACTGGCTTACTGGACAACATAAAATAAGCATGAACATTATATTTTTTCTTTTCACATACTCAAAAAAATCCTTTCCCAGTTCATTGGGAAATGATATTCATATTTCTTCTCTCTTGAATAGCAGTGAACTGAAGAGACCAAGACAGTCTATTTTTTAAGCTTGTTTCTGCCCGGCTTTTCTTCAGACCCAGTAAATCCATTCAATCCTTTCCTGGGCTCAAAGGCTTCTTTGGATTTTTTATCTGGGCTTCTGACTCCAAGACGTTTCACCTCAGGGCCCCGGAGGAGGTTTTTTCTACATTGCACAACCCTTTGCTTGCTCTTCTTTGCAATCAACAGCGCCATGATTTCGGGGGAGTGATGCCAGTTCAGAGCCTCACCCCACCCAGCACAAGTTGTCTGTGAGCCACCTCCAACCTGGAGCCGTCCCCAGGACCTTCAGACGGCAGAAGCTGCCAGCAGGAAAGCCACTGAGCATCCTGGATGAGGTGGCAGCTCTGGTCCCGGGGATTCGGCCAGCACACGTCCATCCTCTTGCCCTGCTGGGTGCAGGTCTGCTCTCTCCCAAGGAGAAGGCTGCAAAGTGGATCAGAGCCTTGCAGCAGTTCAGGACCAGAGTGGTGCCTTGGCCAGTCTTTCCCAGAGAAGTCACTCCAAGTACCTGATTGGAATCATGTGTCAGGATATGCACCTGCTCTGTGGATGCAGCTTATGGCATGGTATCACGATCCCCTTGAAGAGCTCCATGGATAAAAGGCACGGCCGATGTCCTACCCTGCTTTTCTGCCTGATTTGGCTGCTGCTTCTGAAGTCCCTGGTGCCAGTGAAGAAAAAGTCCTCTGATTCTACTGCTGATGATCTTCTGGCTTTTTTTTTTAAATTTTCAGGCTACTTTTATCTTTTGAAATGAGAGGTTAAATGTTGACTGGAAAATCGAAAGCATTTTACTTACATTTAGTTCCCAAATGTTACAATTTTAGAAGTTAGTGCCCCGAGGATAAGTTAGCTGACTGCAAGCTTTGTTGACGTGGATGCGGGCTGATCTAGTCAGCCTATGACATTAGATGAGTTGTAATGAAAAGAAAAAAATCAATGTTAAATGGGTTCTACACATGTCTAAATATTTATTTTTCATAAAGTATTTATGATACTATTGGGAAATTTTAAGATTTGGGAGATTAAATATACTGGAGGCTTATAAACTCTGTTAAAGCACAAATTAAGGCCTTGATCCTGGAGGACTTGGTCTTGCTGGCTTCAGTGGGGATTCTTTCTATGAGTAAGAAGTTCATGAGAGCAAGCACAGAGTTTTAAAACACCACTGGGAGAATGCAGCCACCTTCTTTTTCCTGATCCTGTTACATAGAAACAATAGCACCATAATTATACAGACAAATTATTACAAAACAATCCATTTTTACATACATCTGTTTTATTTTCTAAACTACATGTGTATTTTGGATTTGCCCAGTGACTATATATACATACAAATGCATAACAATGGGCCAACTGTCCATTTTATTTACATTTTTGATACTGTGCAAAATGCCTTTCAGCTGGTTGATTTTATAGACAGCATTATTTTGAAAGAGCGTTGTTGGATTCTGGCTTGGTGCACTGAAATATTCTTGCTACAAATAATCTTTTCAGTGAACTCCGCTGTTCCTGCCAAACTGACAAGTTAAGGGTGAGCCAAACTTCAGTGCCTGGTACCGAAGGAAGGCATGGAAAATCAGATAGCCCTGTCTTATCAGGTACAGGGAGCTTCACCACCGTGGCTCTTCCAAGGCATTAAGCAGTGCCTGGTGTTAGGTAGGGGATGAGGGGAGCAGAGGTGCAGAACCATGCTGCAGCTGATGGAATGCTCCTGGAAAAGATAATTTTCTTATCCTGCTCCAGGTCTGCCCTCCCCTGTCCTCAGGGAGGACAAAGATTCTCTGCAGAGTGGACTCTGGAGTTGTCCTCGGCTGGGATGTAAGTCCGTATTCTATTTGTTTTTGCATCATGTTTCAAGTTTATTGTATTTCAAGGGCAGCTGGTCAAAATGCCTAAAAATTTTGAACCTGCATCTTTACAACAAAGCTCTGCTTATTTTTCCTTATTTGCGGAAGAACAGGCTTTTTATTTAAATAACTACATTGGACAGTTTTGTCCAACTGTTGATGCAACAGCATCCAGGTGGAGTTGCCATCATGGCCCTTTTTGATAAGTAGAGTGTGTAAGTGGCCACCTGACAAAGTGATATAATCTATTGCAGAAGCTGCTTTTAGGTCTGAGTCCACAGGATGCTGGTGTCCTCTCTGTGAGACTCTGTCCTGAAATATCTATTTTTACTCTCTCTAGGACATGGCAGTTCAATAAGGGCTGGGTGTAGCATGGCTCATTTGTGCTGAAGGAAGCTGTGGGAGTGGCAAATCCTGCATGTGGGCATGGGGAAGAGGAGGGACACACATCACCTACCTCGGATACACAGCATTTGTAAATACCTTCTCTTAAAAGAGAGCACTGTGCCCTGTCATTCTAATTACAAGTCAATGGGAACTTCATAGTTACCTTCCCTAAGGTAGGAAGAGTCTTTACGTAACATGCAGCTTCATCCCGAATCATTCTGTGTTCTTTCGATTCAAAAAGACATCTCCCATTTTTAGGCAAACTCCTCACTTGAAAACAATTAGAATATTTCTGGAAAGTAGAAGAAAGACGTTATTTTTGTGTGTTCACACATGACTAACCTCAGAGATGATACAAAATAAACGTAATTAGGCCCAGGCAAGTTCTGAAAGTATTATTAAGGTGATCTTTAAAGCTGAGCTAAACCCAAATGAAGCTCCATACTGACAATAAGACTTTAATGAATTACTTTGGAAACATACCTGGGCTTATATGCCGAAGTGGAGGTATCTGCCTTTTCAAGGGCGGTTTTACAAGACTCTGGCTAATATTTTCACTATCTACACAGGAAGTGTGTGAGAACAGCACCCATTTATATTTTCATTGATGGAAGTGTTGCCTGCTGTCAAATGACATTTCTTGCTGATAGTTACCAGCTTATGGCTAATATCTACTAGACTGGATAATATTATTAGTTTTGAATAACTAATTAAGGTTTAACAGGTTTCTATGATTTTTTTTAAAGTTTCTATATATATTTTACTCATTTACCCTTTTCATCTGTCAGGGTCATATGCGAAAACATGACATAAATAATTAATCAAAAGTTTCTATTAATCTATTATTCATTCACTTAAGTGGGGTTATAGTGTAGCAATTTCCTTTGTTATGTTTATGGGAGGGGACCTCTCTTAGGTCTTACTGCAAATAGTCAAAAATATTTGAAGGACTCCCCGTAAAAAAAATTCTCAGACATGCCACTAGTTCTTGGCTCTGCTGCTGGGGGGAAGGGAGCGCATGTAATAGCCAAAGTAAGCAATTCATTTCATATCCTCTTCTAAAAGGAGTAAGATTGTGTCAGCCCTTTTTGAGGAGCCCTTTTGAAATCCTTCACAATATTACACAGATGTTGTTTCCATACTTAATTCCTGTAAGCAGCAAGGGAACTTAAAGAATTAAGAAAAAGGTCTTAATATATTTTCCAGATTCTACACTATTTTTTTTTTCTAAAAACCCTGCTCTGAGGCAAATTCTTTGGTGGATATTTGAATACGCAAACAAGATGTTAAATTAAGCAAATTACATAAATGTAATTACGCAAGTTCCGCATGGTACCTGGGACCAGGACAAATCAGAGTGTCAAACAAAGGGCAGTTGTGGTTGCACATTGTTTCAGTGGCCTTAACTTTAGCAGCGCTCTCTGTGAATGTTGATCAGAGAGGCACATGTGGTTATCCAGCCCTTTACCTGCCCGGAAAATCCCTCAGCTCCTCTTGAAACAAAGGTAAAGTGACCTTTATTAGCAGCGTGCTCTATTTTCTAAGAGAACAGTTAAATATTTCAGCTTGTTGGCACACCCAGAAATGAATTGACTTGTCTTTCGGATGGAATTCAAAAAATGACCAATGTCTGCTTCTGTCACTTTTACGCAAACCAAAGACCAGAGCAACACGCCATCCCCAAGCCCTCAGCTTCGCCCTGGGCTTGGTATGTGAACCAGTGATTTAGTGGAAATAAGCGCAGCTGCCTCTGAAGACTGAACTTAGCCCTAGTTGAAGTCACTTCTCACTGAGACTGGATTTGTACCAGGGCAGAGTTGCAGGGAAAAGAAGAAGTGATCAATCATATTTTCAGCATGAATGTTACTCGCCTGCTTCTGGCGATTCTTTCACTCTAACACAGCCCTGCTGGCAGCTGTTGAGTTGCTCTTTGTAGTTTCACCCCCATAAAAATGTTATCAAGATGGAGTTTTGGCTGCAGTCTCTCACAATGCCTCCTTCAACTTGTACCTCCTGGGATGTGTGAGAATAAAACCCCAAACAAACATTAGAAAACCAGGAAACACTCCATTAAGGTCTCCCCGCAAACCGCAGGGTTAGGGAGAGCAGCAGCAAGACGCAGGTTCTCGTTTTCACTCACCAGGCAGGGGTAAAAGCCATGGGTTTCAGTCTCAGATATTTTGAGAGTAGCTTAGTGTCTACAGGATCCCTCAGAAAAGCCAGTGTGAAAGAAAATCGAGCTCCTGGCTGTGCAGCTGGAGCCTGGGAGAGGCAGTGTGCTGACTCTGGCATGGCCACGGAGTCAGCAGCAGATGCTACTTGTGAGAAATGCTCAGAAACCAGGGACGGAAGTTAATGCACCTCTTCCTTATTCCTTTTTTTTTTGTTTTCTAGTGAGGAAGGCATGAAAAGTAAACACCTAAAATGGCTGCTTTGGATCTGTTTTGCATCCAGGACTAGTTAGCTCCACTAAGATGAGCTAAAACCTGAGTTGGGGGGATAAATCCCACACTGAGGTCTGGCACTTTTTGACCTTGCTTCAGGCTTCCTGCAAATCTAGAGGAGAGAACACCTTGACCTTTCATTTCTTTCTGCACTCCAGTTACATGTGGGATAAAGTGCATTGCATGGAAAGATGTATATTGAATACCTCTAGGAAATATCCCTGAAAGTGAACTCCACTGTTTTGCTACCTTGCTATTTTACTGACACAAGGCAAAGACAAGACTGTGGCAAGCTTAACGGCTACAAAGTAAATGATGAGGCATTGTGTGCTATGTTTCTTCTCCAGCTTATTGCCAGGGATAACAAAGAGCTTTATGAGCGTTTTTAGAAACACCAGCATGATGCTGCAGGAGGGAGATTTAATGCAGCCAGATTGGGGATTGTGAGGGGACCCAGGGAATTCAGCAGAAGTGAGGAACTAAGAAGTCAGGAAAGCTGTTTCTCATTCTCTTGGTCAGAGCAGGGCACACCTCTGCTGTCAAGGTTCCTGCAGTTTCATACCCCACTCCCAAAAAGCCAGTCTAGCAGCCAGGACAGGACAGAAGGCAGCCACCTCCTGGTACTGTGGGAAAGGCAAATCAGGGGAAGATAAAATTTCCATCCTGTGCCTGCAAAATGCTATGATTCTGTGAAAATGTTTGGATCTACTGCCAGCAATGCTGGAAATGCTCAGGCAGGCCATTCTTCAGGCAGAGGCAAATGAACGTGCAGATTAGCAACTGGAAGAGGAGCAAGTGCAAAAATGTTCTTCCTGGCAGACACATCCGCTGTATAAACACTGACCTCCTACAGGAAGAAAATAAGAATGTGGTATGGTCTTAGATCTGTGAAAACTGGCGTATTCTGATTCTAAGTAGTGCATATATTTTTGAGCTCTTCACACATTTCTGCTGTTCCACAGGTGCTTATACCCAGATCTCTGCTGATGGCTTTTGGGGAAAAACATCAGAGGTCTTTTTCTCTGGAATGTGATCATGCTCCTACAAGGTGCTTTGCCATCAGCTGCAGGAGGAACAGTGCTTTGGTGCTGTTTTGTGTGATTTATCTTCATCCATTCAGAAATGAATGTCATTGTGCCTTTCTGCACTGTGTAAATGGGAAAACATAAACACTTGCTTTCAAAATTATGGAAGAAAACATATTCTGCCTTTAATACACCGAAAACAAAACTCCTAGTGTGAGATATCGATTTCTGTTTTAATGGTTTGAATCCATAGAAAAAGCATTTAAATCCATACTTGGATTACACTATCAGTTGCAGTCTAAAAAGAGAAACTTCACAAAGAGTCCAGCTGTGTTATTTTAGAGTAAAAGTGCAGTAAGTCACAGGAGAATCAAGTTTGATGGAAAATAAGTAACTCTTAACCACCCTTCTTTAGTGCATTAGCAGCATATGAGTCAGGCTGGTACTGATTATTTAACTTCTCACATTGATCAGCCCTTCTTCCTTTAAAATTTCTTGGAAAAAAAATACTCAAAGCTTTGTTCCAATTCCAATACTGTGATGTGAGGCTGGGCTGAAACTTTTAAACTGTGCTCGGTGTCACAGGTACTCATGTCTCTGACTGAAAAGCTAATGATGATTATTCTGTTTCAGAGAGAAGAACTCTATAACCCAAAATTATTTTGGTTTTGTGCCTGTTCTTCCGTTAGATAATGCATTTCAAACCCAAGAATAATAGTGCTGCATTACCTGAGTGTGTTTCTGGTCTGCGATTTGGTGTTATGGCTTTCTGTCTCAGCCGAGTAGCCCATGTTCTGACTGCTGCAGAGGAGACAGGGTACTGAGGGTTTGGGAGCTGTTGCACAGCTCCAGCAGCGCTCCATTGCCATGAAAGCTCACAGGTCTCACTGACTTAACTGGTGTCAGAAATAGGGTGTAAGTGGGAAATCCAGGAGTCTGGGCCTCCGGGTACACTGAGTTTCTCCAGATGTTGCTGTTGCAAAACTGAATAGCACGTCACTGGAAACTATCCCTTGGAAATACAGTAACCTGGAATCACGGCCTCATGGATTGATTCTTTTCTTCCTGTAAATAAAAATATCCACTGATACATGACAATGAATGAATTGAAAGAAGGTTTGTTTTGCACCAAAGCTGTGCTACTGATGTGCACAAGCACAGGATAAGTCTTTTGTTCCATCGCATGGTAATTATTTGCATGAAAAAAAATGAAGGAAAAGTTCACACAGGTTTTGCTGACAAGAATTTAGAAAGGAAATATTTAATTACAGATACACAGAAATTTCTATTGCTATTTTGTTACACTTTGGGAAGAAACTATTTGCACATTGGAAAGGAATTAACATAATGACCTCAGCTTAAGGAACCTAAGTGGCCATGGACCAGGCCCTCTGACCCAAGAAGGTGGATTCTCATTGCAATGGAGTGTGTGGTCCCTTCAATGTGGTGAAATATTACTGATGAGATGCAAGCTCAGTGCAGCTGTAACACACTTTTCTGGACAAAGCCTATGCAAGCCACTAGGAAAGAGACAGTCCGATCTATACAGCTTGTTGGTTCATAAGCAGAGTCTAAAATGTGAAAAGCTGTGTTTTCATAAGTGTTAGGGATCTTTTTTCTTTCATGTGATTGCATTCATGAAAATATTTAGTCTGAAATATATATATATACAGGCATATCTAATATTTCAGGAATCTTTTGGATCATCTCGCATTATCTTGGCTGTTCGCAGCTGAACTGAGATTGCCAGAAATCTGTCTGGTCTTGATATGGCTTGGAAAGAAACTGACCCTTTAGTGAAGTCAGCAATTCAGACTCAGATAACTTTTCTTCCTCTGTTTTATGTGTTTTCTTTGACAAAAAATGAATTGAAAAACCGTACAAAAGGTAGAGCTAAAAAGAATAGAGAAAAAGTAGATATTAAACTTAATAAACCACCTACCTTAAAATGGTGCAGAACTTGATTAAGTTTGACATTCTCACTTTCAGGCAATTAAAATGTTTTACAGAGTAGTGTGCTTGAGACGTGTATACATGCCCATAAAGTTAAACCATGGCATGTGCATAAAAAAGCTTTTAGAAAATTTTCTATTTCTGTTAAACTTCAAAAAAATTTTACGGGGGGACATGCATTTCTGCCTGCTCTGTGTTTTTTTTTTTTTTTTAGTAAATACATTTATGCGTTATAAACCTACTAGTCTATAGTAGGAGAGAATTCAGCCTGTTTATGGTAGAATTGCCAGGCGAATGATACGTTTTAGTTCCACTGTAAATTAGCTTGATGGAATAGTAATTGCTTGCATCAGTTAGGAACGTGGGTTTATATATTTTATGGTATATTAAGACGGTGACTCCACTTGTGCAATGCAATATGAAATCTTCCCTACCACATGAAGTCTGCCTGGCCTTTTCTGTGCTTGGTGTTGTCTATAACTAAGCCATCATTACCAAGGATTTCATGTCATTCAGGTCCCATGTGAGCAAAACTTGGCTCAAATAGCTTTCATATGTCACGTATTTCATGTATCCATATTTCGTATTTACCATTTAGCTCTGAAAGCCCTCAGAACTGGAAGCTACGTGGCTTGCCAGGCGAACAACATCAGTGGCAGAAATCCCTTCAGCTGTAAAGAGCTGAGGGTCATTTTGCTCATCTCAGGATTTTTCCAACCAGACGTAAAACATAGAACCAAATCCTTTGTGCTGCTCACAGTGGGCAGCGTGCCCTGTGTTGACTCCCAGGTGGTGCCTTTTGCTCTGCCAGGGGCACAGCACACTGGAAATAGGCTTTTTTCTGCTCCATCCTGAAATTGTGCTACGGAGTGAAGGGAGAGGTGCTCAGTGCAGCTCCGGCAGCTGAAAAAAGACTTGGTCACAGCCTAAGCGGGCTGGCTGGGAGGCTGCCGCTTGGCTTGGACATCCCTTCTGCTCTGTGCCTCTCTCATTACTGTATCAGGTTGACTGGTATCACAACAGAAACCAGAATGCAGCTCAGCCAGTATCTCACAACATCCCACTTCCTGATTTTCTTCCATTACATGCAAGTACTATATCAGGAGAACACACAACTTTCCGATTTTTGTCTCATCTGACCACTGCTAGTGCACGTAATTGTGAAAATTCAATCTTGCAGATCGTATACTTTCCTCTCTGGAGTGGATGAAGATACCTTTTGGAATGAAATTCTGGTGCTGGCACCTATATTTCCAAATGAAAAATTCATTACCCATATATATATTCTCTAATACTTGCTTAAAATTTGCTGTTTCTACAAGCGTTCTTGCCAGTAAATGCAATAGCTAGAACATGCACAGTAAGCAAACACAAAGAGGGCATTGAAACAGTTGAAGAGAATATGTTTATAAACTGAAATGAATATTCATTGGAAACTTTTTTAACAGTGCTCACCAGTTCTATATTGGAATACTGTGTAAAGTTTACACTCCATATAAAGAGTTACACTGTTCCCTTGTGAAATCCATCTTCTCCACTACCTCCATATTGGATATTTGCATTTTTAGAAATACCATCTGCCAAACCCCACACAGACTGCAAGTGATTTCCTGGTTATATATTCTGGATATTCTGTGGTTAGAAAACTATGGAGCCATATTACATGTCCTAGCCTCCAGAACATCTGTGAGACTGAAACCACATGAATATAAGCAAGTCAGCACGATAAAAATGATTGAGATTTTCAGTTATATTGTATACGCATGCTTGCAAAATTTTTTCAGTTTTATAAATTTATCTCTGTATATGTGTTGTTTTCTTCTTGTCTGTACAACTAGCTTTTAAATATTACTTTCTGCATTGGATCAAATTAACTTCAAACTCTTCTCCCCCCAAAATCTGACCTGTCTATTTTCTCTCTCCACCCCAGGCCCTTTTGGCAGCATCCATCTAAGGAAGGCACCCGAAGATGTAGTAGCTGGACTATTCATTAACCAAAAATTGGTTTGACCTTCACTTCTGTGTTTCTTTTCTCCACTTGCAATCAAAAACTGAAAGGCATAATGGTGACTGAACTGGTGGTCAGCTTTTGGCAGACCTGTTTTACTATGGAAGGTGATCAAGGCATACAAATACATTAAATATAATAGGCATATAGGCATATAAATACATTATCTTTAAACAGAGCTTTAATGTGAAAAGACTAAGCAGCTGAATGCTGTCTGTGGGGAGCTACTGGCATATCCACATTTCTTCTGGTCTGGTAAAACCCGAGACTAACTTCAATGCCACCTTCTCCTCCCTGAAAAATGGGTATTTCGGACCTAGTTTCAGTTCTGTTGTGGCACTTCCAGGTATTCATAGAATCACAGAATGGTTTGGGTTGGAAGAGACCTTAAAGCTAATCTCATTCCAATCCCCCTGCCATAGGCAGGGACACCTCCCACTAAACCAGGTTGCTCAAAGCCCATCCAGTGTGGCCTTGAACACTGCCAGGGATGGGGCATCCACAGCTGCTCTGGGCAATCTGCGCTAGTGCCTCATCACATTCATAGTGAAGAATTTCTTCCTAATATCTAGTATATACCTATGCTCTTTAGCTTTGAAGCCATTATTCCTTTTCTATGCATCCATACCCTTGTAAAAATTCCTCTCCAGATTGCTTGCAAGCCTCCTTTAGGTACTGGAAAGTGCTCTAAGAGTCTTCTCTTCTTCAGACTGAATAACCCCAGCTCTCTCAGCCTGCCTTTGTAGGAGAGATGCTTTGACCCCTGGTTATCTTTGTCACCCCCTTCTGGAATTGAAAATCTGAAATCTAACCATTCCATGTTTTTCCTATCTTGGGGACCCAAGGCTTGGCACAGTACTCAAGGTGGGGTCTCACGACAGTGGAACAGAGAAGGGGAATCACCACCTCTGCCCTTCTGGCCATACTGTTTTTGATTTGCCCTTTTAGAGAAGCCTTGTTGTCTGTCTCCAATCTCCTCATCATTTTCCTCATGCCTTAGCATGGTTTCCAGGAGGATCTGCTACATGATCTTACTGGGCGCTGAGGTAAAGCTGACCAGCCTGTAGTTCCCTGGGTCTTTCTTATTTCCCTTTTTTAAAGTAAGGGTTATCTTCGTCCTATTCCAGTCAGCAGGAACTTCACTGGACTGCCATAACTTCTCAAATATGATGGATAGTGGTTTAGCCACTTCATCCGTCAGTTCCCTCAGGACCCCTGGATGCTTCTCATCAGGTCCCATGAACTTGTGAACCTTCAGGTTCCTTAAATGATCTCGAACCTGATCTTCTCTTACAGTGAGCAGTTCTTCACTCTCCCAGCACTCTTTGGTGAATACTGAGGCAAAAAAGTCACAGACTACCACAGTTGTCTCCATATCCCAGATAACCAGGTGTTCTGTTTCCTAGTGGAGAAGGCTCACATTTTCACTGGGATAATTTAATTCTATCAGGCTTTACCTTTCCTAACCTGATCCCTGGCTGCTCTAATAATATCTTTGTATTCCAATCGGACTACCTGCCCCTGTTTGCACCCTGTGTAGGCTTCCTTTTTGTGTTGGAGTTTGCCCAGAATCTCTTTGTTCATCCGTGCATACCTGCTGGCATTTTTTGCCTGAAATTCTCTTGGACAGGAAGCATCACTCCTGAGCTTAGAGGAGGTGATCCTTGAATATCAACCAGCTTTTTTGGGACCTTCTTTTCTCCAGGGCTTTGTCCCATGGTACTGTACGAAGCAGACCCCTAAAGAGGTCGAAGTCTGCTCTCCTGATATCCACAGTAGTGAGCTTGCTGTGTTCCCTCCTTGCTGCCCTAAGGATCTTGTACTTGTCAAGTATTTTTTGCTTTGACTTCCTCATTTACAAGACCTGAATAATATTTATCTACCTTGCAAACCTGCTGGGGTCAGTCATATTTTATGTCTTAGGCACTTTTGGAGAAACCCTTGTTATGTTGCTTGTTATCCACTTGTCAGTGGATCATGTTATTCACTATTCTGGAGCTCGCAAATTGGTAAGACGATTAAAAACCTTAAAAAAAAGTAAGGGCATGTAAGTAGCCCCATCCTGCTACATAACTTAGAGTAAAATCACTATAAAAATCCAATGGATATACGTCTACTTAAAGAATGAAGGAGAAATCCATATAGAGTAGCAAAACATCTAAATATTAAGTCAGGTTTGGTTCTCTCATTTGTTTTTGGGAGCATTTCAGAATAAGGCTGTTGAGAGGCAGATCACAGAGACTTTACAGAAGGCTACTTTAATTCATTAGAAGGAGGAATCTGCACCTAAAAAACATGACTATTAGTCATTCTACTAATGTGATGGAAGTCTCTGGAATTTACGGTGGTGTTACAGGGGATCTTAAGCTATAATTTTGTCATGACTAGTTTGCATGGTTATGCCTCTGACCACAGAATTGTTCATAAAGCCACTGTGGTCTCCCAGTTACATTAAAAATATTGCAGAGAAGTTGCCTTATTTAAGACTTTTTTTTCTTTTTGTATTTTACTGTCACATGTATATGTTCATATATATATATGACTGAAAAAAATTCAGGGTTTTTCGCTTATATGTGTATATATATAAATAATGGCTATATATACATTTACATGCTATCTTTTTAACTATTTTATTCTTAATTTTTGTGGGGAAGATGACCATTTATTATAAAAATAGTTTAACTGTAAAAGAAAAAGTAACAGCCTGCGTAACTGGATTTTAATTAAATGTATTTGGTTCTTGAAAGAGGTTTAATGCAAACTGTATTTATGAATATTTTATATTCATATATATTTGTGCATCCAGACAAATATTTAAATATATAAATCTAATTGCTTGTAGCCGGAACACTATAGCATAGAAAGTGAAGCTTAGTTTAGCTAAGAAATGAAATACCTATACTATACACTGATAGATGTTTCAAACCCAAACTATTTCTATTAGTTTGTTGCCTTTATCAAAAGGAAGTGTGTGAAATATGGCCCTACTAAAGTCTGTGGCAGATCTCCCACTGTCTTCAAAGGGATCTGTATTTCACCCTGTGTATTTTCTCAAAGAGGGCTGCCAATAACATCTGCCAGCTGGAGATCCAGCTAGATGTGGGTTAAGACAAAAGAAATGTGTGTCAGCATTTCATTGCATGACAAAGGGTGAAGGCTTTGGAAGTCTGCTGTGGTAAATTAGCCCCAAAAAATGTTCCTTTTTCTTTAAAACAAGACGGGGGGAAACACTTGCCTGATATTTCTGTTGTGGTGCATCATTGTAGGCATGACCACATAAGGCACAGCTGTGAAGTGAGTGTCCCTCACCTCAGCTGCCAGGTTTAAGAATGTTCATGGTCTCATTTCCCTTGAAATCTCACCTCTGCCCACTCTGGAGATTGTGTGCATACTTTTCTGTTCTGTACTCTCTAATTTTCCAGGGTAGGGCCCTGTTTCCTTCAGCTTGATATGTGGATCATCACTGAGTGAGGAGGTTTGTGGTCCACCTCTTCAAAACCACTCCATGTACTTGTAGAAAATAAGCCTTACTTAGGAGAAGTCTCCCTCCTGGTTACATTAGAAGTGCTGTTACTTCACTTATCTCCAACATTATTCAATTAGGAAAGAAAATAAAATGTAACCTTAAGTTGGAGAGGCTGGCACTGCAGTAAATGTGCTCTATCTAGAAAGGGCAACCTGTGACACCCAGGTTGGAGGTCTGGATTTGCAAGATGCCTCGTGTATGTTCATGGACAATACTGACGTTGGCTTCTGTACATTTTCACTTCAGTCTCTTTAAAATTCTACACATGGATAAGAATAGCTTTATAATATTATTTTTCTGATTAATAGGCTGCACATGGGTAGGAAAAATTGGAAAGTGTAAAGTCTGTATTCCTATGGGCCATGAATTAAAAATGAAAACCACAGGTGGTTTGGGTTTTCTCCTTCTAAATCAAAACATGATGACTGAGGCTTAGCCAAAACCAAAATATGGCTGCCCATGGCCATTTTTTAATAAAAGTCCCTCAGATTTGTTATACATTCCACTGAAAATCTTTATTGTTAGCATGTTAGTCACCACAAGTGTCTTGCCCGGAATGAAGTTTCTCATTTTACTGGTTTTAAACTTTTTTTTTTTTGCTTAATATCCCTAGCATTTTGCAAACACAGTACTTTCTTTTTGAATAGGATATATCTCTGAGATTGCTTTCTGTATTACATCCTGATATTCCTTTAAGAGAGAAATCTTTGTTTTGGCTTCTAATAAATGCTATATTATGATAGCCTAAGAACCTTGAAGTCATGCAGCTAAAGCATTACAATGATAAGAATTCATTCTTTTATCTTCTCTTTATGCTATCAAAAGATGTTTTTCTTAGTTCATTCTGTCAAACATTTAATAAGATTAATAATTTTCTGACCCTGGAAATTCAAGCACTTCAGTATGTTGAAAAAATGATCAGGCATATAAATGGAAAAGATTTACATTGTTTGTCGTGTCCAAGAAGATAGAGATCTATGAAGCAACAAATATTCAAGCTATTGCTCATCATTATGAATAGTAAACTGTAGGCCTTAGAGGGACAGACAAAGGCAAGTATTGACTTATTTAATCATGTTCCAATGCAAAAAAGTAATCAAGAACTAACTAAGTAATAATCCTGCTTAAGCTAGTTGAAAGAAAAAAAATGACTGGCTATTGGAACAATTCCCTGCAGGAAAAAAGCTTTGTGCATATTCCCCCTTCCACTTCATAATTTTAACTTATTTATTTTATTAACACATAATTTAAAAACTCCTAGGAACAGACTTACAGAAGACTTTGGAAGTTTCTTTTTGAAGTTTTCTCAAAAATCGTTAAGCGTCTAAAAATTGCCCAAGAAAGTAAATGACATCCAAACCATAAATGAACAAGAAGCCTGAAAGTTGAAAACTGGCAGCATTTACAGGCTGACTGCCTTTTTTAGGTTTATTCAGTAATAGAAACTGAGCAAGAAAAATATAAGCATCTTCAGAGAAGTGCCAAACATCCGCCCCTCAGAGCAGTGAATATGAGACTTGGAAGTGCGCAGGGAACTTACCCCTTGATCACAAATGTGGGGCTTTGACATTGGGCACACAGACTTGGTTTTTTTGGTTATAATATTATTTACCTAAATGCTGTTACAAGGCTGTCATTTTCCTAGATGCTGAGTTCCTAAAGTGCAAGTTTTACCTGGAGAATTAAAGATCATTTGGGTCACTGCATCTGTTTGAATGTTTGAGTCTCTCCTAAAGCTTCCCCTACTGATTGCACGTCCCTGCTGATTAAGCTGTACTTTTCCAGCAGTTCTAATTATTGGTAAATCAACCAGTCTAAGAAAACCTCAGGTAGACCTATAATACAAAAAGGCTTCTGCATGCCATAATTTCTAAATTTTTCAACCAACTTCTCCGCCTTGGTGGTCAGTGGCAGGGCTGCCAATGCAACCAGTTGCCAAAAAGTATTCCTGTGGCTTGGGCTTAAACTCGAACAGAGCCAGCTCAAAACCGTGAGCTAAATATCAATTTTGCTCCACTGCCTGACAGAAAATGAAAAAAATCAGTATCTGCTATTTTTGTAGCGAGGGTAAGACCTGGTTTTTATACATAGGTGCTGCTTTGGGGCTTCTTACCCATAGATGTTTCATAGGAGAGAGGAGGTAAGGGAAAAGTTCTAATTGCTCGTTGTTATACCTTCCTACAGCAATGCGAAAGAGGTGTTGGCCTTCTGCAAGTGCTTTCCTTGCACCGAAGGCTCTGACCTCAGCTATCAGTGAGGAAGTTTCAAGACTTGTAGATAGAAAGGAAACATTTTACCTGTGGCTGAGGCAACGACAAAATATTTTTTAAAATCGTTTTCAGGGTTTAAAATCAATAAGTTCTGCCAAACTTGAGCCTTCAAGTCTCCTTTGCTTTTTAAAAATTAAAGGAATTTTCAGCAGGAAAAAAGCAGGCTTAGAAAACTGACTTTACTTTCTAATAAATAATTTAAAAGAAAGCAAACTAAATACCCTAACATTTTTTACATTTTATTTTAAACCACAGTAATTTGCAAGGAAATGTGTCGGAAAAAAAGAATCAGCAGATTCATGTGGATTAACGATAAACTTTACTGTTAGAATAAGAAGCAAGATTTTCAAAATACTGAGTTGAGTTATTTTTATTTATTTCTGGTAATTGAATGCTTAGGTATCAAAACTGACATCAGCTGTTTCTCTCTAGGATAAAGACAAAAGCCCTTGTTTTTAAAAAGCTGGAGTTTCACAAGCTGAAACTTTAGAAACCATCAACTAATGAGACTTCATTGACATCATGGGAAGTGGGAACACTTTGATTTAAAAACATCCCGTCAGTTATGAATGCAATGAAATTTTCAAGACGTTTGAAAGTTCTGTAACTTTTTTGTCCAATTTGTCTGTTGGAGAATAAGAAAATATTCTTATATATAGGATTTGATTGACTGAGTGTGTTGATAGATGATGTTGTTGGAGGTTTATGTGACTATATGTGGATTGTATAATTTTGTGTTTTAACTATACTGTATATCTACTAACATATGTATTTTTATGTAGTGAGTAATACTGTAACATATGTTCATGTTTTAGTACTTTGGAGACAGTTCAAGTGAAAAGGAAATGGGATTTTATATCTCCTGGATGTTTATTTTGACCTTTACATGTTCTTCAGCAAACCAAAGAAGTTGCAGCAAGCGGGCAGCAGCAGTTGTGTGAGTGATGAACTGTCTTGTTTCCATATCTTACAATAATCAGGGTTTAATTTCCAGTGTAATGGTGCTATAGGCAATTATCCTGATATCCTGTATATGCTGATGTTGGCTGGACTTGGGTAAAACCTGGCACACACCCACTCCCACATCACCCTTGGCTACAGAGCAGGTTTAGGGACTTGCTCCCGGGGCAGGACCAGAAGGGGCACCAGTTTATCTGTCAGGAATAACAGGCCAAGATGTTTTAAAGCCTCTTCTTCATCCTTGGGGTGTCAGACAAGAGACCTGGGCTCTTATTTCTCATCTGAGCTCCAAAGCCCCCCAGCTCTAGGAGCTTGCGATCTCTGGTATTACAATAGAGGAAACACAGGTCAAGTGGGCTATGAAGTCAGTAAACTTCCTTTCCTGGGAATTTTTGACGGCTGTGATAAGGGTAAAGGAAGACCTTCCTTGAGAGCAAAGTCATTTCCTTACTGAAAAGCATATTAGAAAATTAAAACCACAGCAATCTATGTTCGAAAAAACCCCTCAGGTTTTCCTTTCAGCGAGTGGTGAGTTCCACTGTTGGGACGTCTTTGTCTTGGAAATGGAGGAAGTAATTCTTTCTATGCGTTCTCTGGCTGCTGCCAGCTCCCTCCCTTGTCTTACTCCCAGCACTTTGAAGCTTGTAGTCATGCACAGAAATGTTAGACGCAATCAAGTAAATATCTCCAGGACACATAGTGCTGACAGGGGGTAGCACTAATATATTGTGCTTCCTTATCCTTTCCTAGATATCCGTTATATACTCCACCATGGTCCCTTAAATTTGTCATAAATTTCCGCTCCTTTTAGGCCTCCCCTTTTGATTTAACCCAGTACAGCCTGTACATGCGCACATACATGTTACGAGACAATGCAGGAAGATCACATTTGAAATGGATTAAATTGAGGTGTAAGTAATAGTTATTTTTATATATGTGTATTCCAATGACTCCCCTCAGCCTTCAGTGTGCAATTTGATTGACATTCACTTTAACAATAAATTGGGCTGTACTTGTTTCCATTTGCAAAGGAAACAGCTGCTATTGTTATCTAATTCAGACTTTGGACAAACATTCCAGCACATAAACAATTTTTGATTAATTTTTTTACTTCAGCTTTAACTTTTAATTAATATCATCACATATTTTACAGGAAAGACAACGGCCTTAAAAAAACAGCCCAATAACAACATAATGAAATACTCAGTTATTGATCTCACTGAACAAATTTCTATAAATGTTCAACTCAAACAAGTGTGGTTTTTACATCTCTTGTTCTAATCATTAATGACATTACTAATACTCTCCTGATAGAAAAAGCACTTTTTTGGTTTTTCTAGCATGAAGGGAATATACAGGGCAATGTCTTGGATAGCACAATGGAGAAAGGGTTTATCACAAGAAAACAGAAGACTTGCTGTTCCTTCAAAGTTCAGATCAATCTGTTTAATCATTTGCTCTGCAGTGGAAGCTGCGATACCAATTAATCAATTACTTTCTGCACATATTCCTATCTGACATGGATATTCCTATCTGACTTGGATTTCGGCAGCTGAGTTCCCTAGAATAGCTAAGTTTGACAGTACCTGGGGACCTGCTCTCCTCCTGTGGAAATCTTCTTCTCACATGCATTAGGAGCTGTGATTTAACAAACACAGCAACATTTTTGCTTTCGGCCTTGAATTCTCTGTATTTCTACCTCACAATAAGGCAGGATTAAAGCACTTCTTTCCATTCTACAATAAAAATTAAGCTTGTTGGCTGGTTTTCACTTAGTTTTGTGAGGCTTTTCTGATAATGCTGATAGCAAATGCAAATAGCAATGTAACAATATCTACAGTACCAGTGTTTTCCAGCATAGCTGTAACAGCCTATGCCAGGAGGAGGAGCTGAGTGATGTACCTGTGTTGGGAAAAGCCTTTCTGCTTCTGGATTTGTGATAGGAAAGTTGCACTTCAGCAGCTGGTGATCGTATTGCTCAGGGTGGGTAGGAAGAAACTGTCCCTGCAGACATTAATTATACCATTACAAGTAGTGTCCACCTTACATCATATAGTAATACAAACCTGAATGTTCTATTCTAGACCTGGCCTCAGGGAAACACAGAAAGCATATGAGAAGTTGAAAAGCATTTTTTGTGACACTGTGGAAACAATAAAAGGAATCACTGTCTGAAGTAATACTTATTTCAGTTTTTTCCCCCCACATTTAATCTTTGATTTACAACTACTTACCACTATGAGCAATCCAACTCTTTTTATTTTGTTAAAGTGCTACTTCTAGTTTGTGATCTGGAAGCTGTGCAGAACGTTCTCTGCCAACATACAGGAAACAACAAACTGGGTGGGAAAGAAAGCAAATGCTTCTGACACTATGCTCAAAATGATACAGTACTATGGAGTTTTGTCCATGACAGCAAATACAGTATTAGCAGAAATCAACAGAATTTGTTATATTTGTTAATTCTTTCCTTCTTCCATCCAAGGGGACTTCCTTATAGATTTCAGTATTCCATATGCTACAGTAAGGACTGCAATTCAAGCAGGACAAACCAAGAGAAACTCTCTTGAAATTTATCTGTAAAAAGTTTCCTAAATACATTAGCCTTTGAGGAGATTTGCTTTGTCAGGTGCAGGTTATGATGCTCAGGAGCCATGATCCCTGGGCCATGTGTGAAGGTAGGAAGCCTTCTCTCACCTGCTCACAGGTTGTCCTTGATTGCTTTTTGAGAGTGCAGTCATCTTCTCCTTGCTTCCTATTCACTGTGAGGAGAAAAGCTTCACAATCTGCATTAAAAAAATGTGATAACCTATTAGTGTTACTATTTCCCCACCCATGCATCTCTTGTTTTATCTGCTGTAGGTCATCCAAAGATAATCCTGGGCTTGTGACAGCTCTTGTCTTCACCTGTCCAACCCCAGCCTCTTCTCTAACACACAGTCTGGACTCTGGTCTCAGTTTCCAGGGCAACCACAAAATCCTCCGTCTATCCTTCAGATTCATTGTCTAGGTTCACATTGCTTCCAGGATCGCTTCAGGGAAGGACTTCAGGTCTAGTAAGTCCCCCATGCTGCCTGGCCCTTGCAAGCTGTAGGGAAAAAGGGGCATTCCTCAAAGCCTTGGAAAGCTCCAGTGCTGTGACACAGGAATCTCTCAGTATGCCTGAGCACCAATTCACCATGAATTTTGTCACCAAGAAAGCAGAATCACCAATGGGATGAGCACAGGTTAGAGATGACCCCAGTGACACCTCTGCAGTGTCAGTGTTTGCTAAACTCCATCTGGCACTGTCCTCATAAAATACTTGTGACTGACAAGAGAAAGTACAGCTAGCACCAAACCAGCAGTATGATATGCAGTATTATACGGCTGAAGAGCAAATGCATCACTGAAGGCTTTCAGAGGTCTGCACCATTTTCAACTTCTCTTTCCTTAACTACTTGTCTTTCCTAGCATGGGTGTATTCTGCACTTGGATCGTATTGATCCCGCCTGAAGGATGGAAAGAACTCTACTCTCTGCCTGAGAGATGATTTGACCATAGTAGAGAAATGAACACTTTCTTTGCTCCCTACCAGAGGGGAGTACCTATTTTCTCATGCCTAAATGTGCAACAGATATGTTCATGAAAACCTGGGTTAACAATTGGACAGCTCTGGGAAAGTAATTTTGTGGAGAAACACTGCACCATAAATGTCAAACACACTCTTACAGGAAGATAGGTCAAAAAATCTTAATTAAAAAACGTGTTGTCTCTCAGGAGATGCTGAACAAGGAACTGGGATTGCTATCAATGAATATCCCTGGCAGGACTTGCTCAGGTGAGTGGGTGTGAGAGCTGGTGATCCCTGTTTCTGTCTCCATATTCCCACTGGGTAGAATGTGAGTGTGTTATGGCTATGACCAAGACCATCCGTGAAGGAGAGCCTGTCATCGTGTTGTCTTGCACACAGTCCACAGTTTTGATGTAGAGGAGAAAAAAAGCCCATCTTTCTTTTTTCATGAAGATATGGGTTGTTCTCAGCACCAGAGTTATGTGAAGTCTTTCATAAAGTAGAAGTAGGGAGGAGTAAAAAAAAAGTAAAGGTTCCTAACTTGAAGCATCAGTGATGTGAGGTCCAGTCTTGCACTGGAAGCCAGCCTCCATGTGTGAGATCCCCACCTGTCCCCTCTAAAGAAGCAAGCTTTGGCAGATATTTGTCCAAGAAACCAAACCAACACTCAAAGCAAGTATCGAAGCTTGTAGGAAATTGCTTTGAAGCAGAAGTAATCAGGGACACCATTAGAAAACAGGCGAGGTTTGTTTTCCTCTGCAGGAGGCGGCAGAAACAGCAGAGTTGTGTGATTTCCCAGTGCTCTCACTGAGTGACAATAACTGCAATTAACTGGCAGGACGCTGCCTGTGCGGGTGACACCGCGCTGTAGTGCTGGGGAGGAGGACGCTCCCACCTTTCAAACAATTCTTTGTAGGAATGGAGAGCAATTAAGCGTCTCACAGTGAAGGAAGATAAATGACAACATGTGTAGCTAGGAAGTTGTTTTATCAAAAAAGAAAAACAAGTTTTTATAACCAGTGACTTGGCATCAGGACTTTGAACTGTCTGCTGTTGTGACCAATGACCTTTCCAAGATGATCATCTCTCAGGAGAAAGACATGGTAGCAGGGCTGGAGATCTCCTCACTGCTGGAGCTGAGGGCTGGTGGAGCATTCCAGGCAGCCAAAGGCACTGCCTTCAGGGACTGGGGGAGGCCATGGCACAGCACTACTGCCCTGCTACTACAGCAGTCCTCTTCAAAAGCATCCGTGCTGGCTGAGACAGCTCCACAGCCCTGGGTGATCTCAGAGTACAACCCGCTCTTGAGGGCTACATTCGCAGGCAGCCTCAGATGTGAATCTGTTTCAAAAGGATTAAGGATGTTAATTAATGTAATGATCCCTTTTAACACAGACAGACATGGATACAGGCTCCTCTGAGCCAGAAGTATTGTCATGAAAGTGACACCACTTTGCTCAGTGGTGGATTTTTGATGTAGCATTCATAAACTTTCCCTTCCCAGCAACATGACTCTCAGCATGGTGAGCATGCTCTCCAGACCACAGGGCTCAGTGGTGCAAAGGCAGCAGGAACGTGTGAGGCTTATCTCCTGGATATTGTCACAAACAAATGGCTTCTTTTGCCACTTCCTGGTGAAAACAATCAGTCTAGCAGATGTTAGGTGGAAGCTCTAGCAAGGAGACTTAGGGAAGAAAAATCTATTTTTTGTACTGATATCTCTAATCTTGTGTAGCTGGGCTATGTAGGTCACCAGAAGCTGAGCTTCCATAAAAGGAGCAAAGCATTACATATAAGTATATAATTTTAAGGAAAAAAAATGCTTTTAAGTAGGTAGACCATAAGATCCACCATCCTGGCTCAAAGCAAAGGTCAATCCATCCTCCAGTCTTGTGGGGATGCTGGCACACACAGAGGCTGCTTTAAGTGAAAATTTCCACACTATGGTTTGCAATTTAGTTGAATTTGTGCCTTCAGCTTTTTCAGGATGAGTACCATTTTTCTTAATAGAACACTTTTCAGTTTTTTGAAATTTAAAAAAAACCCTTCTTCTACAGATCCAGTTTGAGTCAGGTCCTTGAATTAATTTCTCCTGGAGTTCAGCTTTGGTTTGGGAGCCTGCATAGCTGACTCTACAAAGACGAGTTTCAAATAAAAATAATTCATGTAACATTTCTGAGAGTTTTATTGCCACCAAGAACTTTTCTTCTCTCAGATCTGGGATTCACCCCACTGACTTTCTGACAGACTTCCTGCTGCTGAAACATTTGAAAAAGGTTTTATTATTAACTTTTATTCCTTTAATGACTTCCTTTAATAAGTTGCTCCTCACTAAATTGGCAGGCCTTCCTGAGGTTTAACATCTAACTTGTCAGGATTTATGCGTGTCTCCTTTTAGGGATGGGATTTGCTGTTCCTGAAGGGTATCATTTTTACCTGTAGCCACCTTTCCTCTTCCAGTGGCAGACTATGAGTCTCGGTATATCTTGCGTACACCGACTTCAGGTATAATAACATCACCAGGCAGCCACTGTCCCTCACTGCACCTGAAATTCTAATCTCTGTGTCATTCAGAAAACTGAAAAACAGCCAAATGTGTCTGGATTTTTTTACTGCTTTGTTGTTTTTTTTTTAATAAAATGATCATGATAAAAAAATTTTCCAGGTTGGGATTTTGCATGCCGAGGTTCAGTGTGGAGTGAGTTTTATGACTGAGTTATAAACCCCCTAAAATATGGTTTTGTAATGGAAATGCTGACACAACCTTTATACAGCCCCAGCCATAATTCTAGATGATGTAAAATGCCTTATATGGAAAGCCAAGATGAGTGGATTTCTGCTATAAAGAGCGAGGACAAGATGAGAAGTACACCTTTTAGCTAAATATTTTCATTCTTTGTTTTAATTTTGACCAAAGAACAAATCATATATCTAGGAGGGCAGGTTTTTATAGTCATACTTCATATTTGTATAAGACTAAATTATGTTTTTAATCTTTCTAGCTACCTAAAGTAATTCTTCCAGGAATATCACTGTTTCCCAAGGCAAAAATCAGACTTATGCCTGCTATTGATAAATAGGCATTTTCAAAGGAATTTTATTAAAAAACTGGAGGATATCACTGGAAATATAAAGGAGTGTTTTCAAATAATACAGCACTCAGAGGAAAGTGTGTTAGAAGTAACAGACTGGATATAATTGAAACTGACCTCATAAAATCTACAATGTATTTTTGTGATGCTTCTTTTCAAGGTCATTTCAGGACAACTGAGGATCTGAGAAGTAATGATACTCATCACCAAACAACACTCAGAGTTTATTTCAGCTATAGATCCAAAACTCTGGATAGTTGCTTAATGGTTATGTGCAATATCAGAATCCCTTCAGTTGGAAAATCACCATGATAGCAACAGAAAATATTAGAACAGGTTACTCTTGTGATTTTCTGTACTTTATTCTTATTTCAAAGTAGATTTTTTTCTGAAAGCAATGTTTCAGTTAAATATTTCAGTTTATTTTCTTCTGTATGTGATCTCTTATTTAAGTTAATAAGGATAGGAAAGGCAAAAGGGAAATTTTTAGGCTTTTTGGTAACATGATGTGCAAGTTAAATTTCAGACCTTGAATTGAATTGTACTTCTACATTTAACATCATCTCAGTTTTGGGGGCTGTTCAAGAACACACTGAAAAGGAAATCTTTTTTCACTTAAAAACATTCAGTTTTAAATATATAAAATATTTTAATAGCAACCTATAAATTGATTTACTTGGTCAGATTTGTGCCTCAGTGACCTTTTCAAGACTGCAGCTTTTCATCGTTATTTGAGAGGAGAACCAGCTGTGAAATATTGACCGTCCTTATCTTCCTGACACCACGGTTTCTGTCATCAGCTGGGTGGAATTCACATCTTCCGCATCACAGAAGAGGCTGGGCTGCTGATCCAGCCTCCACTGGCCTGGAGGTTTGCATAGCATTTTACACTCTGTCCCCGAGCATCTCTGCTGAAATAAAAGGGGGACTTCAAACCTGAGGCAGCTGAGCATTTGTTTGCCTTGCCCTGAGCAGGTCTTCCCCAACTGCAGTGATAAAAACATAGGCAGGCTTCAGAGAGGGAGAAATGGAGGCACAGAGAGATTATGCCACTGCCTCCAGACTAGGCAGGATATCTGCAGTGGAGCCAAGAATAGGACTGAGGTGCTTGGCTTCTACACCTCAACCACAAGACCTTTTCTTTCTTCCTCACAATTAGTGTCACCAGTGATGTCACTGTCACAGTGGCTAACAAGAGAAGTGTTGCACTATGCTAATCACCTGCTGTCTGGTGCAGACTGAAGACCAAATATTTCTCCACAAATGTTCAGCCAACCTCTGAAAATTGGTTTGAGGGCTGCATATGTTGATTTCAATCATGATTATTTTCTTAAAGAAAATTACATAAAAGAAAATGCTTACTCAAAACTATTTTCTTCTTTATATGAAATTTCATTTCTTAGGTTTTGAAGCAAACTGATGCTAATACAAAAGTAGGGTTTTTTTCTGGGTTTCAGCATATGTTTTTGTTGTGGGTTGACACTGGCTGGACACAAGACACCCACCAAAGCCTCTCACTCACTCCCCTCTGCAGCTGGACAGAGGAGAGAAAATTTAATGAAGGCTTCATGGGTTGAGATAAGGACTGGAAGAACTCAGTCATCGAATACCATCAAGAGCAAAACAGGCTCAATTTAGAGATATGAAGTGAATTTATTGCTAACAAAATCAGAGCAGGATAACGAGAAGTCAAATAAACCCTTAAAAACACCTTTCCCACACACCTCCCTCCTTCCCAGTTCTATCTCCTACTCCAGCAGTACAAGGAGGAAGGGAATGTGGGTTGTGGTCAGTTCATCACCCGAGGCTTTTCTCAATGATCAGGGAGAGCAGTCATTCCCCTGCTGCACCATGGGGTCCCTCCCACAGGAGACAGTTCTCCATGAACTTCTCCAACGAGAGTCCATCTCACAAGCAACAGCTCTGTGCAAATGGCTGCAATGTGAGTCCCTCCCATGGACAACAGTCTTTCCAAAGCTGCTGCAGCACGGGTCACTCTTCCACAGGGTGCAGTCCTCCAAGGACAGGCTACTCCAGCCTGGAAGCAAGACCCTCTCTGTCCACTGGGACTTCCACTGGATCACAGCCTCCTCCAGGCATCCACCCACTCCGGCACAGGTGCCTCTCCCATGGGCTGCAGGTGGATCTCTTCATCCCCCATGGATCCCCATGGGCTGCAGGGGCACAGCTGCTTCACCATGGTCCTCACCATGGTCTGTGGAGGAATCTCGGCTCAGGTGCCTGGAGCACCTCCTCCCCCTCCTTCTTCACTGACCTTGGTGTCTCCATGTTGTTTCCCTCACATGTTCTCACCTCCTTCTCTTCTCTGGCTGGAAAAAAACTGTGCCTCACTTTATTTTGATTTTCTTCTTAAATCTGTTATCACAGAGGCGTTACCAACATCTCTAACTGGCCCAGGCTTGGCCAGCAGCATGTCCATCTTCAGAGCCATCAGGGACTGGCTCCGCTGGACATGGTGGTAGCTTCTGGCAGCTTCCCATGGAAGCCACCTCCGTGCCCCCACCCCCTGTACCAAAAACCAGGCCATGCAAAACCAATACAACTTTCAAATGTTAATTTATTGTCTCTCTGATTTGGAGTTAATCATAAAACATTCTCATAAGGAGCAAAGGGTCCTGTGCAGGAGGGTGCTGCAGTTATAGCAGAGCCCATGCCCAAGGCTGGCAATGCTGAAGATGCACATCCAACTCTGGTCCCTCCTGAAACTGCTTCACCGTCAGCACTCACTGGCTTCTCTCCTGCCTGCCAGCACTCCTATGGATCTGGAAGACCAGCACTGGGGCAAGCCGGAGTTTGTGAATATGACTGAAACCTGCAAGGGGCATCAGGGGTGAAATTACTTTGAAGCAGTGTAAGTTGGGGTGAAACTCAAAAGCTGATGAATTCCTTTTGGGCAGCTCTGCGTGAAATTCTGTGCAAGGTCATGAAAACTGGCTATACATTTTTGTTCGGCTGAAGACAGAGAGAGCTGTCAGGTTGCTGCTCCTGAAACGTCCAGGTGTGAAGTGAGAGCTGCTGTCAAAGTGTTTACAAAGACCACCAACAAAAAGGAGTAATTACGAAAAGCAGCAGAAACTCCTTTGTGGGTTGCACCCCTCAGGAAGAAAGTAAGAACCTAGGTTCATAGGAACACTGAAGCATTTGCTTATACTTTGAGGTTCTAAAAAAAATGTACAGCTGGCTGACACTACATATTCAGGGAAGTGTTATCCAAAAAAAAATACAGAAAAAGATGAAACTGTTAAAATCTCTGGGGTATGTGCTAATGGTGCAGGTTTTGCAGAAGACAGGCTATAGATATTTCTGACAAAACTAGATTACTTTTCTACCAATGAACATGCATTCATTTGCTGAACCAACAGACCAGGGAATTATAGTGGCCTGTTAGGCACAGCCCCGCGCTCTGCTCCGCTGCGGCTGCGCGCTTCACTGGAGCCAGCAGTGATGAACACGCTGTTGCGCTGGCAAGGCACTGAAACTGAGTAACTCTGCAGTTTACTGGAGAAACTCACCCCTCTCCATCACTCACAGAGGCTAAGGAGAAAGTGTTTTGCTAAAACTACTGCCTCCTGTCTGAATCAAACGTGGTAGTTCAGTTTATTCTGTGTTAGGTACAGACTTCATCTTAATAACATGAAACAGGCACTTGCCACATTGAGCAGCGACAGTGGAGGAAAGCAAAATTTTCCCTTTTCCATCTTATATTCTCACTTTCCATGGCACAATATAATGATTTGTATTGCAGGTGATGGAATCAACTTCAGAAAGAGTTGAAATCTCTTGGTGCTTATCCTGAAATACAAGAAGTTGCTTTAGCTTTAAACAGAATAAAATTTTTTATTAATGTTATTGATGTTTCTGTTTTGAAAAATTGCTTAAGCAATTCTGGCAATATTAAAAAAAAAAAGTGCAAAAGTCTTTTCTAGTTTTGCAGAAACGAAAAATACTACATGAGAGTCCTCCTAGAAACAGTATGGAAAAGTTCCAAATTTTTGAGTTGCATTAGATTAAGATTAGTTGCTTGAGACAAAGAACTATGTGTGGCCTTCATGTGGACTGCATAGCTGTGATGCTCAAATATTCAATCATCTTTATTGTGCATAATGCACATAATTATTAAAGTTAATTTATTTTAAGACCGGAAGCTTTTTGTCATTCCAGAAGATTTTGATTCTGAATGAATCATGGTAAAAGTAGTATAGGATGAAAGCCTGTATAAACTTCTCATGTTATTTACACTGTTTCTTAGTAAGAAAACGAGAAGATTTAGGTACCAAATGGCTACAAATAATGCAGTCAACCTCTGGACAACAGTATTTCAGCCTCTTGGTGACCATAACAGTGGCATATTTTCTTTCTGCATTACACAAAACTGCAGGGGATTTGTATTTGTTGTTCTCTACTGGTTAAATTGTTAAATTATCCTTAAAACCATTAATAACATACATATGGCTTTTTAGAAAAACAAAATAAAGATTTTGTTCAGCAACAGGATAAAATGAGAATTTTACAGTCTTTGGAGCTCTGCGAAACACAGCCAGGATTTGGGGCAGATTCTTGAATGCTAATGAGTGTATTCCAGGACTGCAGTAGAAGTGAAGTGTTCAGTAGCTCCCGAGAACAGACTTGATCCTGAAGTCACTATTTATGCATCACTCTTATTCCAATCTGTGGGAGTTTTGCATGAGTTAAGTGTCAGTCACTTTGACATTTAGCCCAGCTGGTTGAATGATCTACCACGACTATATGGCACATTTTAATCTGAATTTTCTTCTCCATACAGTATTCCAACTCTTGCTTTACTACCTGTCCTCTAGCTAGTTTACGCATGCCAAAGGCATCATTCAACACATCTGGATTAGAAAGCAGCCTTGGAAGGAGTTTGCTGGCAAGGAATGACTGGTAAGTGAGTAACAGCTGGAGGGGAAGTCAGCTGGAAAAAGAGACAGGAATTTCAGCTTTACCTCTGAAGTACATGTGAGTGCACCCCAGCTTTGCATGATTCAGGTCCCTGACAGTACAAACAAGGACCGAGACAGTGGGGTTTACCTTTGCTCAGAGAAATGTGTGGATTCAACTGCAATACCTAGAACAAACCACATTAGTAGCAGAGACTATAAGCTGAAGGAAGTGTTTCCTGTGAAATGCTGCTTGACAAATCCGTACAATTTCCTTTCTGTGAAGTGAATATAGCAGCTTGCAATTCACAAATGTATTTACTATAACATTTATGACTTGCCTCATTACTTATCCTTTCTCTTGTCTTTTTTTTTTTTGGTCCCCTGGCGGGGGAATCTCAGTTTCTTAGCTGATTTGAGATATCTTGTTTTATTTGGGCTCCACAGATCCTATGGTATTGCAGCTCATTGATGGGGTGAATGGAACTCATATGATGAAGTATCTCAAGGGAAAACCACATAAAGCTTAGCGAAAAATTCGTCTTCAGCAAATGCTCCCTTTTGTTTCCTGAGAACTTTCTCCCTGAATGAGAATTAGCTAAAAACATCTCAAATTTTCCTTCCCAGAAAATAGTTCCAGGTTCTTTCCCCATGCTTATTCCTGCTGATTGATTGAAAAGTCTTGCTTTCACCTTCTTGCTCTGGTTTTTCCTCTTATTCTACATTTCCACGAACATGTCTTTCTTGTCTCTGTTCTGTACCTATTTTCTTTGGCTTCGGCTTATTGTAGCATTTAAGAATAAGTTTATCTTGGAGCACACAAGCAGTCCTGTTTCTCTGTAGTGGAATTAATTATGTACTTAAGGATTTTGTTTAGCCAAAATTTTGCTTTAACAATACTATTCTATTTAAGAACTTAAATGGTGCAGTAATTTTCATCCAAATTACATCACCATCATATTTTCTGCATTGGAGAGGTGGGATTGTCATGGGGAAAGCTTAAAATGCAATAAAAAGTCAAGTGTCAAAACTCTGCAATTTGTTTTTAGATGCAGTCTGTAAAATTTTGGGTAATACACGCATAGGTGCTTTAAAAAAAAAATTACTTGTAGAAAAAAAACCTTCCAGGTGATGCAGAAGACTGTTTAGGCCTCTAACATAGACACTTATTGTCATTTTCTACACCCTCTGTGTCTGACAAGTCTAGGCAGAGCTGGCAGATGTAACAAAAGACCTATAGGTGCCCCTTTCAATAAAGCATCTTGCCGGGCAATTAAAATAGCAATAAACAGATGTGCTTAGGCGTTTGCATTCTACCCCATATCTGTCTTTTAGCTCTCTAGAACATTTTTATAATGGAAATAATGTTCAGTTGGAGAAAATATTTAGCATCTTTATTTATTAGGATCGTAAAATGCTAGCAATCACTGAAAAAATTATAAAGACAGTCAAAAAAACTCAACACAAAAGTAAGTATCATTTTGTTGTAAATTTCTTTAAATATGCCCGCACTGTCCTTCGGGCACAAATTCGTGATCTTGCATCCCAAATCAATGAGTGCAAATTTTAAGTTATCCCCTTTGTAAATCACAGCTTGACCGCCAGGTTTTTTTGGGGGTAGTGAAACACTTTGGTACCATGTGCAGGGTATCTAAAAAGTGAAAATCTAACCTCCTTAGTGTGTTCATCACCTCTTATTGGTACGTGATTTAGAATGGGCTCAACAGACCTACAACCTTCTTGCTTTGTAGGAGTTATGAATCATGTGAAGCCTGTCTCGAGACTCTAAATCAATCTATCCTTCAGCAGCCATCAATGTGTTTTGGTGTTCAAGCTGCATATGTCTTTTGCAGAGAAGCACTGACAAATACATAAAATGGGATCAGATGTCATGGCAAAAATCCTGGTGTGCAAGCCCCGTGAGTCAGTATAGCAAATCTAAAAGAATCTTCATTTTCCCTCAAATAGAAAACATTCTGCTCTTATATTCGATTCCAGGGCCTTAACCTTGTTACTACAGTAGAGCAACATGTAACTAGCAAGTCAGAAAGAAAAACCAGTGTGACCTTCCATCTCTGAAGCAATTTCTTAGTAAAATGAGATACTTCAAACAGACCATTGTGAAAACAAGACAGCTTGGTAAAAACAAGGTTATTTGAAGCTTTGCACTAGAACTCCTCACCTCCAAGAAACCCACCACAAGACTAATACATCAGAATTCAGAAGGCAGAGGAGAAGTCATGTTGTTTCAGAGCTTGTATATACATATACACCTATATTTACATACATATGCATGCACATATATATACAAATATACATGTGATATAAGAACATTTTTGTTTCCAGCAGGGATGTACGAAGCACACGCCCTTCCTTAACAGATGGTTACCATTTAATGAGAAGCATTAGGATGGAGACCTATATCTGGAAAATGTGGCAGAACTCAAGGCTCACCTGTTCAACAAACTTCTTCCTTTCCAGACAGTTTTTGGGGAGTTGTTATTATTCCCATATTAAAAGGATGGAATATTGTGATCAAATGGGATACCATTACTGATTAAATAAGCCCTTAAAGGCTACATGAAGTGAGAAATAAAAGTAACCTCTGCATTAAGTCAACTGTGTTGGCCCCTTTTTTCATCTTTCCATTTATTTTCCTAGCAGACACATAAAGCATTGCACTGTTGTCAGTATAAAACTTGTTTTGCACAAAAGCAAAAACTTAAGTCATAAGAGGTTTAATACTTGTGTTTTAAAATAATATGATAACTAAATTGGCAAGCTAATTTCTGCTGCCTCACAAAATACCTCCTGGTCTGCCTTGCTCTGATTTCACGCACCCAAGCAGGACAATAACTTGTCAGGTGGAAAAGAAAATGCCATCCAGAATATTTATTTCCAGAATATTTGTACCGGCTGCTCGGGCCTCTTCAGAGGAGAACTCATGCTGATACATTGCAATTATATTTTAAACAAGGATATTCTGCAGACCACAGATTCCTGTAAATCTCCATTATAATTCACATAAGCAAAATAGAGATGGAGGGTTATACAGATGGCTAGGTACTGCAGCAACTTCCTTCATCATATAAATGGTCTCATACAGTTTGAGAAGGCCAATTAGGAGCTGAAGTCTCGATTTAAGACACAGTTTTTCTCCACTACCACTTAAACTTTATTAAATATAAGTACTTCATTCTCATTAGTGGCTGAAGAGAGGCTTTATTTTCCAATAAAACAATGCAGAAGTCACGAAATCTCAAAATTATGCAGCATTAATATCTCTAGTAGACATTGCAAAGGTGTTTTTTTTCAGAACACAAACCTTGAAAGGACTCTCAGCCTTAAGTGGAGGAATGTGTTTAATACTCTAGTATTCATCCCACACGGTGCTCAGTTCGTGTTTACAATACCGAAATCAGGGCTCTACAACCCACTGTGGAAGTTTGGCTGTGACTCAGCTCCCCCAGTCAATGCTCTTAGATGACTGGATGACCCAGCTAATTGGACAACTAGTCTAACTCTGTGATTCTTGGGCACATCCTGTCCCACCCAGAAGGCTCTCCTGTCCCACCCAGAAGGCTCTCCTGCCCCACTCAATACCAGGAAGGTAAGCAGGTAGAATTAGCGAACTATACATCCCTGAAATGGAGGAATATCTTTGGTTCCTGGTTAGATTTCTGCACTTTTTTGATGCAAAGTCCTGTTTAGATGGGGGGAGTGCAAAGATACAAATCTTTTCTTTCCCTCTTCCTCCAACCACTGGTTTATTTAACAAGGAGCTGGTGTTCTACTTTAGAAGAGCTAACTGCTGAATTACAGGCCACCTACATCCCAAAACGATGACCAGCAGGTGGAGATATCTTGTTCCAGAAGGATGCGACCAGCTGGTACCTGTCAAGACTGGGATTTCAAGCAAACCCTTCTCAATCCTGGTGATGGGCAGCTGCACAAGGAGCATGCTGTGTCGAGGTTAATCCCTGCCCATGGTGTGGGCTGTTTTGGTTCCTTTCATAGTGAAACTTGATTTCTAGAAATTCTAACCAGAACTCCACAGCTGCATGGAGAGCGATCTGGTCCCAGGGATGTTCTATCCAAACTAAACTACTTCAGGTGAAAAAAACCCTTCTCTTTTCAGGGGAAAATTTCCTAACACTGCAGCAGAGTGCCTCTGCCTGGGTGCACCTCCCACCACTGCGCTCACTCTGCTGGCTGGTACTGACACAAGAGCAGGGTTCAATCACCCTGCAGTCCCGCACCCTGACACCACAGACCACAGGGACACCTCTCCCCTGCCCTGGCCCATTTCCTTCTCACTCATTTCAACACATGGCTGGATTTGTGGCTTTTGCTCCTTGCTCAGTTATTTTTTTTTTTATGGTAGCTTATCACCATTCCTGTCACTTTTTCCTCCTTATTTTCCCATTTTACTGGTTGTAGCTTGGCACGTTCGATAGCTGTAAGTGGGCCTAAGACAGTCTTCATGGCTGCAAGCACAGCTCCACTGACCTCAGTTAGGGACTACAAGAGGATGGACTTGGCACTGTGGATGCACTGCACCTTGCAAGACTTTGTTATCTCCTTTATTTGTTCTACACACAACTGCTGCATCTAAACCCAACTGTAAAATCACACTTAGATCTTATGAAAGAGAAAACTTCCTGTAGCTCATTCCACATGGCTCTGCTGCTGGAATAGTTTCAGATTCCTACTCCTCCTGGTGGTGTCCTCGACAGTCTCACTGCAAGGACCTGGGGAGGTGAGGCAGTTTGCCCTGTGTCCTGTTATTTACCTGCACTCTCTCAGCAAAAAAAAAGAACTGTGTTCCTTACACTCTCCCCACCAATTTCTCCCTTTCTCCTTCCAGTCTTAGGAATCAGCAGAAATAGAAAGCCTAGGTTGCTCCTCAGGAGTAACCAAGTAAATCTATTTGCTGGGTCTTAAGCAGAGAAGAGATACCAAAGAAATTGTTTGTAAGACTTCCATTTGCAGAATAGTGGATAAATCTCCCCTTATTTTGAGAATATTTAAGCACTGAGTTTACCAGGGTCACGCAAAATTGGGAGGTTGCCAGCTGCAGGGGACCTGACTTTTTTCTGCTTTAAACTCAACTCAGCAGCAGCCAGAAGAAAAAATTTATGTGATAAGTAAATTAAAATAATAAATACATGACATCTCACATTAGCTTGTGATATTAAAGTGTGAAAGCAGGCATAAAGGAGTGGAAAAGAAGTAGAAAAATCTGCAGATTTTACAAGAGGTGTGGACCGAAAGAGGGAGAACAGGAAATTGTGCAAACTTTTATCTCAACTACTTATGGCTTGCTCTAGGGATTGCATTTCTCTGTAGTCTTCCTCTGCCTTGGGTGACACTCCCTATAAACATTTTATGAGACATGTTAAGTATTTTATGCAAAAAGTGAGTTGTATTGCATTGCATTGTAGGTCAAGGTGAGAAGGACACATTGCCAGAATACTTAGTTAATCTCTTTCATCTTTCCCATGCTGTCATTAATGTTTATCTCTTCCCACAGGTATTGCAAAGTCATCTGTTTTCTCCAGTGGAGTAGTACAATAGTAAAATCCTTTGATTTTCTATACTAGTTGTTTTGGATGCTGATTTTGTTCATGTTCATTTTGACATCAGATTTGTACTTGTCTGTGATGTTTCTATCATGCTCTCTAGCTTTTCTTTTCTGGGAATTCAGTTTATCTTAACATTTTTGTTAAGATTTTTGTCATCCCCCTGTGCGTGAGTGGTTTGATGTTGATGCATACATGGTAACAGCACTTGCTTCAGATCATATTATTCTAAGACCCTATGAATTAACTGCCTGAATCTCTTTGTGGGGCTTCCATCCCAGCTGTTATCTGAAAGTCTGTCTTTTGCCATCAAAACCTGCCTAGGTCTTCCCTACCCACTTTGTGCTAAAGTGGGAACCCACCAGCAGTTCCTGTGTCCTGTTCTGATGTCAGAAGTGAGCTTTTTTGGTTCATAAAGAGTCCTTGACCAGCTCTGCCAGCATTCTTGACAGGGAATGTCTTGTTTGTGACAGTAAAAGGTTCATCAAAAATGATTGAAGGCAAACAAGATGGCTAAGGTCATTAGCAGGAACTCTTTGTTGGCAAAACTTTCAAATGCCTCTCATTTCAGGATGTCCAGTTTCAGGAGAAGACATGCCTTGCATTCTATTTATTTTGAAAAATCCTTCTAATATTATCATTAATAAGTCTGGGAAGCAGATATACAAATAATTTACTTCTCCAGTTAGTTTATTAACTTGAAAATTGAGACCAAGGATTGGGATGGCCCAGCCACGAGGCATGTTATGTGAACTCCCCAGACTACAGACAAATGTATATATTTACAGACAATATAGGCAGCTTGCCACTCCAGAGATGAATAGGAGATATGTAGATGTTGGCAAAGGAAGATGCCACTGGTGTGTGAGATTATTTTACTGCTAAATTAATGAGAAAGTCATTTGATCTTAAAATTCAAGTCTGAGCTTTAATAGCTCCAGTAATTCTTAGCAAACAGAACAAATTAAGGTAAATGAAAACTAATTTCATACCAAAGAACAAACGCCTGTGAGAAGGAGCTTTTGCCCCTGCCTTGTTTGTTGACTTGCAAAGGGACTGAAGTTGCATATTTCAGCATGGTTTAGTAAAATCCATAATTTTAAAGCACAAGAGAACTTATTTTCTGTTCCTCAGAAAAAACTTTGATCCTTTAATTCACCATAAGTAATTAAACAGCCATGTCAGCATGAATTTCAGTGTGAGCACCTGGTGAATATTTTTCCAGTCTGTACAATGGATTCTAAATACATTTTTTTAATATTGCAGAACATGATTTTATCCAAACAACAGAGAAGAACATTTCTGCATTTTTTCCTTCTTTCCAAATGCATCTATGTGTGGCTTCTGTTTTTCCATTACTATCAGAGACACATAGCAGAATTGGTCATTGCTTCTACTTCTGATCACAGTTTTGGGAGCTGAGGTTTAATATGTAATAAAAAAAGCAGACACGAGAATGATTTTTTTCTTTATGCTGAAATGGCCGTGAGAACTTATGTCAGAGCCCACTGCACATCAAGAGTGCATCAAAATGGTTTTGCTGCTTTTGTTAGGCTTTCACACAGACGTTTCCTCTGAAGTAACTCAGTGCATAAATGGAGGACACATTTCCTGGAGTGCCAGGAAAATGAGAGCTTACAGCATAACTCCTCCACAGGACATAAAAGTAGGCAGTGATCAAGTCTACCAGACACTGCTGGATTTGTTTAATACACTATATAATGGCCTATTTGCTCTAGGTAGAGCAATATCTTCAGGGTGCCCTGGGAGGGGGAAAACACCCCCTTCAAAAGTCAGCATGAACATCTGAGAAGACTGCAGTAATAATTTCATACATTCAGAACTGCTTGTTTTTTCATACATGTCCTAAGACATCATGTTCTAGTTTACCTGGTATGAAAACCTCTTTATTGCTGGTTTTTGGTGGTGTCAACTCAACAGGTTGGGTTTCATTCCTGTTAGTGAAAGTTACTTACTTTTTGTGACCTCTGCTCAGTTTTAATTTCAAGATATTTTAGAAATTTGAATGTCATTTGTTTTTCATCTCCAGCGTAATTTTCGTTACTCTTCTTTGCATATTTTGTGGTTTTAAGAGAGGTCCTTCGTGCAAATGAAGAAGAAACGTAGCTATTCATAACATGGAGGGTAGCTACATTTCATGGAGCAAAATTTTTCCAAGCAAGGAATAGTACTGTTGCTTTCAGGAGCCAGAGACCTTAGCAGTCACTTCTCTTGAGAGCGACTAGAGAGAATCTAGTCTGTTGTTTATATCAATAATGATGTTGATTTTCTAAAAAAAATACTGGTCAAAGTAATTGATTGTTACAAGTCCCATTTACATGGGTCATTATCATCATTATGTATAAAACCTGCATTTATTAGCCTGCTTTTTTGTGTGTCTAGTTCAGCTCTGAATGTGAAATTAAGTCGTGTGGTTGTTCACTACAGAGAGTTTCTCTGTAAAGGAACACTTGAGAACTGTGGTCCAAATGTGGGAGAAAAATAGGCATCATGGAGCCCTACAGGCTGGAAGAATAATTGCAAAGGGCTGATAATTGACCCTTATGGAACAATGAGTAGATGTTCATATGGATGGTCTATATTTAAAGAAAAAAGACATTTAAAGTAACTGGAAATCCACTGAGTAGTCGTATGTTATGAATTCTATCCTTAGCCAAAGACTCCTTGGTTTCCATTATATCCACAGGTTCATGATGATGAATCATATCAGGCAAAGGCTATTTAATCTTTGACTCCAGGACCGTGTTCAACCTTGAACAAATCCATGGCTGTCAGTTATACTTATAATTTGCCTTCTTAAATACTGATATATTTGATGTAATTAGGCAATAACAAATGCTTCCCATTAACTACTTAGTCCTGTTCCTATTTCTGCTCATACACGCTTGAAATGCCTGCCTGGTGCTGAGCACTGAAGAAAACAGCCTGAAATATGCAGGGCAGAGCTACATGCGGGAATTATGCTCAAACAGTCTTATATAATATTTGGGATGTCACTGCGTCTGGGACACAGTGAAAAACAGTCTCCATACAGAGACTGGGAAGCAAATTTTGTAGGGGATTAAGTATGTTCTTTCTATCACCTTGTGTCAACCCTTTGCATACTTTCTATGCAGTCCCTCTCACCACTTTACCACGTCCTTTCTGCATGCTATGTGCAAAAGGAGTTTTATGATCAAATTCAGGTTCTTTTCTCCCTGACATCCTTCTTCTTTCCAATCTGAATTCTGCATTTCCCAGTGAGTCTTCTGGAAGCCAGAAGCAGTCTTGCATGCAATCTTCCACATATGTAAATCCATCAAGGATTGGATCCTTGGTACACTGGATTAAAAACTCATGCCAAGTCTATTAAGGACTTAGTGCCCTATTCAATTCCTCTTATGGACCCCTAAAGTGAAAATATCCTTCCATTTTTGGTAGCTTTGACTTACAGCTTATAGCTTTGACTTGGTAGCTTTTTTTTATATATTCAGGTAGTGCAGTGAACTATTGTACTGTAGATAAGGCTGTTACAGTAGTGTAAACAGCAGTAAAAGTGCATCATATGATGAGTCAGTTTGTTTCGAGCAACAGACCAGCCACAAAGTTGTAGAGCTCATTGCAAAATTGCAGCAGGTCAAGAAAAAAATCACAAAGTAAGAAAACTAGATCAGAGGGTGATATTTGTTACTTGTTCAATAGAATATTTTTTTCGAGGGCTGAAACTTGTCCCTTCTACAAATCCCTGGATGGCCTCTTTTCTCTACCTCACAGAAGGTATCTCGGATACACTGCAGTCTTTGCAGCCCATTTGATTTATTCCTGCCTTGAATTGTGATTTTCACGTGTTAATACTTTGCTCCAGTTCTTCTCTGTATTGCAGCATGTGGCCATTATCACTCCCCTCCCCCAGGCCCACTTCCCTTGTTATATATCTGTTTCATTTTCTTAGTTAAGTTGAATGTGAACTTGGGGTCAAGAACAGACAAGTCATGTGATGCGACTAAGGTATAACTGCATTTTCCAGTTTTTTTCCACTGCATTGTCTGAGGGTTTGGAAGCACAATCTCACAGACAGTGCAAGAAAACCCAAAGTTCACAGTTCAGCTGTCAGTTATGAAGCAGACTGATGAATTAATGTCCTTAAGGAAGCCTGGGCTGGAAAGCTACTGGATGCAACCTCTCCTTAAGGCGTACTTGCTGAGGTGTTGAAGCCTCCTTTTGGAAAGCACACCAATTGCAATCTTTCCATCAAATCTAACTTCTGGAGGGCTAAGGGCCCTGCTGTGAGTCCATCCTGGAACTAATGCCCACTGCTTTTTAGTCAGTTTTCCACAGTTTTTAGGAATACACCGTCATGCCCTTGATGTATGGAGGGAAGCTGAACTTCATACTTGTGGGAAGATGTGACAAACAGGAACAGACAAACCAAACAACAGACCTGATGTGTTACTGAAGCACTGAGTGTGGCTGTCCAGGATGAGCTCCATGAATGCATCACAATACTAAGAGGATTTTTTGGACTAGCCTGCTATTATGCTGCCATTTTACCTTTAATAAATAATAATGGGTCACCTCAACATTGAGATTAACAAAACATATTTAGAATGCAAGAACAGTAATTAAAGGCTTGTAATAAAATAATGTAGCATTTACCTAAATGACAGCATTACTGCTGACAACCTGAACAGCAATGACATTTAAGTTTTCCTGAGACATTTCTCATTCAAATTATGTCGCTAGTTCTGAGGCTCCCTTTTGTAAGTCTTCCTGCCATGTCTCTATAGTTATTATCCCTCATTGTCAATATAGCCAGTCATTTCTTCTCCACATCAGTTTTGATTGAGTTCTTCCAGTTTTCCCACACACCTATCTGTGTATAAACCTTTGTGAGTGATTGATATGGATTCATGCTTTTATTCTAGCTTATCAATTTTTATAGTTTTTTTTCTTTCTGAAGCAACTACCAAATTTCTGTCTGTATAGCGTGCAAATCCAGCCTAACCTGGAATTAAAAAGCTGCAGGCTGACTATGGGTTTAGTACCTTGTTATCATGTATTTTGAAAGGCAATACATGTCTGGGCCACACTGTGGTAGCCTGTCAGTCAGGTCTCCCCACTGCTGAAATTCACATGACCTTGACCAGAGCAAATTCTTTGCTAAAGAATTTTGCAGAAAGGGGAGGAGCAGCCTTCCAAAAAACCAAAATATTGGACCATAAATTTCTTTGATAACATTGCGCAATATAGCAAACCTTCATTGTGTGTCTCCAGCATGGAGGGCATTGCTGAAGAATGAGAGATACAAGGAGGCAAAAGAACTTGAGGACAAAAGCAAGTCTTTGTTCAGGCAGATTACCTGGGGGAGAAATACAGTACATGATGTACCGTGTGACACATCAGTCATGCAAACAATTTCTAGAAGGTTTTACTTACTGGAGACCTGTTTTTCATTTAGGGAGGAGTTCCTCCCTGGGCAGAGTGCTTGGAAAAGTCTCTGAGTCTCACTGAAGCCGTATTCTGGCACGGAAGGCACACAACCTCATAGAATACCCCTGCATATGGGTGAATTCTTCCTGTGCTGAACTGACAGTCTAACGTTCTCCAGATCTAAAATCATGCAGGGGATTTATAGATACTAGACTCCGCTCAGCTTTGTACAAAGAGCATCAGTTGCCCAAACTCTCCCTGTGCCAGAAGTGAGTGATTTTGCCCTGCCAGGTCACTCTGCAGAGCTGACATTTCTTGGGCTCTGCTGGGTACCTGTTGGTGCAGTGCAGGAAACTCTCCACCTGACCAGTCCTACCACACGTGGCTGTGGGGCCAAGAGAGCTTGTGCACAGCCAACAGGTACATAAAAGGAGCTGCTGATTTACCAGCTGCCATGTTCTGCTGGTCAGGTGATGACGTGAAGCTGCACACTGGTGTGTAAGGGCATGTCTGAAGGCAGGATGTGCCTGTGTGCTCCAACATGCTTTATTAACGTGGCTGACAACCAGGCAAGGGCATGGCAGGAGAGACTGAGCTGGGATGTTGCACCTCACCAGCAGCCCACAATGCCTGCCTGAGGCTGAAGTGAAGATCTGCTGTTATTTTTCAGCTGAGTTAAAACCACAGCCTTTCTCTTACCTCTGCTGCAAACAAACCTTCAGCTGCCTTGCAAAGGTACAGGATTTTAAATTCATCCCGATGGGCAGGAAACACCCTGTATAGGGGTGATTCCATCATCAGGGTGAGTGACAGAACAGACCTAGACCATGAATTCTGTTGCTACTGCTCTTGGTTTTATTGCTGCCCCGTTCTTGAGCCACAGGTCAATGTACCACTTGACTTGGCCTGGTCAAACTAATCATTCTGACTGGAATGTTGATTCAGCTACAAGCCATGAATATTCTAGGAGAAATGCTATTTATGCATAACAACCTTAGCCTGTACTACTAGTTCATACCATCCCTCCAAATGCATTTTGAATATTTCCTTTAGTAGCTGCATCCTCTAGATTAAATTCACAAAGCCTTATACTTGCTGTTTAGTTAGGTGTCTGTACAAACCAGTGAACAGACATTTCTATTTTCAGGGACCCTTGAAAGGTAAAGATTTGAATATGGTGATGTATAGCAACATACCATCTGTCTCCAGATCGGGGATATATAAACAAATGTAAGCATTGCTCTGTAACCAGAGCTCTCCTTTCCTCTCTTCTCCTTTGGGTATGATGGGAGGATGACAGTGGCTCATTGTTTAGAGAATGAAAACTAAAGCTGGGTGTGGCTTTGTGATCTGGAATTTTAAACCTGCCTTTGTTTTAGACTGCCCAAGTGAAGTGTTCATCATCTACATTAGTGGCAAATCTGGATTTTCTGCCTTAACTCTATTGTTTCTCTCTGAGTTACACAAGTTCTACTCTGCTTTTCTGAGTGAACTTTGAATGGTGCATCAACACATGAAAGTAACTTCCCATGTGTCAGAAAACGCTGCCTCCTGCAGGGGGCTTGAACTGAATTTCTGATGAACGGATGGGAATATCCAGCATCTGCCACAAACAATGTACCAAATTAATTTCCTAAAGTACCTAGTTGCCCTGAAACCTTCACTGGGAAATTTGAGTTCTCTAATTCATCAGACCAATCGTGCAGTTCAAAAGAAGTCTTAATGAAGGCTTTAGACAAGCTGAGGCTGGGGTTGCTGAGGTAAGAAGTGATGAGCTAAGACCCTCCTACTTCTCAGTTATGATGATAATGGGGATTTTCCAGCCATTTTAAATTTGAATTCCTACAGTTTAGTGTTCACCAAGCATTAAACCTCTAACACTCTAGCCTGTGCCTGCAAGGGCTGGCATTTTCACACAGGGTGTCATTCTAGCACAGGTTAGGGCAGGATTACCAGGGCTGCTGCCATCAGCCTTATTTTGCTAAACCTTATTGTCTCTATTGCAAATGAATATGGGGCTGGAGGCTGTTGAACCAGGAGGGCCAGTCTGCCTTGATGGACAGCTTGCACAGGAGTGCCTTCTGGTGGTGTTCACCTGGGGGATTACTCAGTTACTGTTAAGGGGGAAACAAGCAACCACACAGTAGTCTGTTAAGGGAATTATACTGGGATTGCTTTAGCATCATTTCTGGCCAAAGTCTGTAAATCCCATCTTTTTTTTAGTATAGTTGCAAACAACTCCGGCAAATCCAGAACATTCCAGGAAAACAAGATGTGCTCAACTTGCCCCCAGGTCAGCACTTTGCACATAATCTTGTCTCTCCCACTGTCCTTATCAGGAGCAAATTCTTCTTCAATAATCCCTAGATGCTTGGAGGTTACACCTCCTTTCCAACTTTCAACTCTCAGAAGCCTCTTGGAGAATTAATAATTTATCGGCAGCAACTTGAAATCATGCAGCTCACCCACCTCCTCTTGGCAGGATTGTTCACACTGCTGTTGCTGCTGAAAGAAAGTGTGGAAAGAGGCTGATTGTCACTCAGAAGACCTCATGGTTATTTTAATTGATTATGCTTGGCATGTTGTACCCACAAGAGCAACGGGTGCTTGGGGAGAAAGCCTGGAGATGTGACACAGCTGAACGGCCTCCTGGGCCAGCCCAAAGCTTGTAGATGGAGCTGCTCAAAGGTTCTTTAATTAAGGATGTATTGGTTCAGGAACCCTCTATGCAGGCTAGAAGGAGAATGAGGGACTCCACACTGATGTCAGTCTGCCTGTGCAAAGACACATATTTCTACCCCAATCTCCCCCGTTTAACTCCCACTTGGTGTCTGAGAGGGACCTTGAACCCAGCTGCTCAACAGCTCCCCAAAACCTGTACCTTTGGAGTGAGCTTGCATCCTACTCAACCTATTCGGAGCAAGAGTCTGTGTATACTGTACTCTTAATGATGCCTCTATTTCAGTTTTGGAAATGTCAGTCCCTTCCTGTTTTGGATAAATGATTAAAGAATCCCTATGTAAAAGAGTAAAAAATCTGCTCAAGACCAGAAGCACTCCTTAACTGTGCGCCTGAACAATTTCATTGCCTTGGACTCACAGAGGGAGAGAAGAGGACATGAACACAGAGAAGGCTTGTTTGGGGCTTTGTAGGTCAGTGCTACCTGCAAATCAGCTGGCAACCAAGAGGCTTCCTTCAGCCAAACAGTGCATCTCATCTGGCTCCAGAGGAATGACATCAGTGAGACATCAGTGTAAGCACATGGATGAAAAGGGATCTTCATACGCAGCTGATACTCTAAGGAGACTTATGCATCAGGGTGCTCAGAGGATGAGTAGCTCAACACCCTGTTCACATCTTGGATCCCAGTTTCAAGGATACCAAGTGTGTTTCCAGCCTCCCAGCAGGGAGGAGACAAGAGGCAGCAAACCACTGATTAATGCGGTGACTCAGTGCACAGCGGATGGACTTGTCCCACACACTAATCAGCACAAACAAGGACAGCAGCCGCTGTGGCACAGGGACACCAAACACAGGAAAGCATCTAAAACATGCCCTAGGACCTGTCAGCCTCTGAGCCAGCCTAGGAACATGAGCCAGTGGGAAACATGAGCTCACCTAAGAACTCCACCACCTCCCTGGAGATCGCAGCTTTTGTCAATTAATGTGAAATGTCAATGGAACTTCACCTTCAGTGTGTATTTGGACAGCATGCTGCAGGGCTGTTCTGATTCACCTGCAGGTTAAAAGGCTGGCATTTGTAAAAATGGACAAAACCCCATGGATTGCCATGGATTCTCCCTTGCATGAGAATGTGGCCATGGGCAATGAGCCCAAGGTAGCCCCAGGATGGCTTCAAGCTTAGGCGCCTGTTTCTGCCTCTCATTGTGCATGGTACATGAAAAAGACCTGCTGCCTTTTCATTTTACAGTCACCAATCTGAAATTTTTTTATTGCAAGAACAAAGACTGCTTTTCAAACTCTCTTAGCACTTAAATCTTTTTTTATAACTTGCCATCATTATTTTTTGCCAGAACATTTGCCATATGACTGGAGGTTTAGAGTTTCTTTAGACAAAAGCGGGGATGCCCACAGGGCTGGAGAGAAGCTGACCTGTTTATTGACTTTCATTTTATTGTCTGCTGCTTGGTTCCAATTAAAAAAAAAAAAGAGATCAAAGATCAGTAGGAGAAACAGAGTGTTGGTTAGAAAGAACTATTTTTTTCTGTCACCTTTGAGAGTTTGTGACAGTCAGCAAAAGCAAATTTTTGAACAGTAAAAATATTGAAACAGAAGTCTTCCTTTTCGTATTTCACTAGTTGGAAGATACATACAATGTTGTGAGGAATGATATTATTCAATATCAATAAGAAATTAATTTTGTTTTTAAATTTATCTCTCCTCATGTCAATTCTTTTTTCTTAATAAACGCCAGACTTTTTCATTTCTACTTAGAATTCAATTAATGAGAAATAAACAAAGGAAGCCCCATGAGCACTTTTGTCTCCCCATGGATGTAACAATTTCAATTTAAGCTAAGATCATTTCCCGTAGGTTTCATATACATAAATTTCCATAGGAGAGGTTGATAGGTAAATATTTCACTCTGTGCAGGGCCATTCAGGCCATCAGTAGGCTGCAGGTTTTTCAGTGTCCTTTTTCACTCCTGCCTGATATATTTCAAGCATGTCCACATTATTTGTTGTCAGCACATGTATTCTATTTTCATTTTTATTAAGTTTTATTGAATTGGGACATTATTTCTATGTTTCTTCATCACTTTAATCATAAGCAAATATCTTGTCTGACTCGTTCCTCTGAAATATAACGGTTCACAAGATCTGGTAATTAATAAAAAAAGAAACTAAGAGTATTTTTTTTAAAAAAAACACATTCAGAATTACAATTTGATTGCATCCTGTTTTAGTTTTGCTATGGCTGTGAATGAAGAACAACTTCAAGTCCTGCTCCTTCCCTGCCACCAGAATAGATTATTGCAGCTTTTGGTATTTTCTTCGTTCTGCCTTTTGAAGAACCCTTTTTATCAACCTTTTTTTTTAATATTCCAAGTCAAAGCTTGCTGTCTAGATTATTTGTGCTGTATGCATGCAACTGGGGTTAAAAAGGAATGGCAGATCAGAGATACAGTTCAGTTCTGCAACAAGCGTTTGCTCTGCGTTGTTTGCTCGTCTTAGTCCTTCCATTCTTTCTAGTGGGATTTGTATATGCCTAACAATTTGCATTCCCTGGCTTTTAAAACATAAGCTCATTTTTTAAAGTTTACCAATTAATTATATGGTTAAGCAAGACTCTATCAACTAGAAAATTATACTTCTTACTGCAAAAATGTGAACCTACGATGGATACATGCAATTCTGGAAATTAATGCAAGTTGAACAACACTGTGAAAAGGTTATTTTGGAAACCATATTCCAGTATATACTCTTTTCATGCATTTGGCAATTTATTTTTTTCCACATGCATTCCTGAGTTGTCATCTCCTGCTTCAAAGTCTACTAAATTTGTTTACAACAATCAAGATCAGACCCTTAATTTTTCCTGTCTGAAAAAACTTTATGATCAAACAAATAAAGGTTTAAACCCAAAATCTAGTACCTGCTGTTTACAAACTGTCCAAAGCAGAATTAAAACAAAACACAACACAAAACCAAGCGGAGCAATTGTCCATTTTTTTGAAAGTTTGAGTTGCCTGTATTACTTTAATTCCAAAATCAGACAAGCAGACTTAGAACATTTTTTCTTAAGGAGTGTAAGTCAAATCCTTAATGCTAATGTAGGAGGGTTTTTTGTATTTAATTTAACTTACATTTTGTTATCACTTGGCTCAATGCCTCAGGAGTCTGAGCCAAAGCTGTTATACTGTAATATCCATGAGGTTCAGTTTTCTCTTTCACCTGCAATACTGTACTCTCAGTGTAATGCTAATGTGACTCCTGCAGTATAACAAAGAACCCATAATGACAGCAGCAGAGGGGCCTGAATGTCATTTACACCTATTTGCTACATCCAAGGTCAGCAAGAAGGCACCTGCAAAACACTCACACTGCACCCAGACTGGCTACAGCAAAACTGTCTACTGAGATCAGATTATTTTGAATAACAGGATTTTTCCTTTTAAACTCCTGAAGGTCTTTGTGCAGAAGTTCATAATGAGTTATTCAAGGTAAGCATGTGCATTTCTGTAGTAACAAGGAAGGAGATAGCTTTTGAAACAATGGTAAAGAATCAGAAAAAAAAATTCTGAAGATGCACTTAGCATATTTATAAATACATTTCCAGACACATTGTTTCCTCATAGCATATTTCATACTTTGTCTGTTGATGGAGGATTAAACCAAGCAATTACTTTGGAACTGCTGTAGCAGAAGCAGGAAGACAGATCACTGCCTTTATTGCAAACAGCGCAGCAAGTTCTTAGAGTTGAGAAAGGAATGAAAAGCAAAGCATGGTCTTCTGATGCAGAACCTTTTACTGAAGTAAGTTGAAAGAGATCATAAATAGGTTTTAAAAAATCAATACATTGCATTCCTCTCTTTTCGTTCTCTGTACCAGTCCAGAAGGACAGTCTTGACCAACAGAAACAGCAAAGACACAACCAGCTTCAAACACAACAGTTTTTAGTTGAACACTAAAAGAATGAATCCCCACAGCAAAATGCAGGGCAGGGGCAGACATTCGTAACTTCTTGTTGCAGTAGCAGGAGCTGTGCATGAGGTGAAGCGTGTCTAAGCCATGGGATGTGCACCATAGCCATGCAGATACCATGGGGAGGACCTTCCCAGGCCCCCACACCGCTGGGCCAGCACCCAGGCACCATCTCCAGAGCTTCTGCTGGAGTTTCCCATATTGCTGCAGCTCTCCATCACCTTGCTGATCAAAGATATCACCTCCTCCTACTCTGCCACTGCTCGAGGTTTAAACTGCCGGCCTTTGACAGTCCATAGTGCCTCATCTGGAGCAGACCACGCAGCTCCTGCATGCGCAGCTATGTCCATCGCTGTTTTCTGGACCCACATCTGTCTCAACTCACAAATGTTTGGAAATAAGGAAACCTTTTGGATTAGAGTCTGTACAGGTTTTGGCTGGGATAGACTTAATTCTTTTCAGCCAGTATGGGGCTGTGTTTCAGACTCGTGTTGGAAACAGTAGTGACAATACAGAGATGTTTTTGGTATTGCTGAGCAGGGCTTGCAACAACAAAAAGTCAAGGCCTTTTCTGCTTCTTGCATCACCCTGACACATCCAGGACAGCTGACCCCAATTGATCAAAGGGACATTCCTGACCATGTCCAGTCATGCTCAGCATATAAAGCTGGGAGAAGAGGGAAGAGGGGAGGATTTTTGGAGTGATGGTGCTTGTCTTCCAAGTCACTGTTACATGTGATGGAGCCTGGATTTCCTGGGGATGGCTGAACACCTGCCTGTCCTTGGGAAGTGGTGAATGAATTCCTTATTTTGCTCTGCTTGTGTGTATGGCTTTCGCTTTCCCTATTAAACTGTCTTTATGTCGATCCACAAGTTTTCTCACTTTTCCTATACTCCCCCATGCCACCGAGGGGAGGAAGGGAGCTCCTGTGTGGGGTTTATTTGCCAGCTAGGGTTAAACCATGGCAGAGTCCTAGGGGAACTTGGTATCTCCAAGGATACGAAGAGTGGAAGGGGAGCAGTTGGCATCTCGCTGTCTGCTGGAGCTCCAGAAGAAAGGCTGGGGAGTCTAGACTTACATTTTAAAATTTAGATCTAGCCTAAGGTAATAACTATAGCTAAGAAATAATTTATAGTCAGAAAAGTTACAATAGGAAGGTTTTACTAATAATATACACTGCTTCTGAAAGGAGAGGTCCCACAGCAGGTGATGAAGATTTTCACCTGGCGTTTGGCTAAGCAGAACTGACAGTGGTACCTGGGTGTCAGCATTACCACCATCTAGTGACTCCCCAAAATACTGCACCCCTGCCTACCTCCAACCCCTCCTCTCCCCACTGCAGTGGTGGGGCCAAATTATCATCGCTTCAGGAGCTCAGTGCCTGCCTGAGAGAGCAAATCTCTTTGAAATTAGAAGTGAGGTGGGTTTTAGACAGTGCTCTGCTAATATTTCAGTGCACTACATTTTGACTTTCAATAGGAACATTTAATGTCGACTTCAGAGCAAATATTCATATATTCAAGCCTTAAGGTGGTTTCAGAGTACAAGCAACACTAAATGGTAACAGATATTTCCTGAATCTTTCCATTTCTCTGTGGACTGCACCAGAAAAATTCAGACAGAGGCAAATCTTATCTAATCTGAAGATAAAGATCCATGAAAGGTAATCTGAAGTACACAGATTACAATAAAGTACTAATTTAAGTTTGTAAAATATTCTTCTATTCCCAGTCCAAAGAAGATTCTCAGTAGGCAGTTTCATGTTGGTATTTTCAGGTAATATATACAGACTGGCAAAGATATGAATGCATTTGTATACAATTAAGAAGAGTACATTTTGGGACTACTTTCATATATTACATACAATATAAATGACTATATGAATTTTCAGTGATCATGGACTAACAAGTTTTTCATGTATATAGTTCAATTCATTATCCATCACTGCCTTGTTTGGAACTAGCACAGATTTGATGAAGAATTCCTGTTTGGAAATACAATGTTCAGAGAATTTATTTTGATTAACACTCAAATAAAACATTTAGAAAATAACATAACTGATGATGTGGCTTAAATGAAACCCTTAGTTATATTGCTTTCATGACCTGCCTCAAGTAACTTCTCTGTATGATTATGCCTGGCCACAGTCTGTTTCAGGTGCCAGCAGTTGGCATATCCATCCCTGAATCTGAGTTTCTCTTCCTTGCTGTAGCTCCATTGTTGTATTTCCATAGTCATAATATTATTATCTGGAGACCAGATACTGCATTGCCAAATTTAATAACATTTTAGTCAAACTCAAGCATAACTTTGCTGATGGAAGTGCAGCTGAATGTCCTCTTTGTTGCACATCATGTTTTTCTGAAAATTGGGGATTTGTTTGTATCAATTACTTACTGTCTTCTTGGACCCATTTATTCCCAAGCCTTTACGTAAATTAGTTCACTATTTATCTGTGCTTTTATCATAGAATAAGCTTATATTTGTGGTTTCTGGTTTCACTTACATAAGGGTGCGATCCTGCTGCTGGATTTTCGTTTAGTGATGCCAGCAAGTGGTGCAGTGTATGGCTCAGCCTGGGCTTGGAAAGAATCCAAGAGCTTTAAAGAGCTCAGCCTGGTTAAATTATCCTAAAGGAAAATTATGTCAGTCATTGGTCTTGGGGGGAGATGAGGATGCTGAGGGTGCTTTCCTCTGATGAGGGAAGGTGTGCTACCAAGAGCCTTTGGAAAGAAAGAGCTGGTTTTGCCATGGTGTTTTGAGACATGGTGTCCTCTGAAAAGTGCACTGCAGACAAAGGAAATTTATAGACTCAGTGCAGACAAGCAATAAGATTTAAGAGTGTGTAATACACAGAACAATAAACTAGAGCTGTATTTACATCCATCATCTGAAATATTTAGCACAGCCTAAATTGCATATATAAATGTATATACAATCAGGTGTGGTCATTTAGAATATTCTTGATTAAGGACTTAGATGCAGTTATAGCTCTCCCATGAATGCCTTTTCCTCATTTTGGCATGGACCTTTTGTATGTTTTTTAGTCTCAAACAGTCTTGCTGGCCTATCTGCCTTAGTGCAAGAGGGATATTTCATTGGTGCTCACAGTGGAGGATTCACTTCAATCTCGTATTCCCCAGGAAACTGCTGGGCTTTATGAAATGAATCTCTGCATCCTTCCATTACATCTTCTGGCTTAATGCTGGTAGCACTGGAAGTCAGATAGTTCCCAGTCTTAATATCTACACGATCAATTTAAGATTCAGGCATGGTTTGAAAGCAAGCAGTAGTGGGACATTGTATCTGCAATTTAGAATTGTAAATATTTTATCTGCTTTAATGCATACACACATCTTGCACATTCATGACTAATCTGCAAAATGAGGCTGGTTTTTAGGCAGCGGCTTTGGAAAGCTTGAATAGTTTTACCTGTTCAAATATCTTTATGGATATTAAAACATTATGTGCACTAAATATCAACTAATATTTATCCTGGTGTCATTTCTCTATGCTGCTAACCTTTGTGACTATGATGTGCTATTACAGACGAACCTTCTGTTATTTCTATTTCATGCAGCACTGTGAGTCCACTGCACCATTCCTTTTGTTCTGTGACCTCGAGCCCTCTGCATTGACTCTTAGATCTGTACATTTCCAATATGCCAGTCCTTTTTTAGATATTCATCTGTGTTTTATATTTTCATGTACTTCCCACTTATCTTTTTTTTTTCAGATTCATTGTCTCCTTGCTTTTGGAATAGATTTTTTTTCTTAATCTACATAAACTCTCTGTAAAGCATTGTCTTCCGTTTAGACTCGGATTTTCAGTGGAATTCTATGTGTTTTAACAGCGGCATATTTAAATCCATTGCATTTGAACCTGGATTTATTTTGAATGCAATGTGGTTCATGATTGACTCATAAACTTTCAAGGGATTTGTCTTCTGTGAACAATATTTCATATATATGAATAAAAGCATACACCTGACCTTGAAACTTAATTATCTCTTGAAGTATTTTGTAGGTGCACTCAAATGTTACAGTCTTGCGGACTCCTTTGTTTTTGAACATTGGGATTACCTTCGGGATGACAAGAATATACAACCAGAGAACCACAGAATGGTTTGGATTGGAAGGAATCTTACAGATCATTTCATTCCAAACCCAATACCATGACCTATATTAAGCCTATTAATAACACACCATCATTAAAAGACCTGTTAATGGTATGCCACCAGCTATCTTTTTCTCTTCAGCTAATATACACATGTAAATATCTTTCCATACTTTGGAAAAGACTAACCAGTACCACTTGCCCTTTTCACTTTTGAATCCAGAAGTCTCTTAGAGCGTCACTCTTCAAACATCCAGAACCTCTGCCTTTCAGAGGGAAGTCCTATATTCCCAGAGTCCTTCATTTTCAGACCCACGTCCCCTGCGGAGGGTGGTGCCCTGGTGGCACTTCCAGCATCATATACAGGTGTGCTCCCTGACAGGGTTTGTTTTGTGTGCACAGGAGATCTTGTAACCAGCAGCTGGTCCTAAACAGCCACCTTGAGCAATAGAGGAAGAGGGGTACCTCAGTTAGTTTCTTGGTGGACATAAGCGGTTCATGTAACCTAGAAGAAAAGCTTACGATTAAGAGAAAGAATGTTGTAACGAAGATCTTGATGGGCAGGAAAAAGGGAGTGGAACCAGACAGGTGGGAAAATATGCTATGAAATCACCACAGAGGCCCAGACAACCACAGACAGTAAACCAGGTTTTTCCTTAAAAGAAAAAAAGTGAGCACTGCTAGTTGGGGTTGTGGTGGCAGCAGCAAATCACTCTGGTTAGAATGCCTTTTGGTCTACTTCAATAATAAATCAAGACTGTATGAGCACTAAATATTTAAATTAATGATTGTGGAACCTCCATATGGAAAAAGAGAATGACAACATATCATAATGACCTCATCTCTGCCTTGGAGGTATCCAGTTGTGACTCGAAATTGAGGTGAGAGAGCCTTTGAGCACATTCTATTTGTCAGCTTCCAAGTGCAGGTAGGTGTTTATTGTTATTCTTTGCACCTTCTTGGAAGTAATAAAATGCAGGCTGGAAATTCAGCACAATGTTGCATCCCCTAAAACCCACAAGGAGAAGAAACCTCTGAATGTTTCATTACATTTTTTTATTTTATATTTTATAAGATGCTGCAAGGTATGAAAAAGAAATCATAAGTAAAGGTTTAAAAATGGAAGAGGAAGGTGCATGATATCCGAAATTAAAAATAAGAAAAAGTGTAGCGCCATTCATTACTGGGGAGAAAAAAAATTCAAAAATCCATTTAAATTATTAGTTGGGAAAATACAAACAGCAATTATATTAGATATTTAGGAGGTAAAGACAGCAATGGGATCATATTTACTGTGCAGAAATTTGAGGGAAAGAGTTGGAACTGATAGCTGGATAGAACAAAAAAAGTGGTCTTGTTAAAGGGACAGCTTTGAGTTACAAGAGATATCCCTTGCCACATTCCAAGGTTTTTTTTTGCACCTTATCTTGGCTGCATATCTAATCTCTTCACAGTTCTCTGTGTACACACATTCATTTATAAGGAGCAGAAGTAAAGAAAAATAAGTATTTTTTTTTCTCAGAAAACACACAAAGATTGATGAACACAGTAATTCCTTGACTTAATCTGTCTTTCCTGCATTTCCACATAGTTTTACTTCGTTTACCTGCTCTTGACTGTGGAATAGAGGCCCTGAAGGCCAGCAGGAGCAGCTCTTCTGTCAGTGCAGAGCTGCTGACGTGCACATTGCAGCAGCTGAGGATCCAGCCAGCCCTTCTCCCTGCAGGGACTGAGTTTTGGGCCGTGGCTGCAGCTGGTGGAAGAAGCAACTCCTCAGTCTGTGCCAGCCCCACAGCAGAAAGGGGGCCCAAGGTGCCACTCCCAGCACTAGAAGTACCAAAATAAGACCACTACTACCGAAGCTGTTAAATGCCAATGACATAGTAATGCCTCTGTCAAAAAAATCAACATCCAAATGCGCTTTTCCAAGCTTAATAATCCAAGCTATTTCTCTGCACTGAGACATGTATACCAAGGCACAGAGAAAGCTGTCCTATGCAGCCACACAATACCCTTCCCAGCCTCAGGCTCAGCCTGGTTTGCTCATCTCAGTACAGCTGTCTCTGGTCCAGCAGAAAATGCACTAAAAAGGGGCTTTTCACAGTGGGAACACCTCACATCTAACAGTCTTTAATATAAATCCTTTTTTTTTTAACACGTGTTTTCTTAACACTGTGGCAGACCTGGAAGTCACCAGAAGAAGGAATGTTCCACAGGGGCTTTCTCACCTCCGACCCCACCAAATGGAGCTGCTCCACTTACATGAGAGTGGGACAACTTCTCAAAAGTGCTTAAGGATGCAGAAACGTTGCCAGGGATAAAAAAGCAGGAATCTGTGGCATGTTGGTTGGTCTCTTGTCAGTGACTGTCCCCAGGGGAAGGGGGAACAAGCGCATGTGTGAGGAGAAGCCATGGCACTGCCAGCAGGCTACAAATTCACACCCCAGCTTCTCCCTGGAAGCTGCTGGTGGTCTGAAGAGAGCACAAGTCCAGTGTGAAAACTTGACTTTCCTGTTAAGAAACGTAACTTTGAAGGTATTAACATTTCTCAGGCGCTGTTGGTGATAGTATGTTTGTGTTCTTTCTAGTCTCAAGCGTTGCAGGCTGAGCAAGCAGGAACACAGCTCCGAGTGGGAGGCTGTAATGAAGAGAAGGGGAGGGGGCTGCATCTTCCTCTGCTCTTCAATAAATCCATTTTTGTACTAACATGAATATCGTGATTAATAATAATAGCAGCTTATGACTGTTTTGAAAAATTGCACTTGTAGAAAATTAATGTTTCCAAGTTGCTGCAAGGAATGAAGATTTAAGAGGAGGAAAAATACGCACAGAACTGAATTTGAAACTATTTACAACTGTAATGCTGCCAATAATTAGGATGACTTGAGTATTTCAGTATTCTGTCCTTACAGTACTTTACCCCCCTCTTCTGCTCTGCTAGGAAGAGTAGCATTTTCTATCTTTGGCTAGGAAAATTTAGAAATTTATATATGAAGAATATGACATACTCATTATAGGGTGCCAATTGAAAAGGAACCAAATATGAAAATCTGTTGTGCATATCAGTATAACCACACCAAATCTCTTACTAATACCACTCTGATGAAGAACTCGTCCTAGAGGCTTTCTTTAACTAGTTTTATGCAATTTGAGAATTACAAAATTACAGACAGAAAAGATAAGGACACTTGAATGCTTTTGCAAAATGAGCTTTTACAAGAAAAGTCTATTGTCCTTTTCACACAATAACTTTAAACAGGGGAATGATCAATACTCTGAAGCGACCAAATCCTGCCTGACAAATGATGTCTTAATGTTTGATCAAGTTCAAGGCATTAATGGTATCATACAGCATAATTTCTGCTTTCTTGAAAAACAATGGAGCTCATTTAGAAATTGGAATTCCCTGGAGAATGCCACAGGAGTGCAGACTATTAATTACCCTGTTCTATTGCTATCTTTTGTTCAGAACAATAGTGCTCCTGAGGTCCTGTGGAATCTCTCTCCCCTGCAAGGTGTCGGGTTTTGATTAAGCATCATTTCATAGAGTTCATTAACAATGTATCTTAAAATGAGCTTTTGATTGAACATTTTTATTGGGCATTTAATATAATTTATGGTTTCTGTTGAAATTTCACATACAACATTTGCCAAGCTAGTTATTATATATTTTTCATTAAACAATAGTGTTTTACCCATTCTGAAAGGCTCTATTTTTTTTGAGCAGAAGTACAGATTATATAAAAATTGATTATGAATGCAGTATATCATGAAAATATCCCTCCTGACCATATTTTATTCCAGTGGAGCTATAGCACCACTGTATAGGTGTACAAGCAGTCCATTGCAAAGGTTGTCATTTTGGACTGCCAATCTCAATGTCGACGTTTAAGCTTAGTTTTCCTATCTAGCATTCTAGCACTTTAGTAAATCTGTCTGCTTTTATGAGAGGCTATACCTTGAAGTGAACGAATTCTTCTCATTAAGCTTCATCCAGTAACTCAGAAACATTTTAGCAAATGTAAAAGAGCAGCATAAAAGAGGATGTTTTGTCACTCACCAGATACATAAAGACTGCAAATACTCTTAGAAGTAGTGGCCAGCAGTTAGGCTGAACACCCAAATGTAAATACAGGGTAAATTATCTTTTAAAAGGTTCACTCGTAAGTTCAGGCTTTGGCCTCCAGCAGTCTGGAGGACACTGAAATCTGAGGAGTCAGGACTGTGAGTGCTTAGGCAAAATAACTCTGTCTTTCTTTGTAGAACAACCCCATCAGGAACAAACTACACACTGAATGCTGAGTAGGTTTTAGCTCAGATAGATGGGTATTTATGCCTTTTCAGGTAGAGAGGACTGTATCAGATTGGAATCCTGATGGAAAAAGTTGGGCCTTGTTTGTTTTTTGGTTTTTCGTTCTTTTTTTTAACCTGGGAAACTATTTTCATTGTCAGTTTGCAAGATTAAATTAAAAAAAAAATCTTATATCACTGAAATGGCAGGTTAGGGAGGGAGTGTGCACAAACATTATAGTTAGAAACAAACCATTAGCCGGAATTTGTGTCCCGGGAAATTATTGGAATTATTTACATGCACACGTGAATACAGAGGGAAGCACTCCAACACTGACTGACTGTTACCATAGTGTACGAGTCTGTTGGGAGGAAATAAGTTAAATTTATACTCAAATACTCAGAGAAAAAGCCAGCAGAAACTTTTGCTGAGATTTGAGACTGTTCGGACAAAATCTTCCATGTTTTTTGTCTTTTACTTGGACTCATGGATTTGCAGTTTTCAGCAGGATGGAAATATTACAGTACTCAGTCTTCTGTTTCCTTGACCTACTAAGAATCAGAAAGCACCAGGATTTTTCAGGAAGTCCTGCTATAAATATTTTGAACATAATTGGAAGTTCAGATCATTTGGGATCTGGATGCCTGTCCATACCAAACCAGAATACCTTTTAAGAGATATGGGCCCCAGCCACAGCATTCAAATTCAGATTGATGTTCCTGCTAGAAGTGAGGGAGGATTTGGACCCGAGGTGTCCTCTTGGGCTTGCCTCAATGGAGGTGTTAGCTGTAATGTTCGGAGCTGGAGTGCTGATTTGTTTCAAATGGACATTATATTTCCCACGCTCATTTTAGGATAGGATCCCATCTCTAATCCTGTGGATGCTTCCCATCAGAAATGACCGTAAGTAAGAGCTGGTAATTTCTAGGGCAGCCTCAGTTTTCCATTTCGTCTGTGGTTAGAGTAATAGCTGCTGTTCACTCTGTGGCTGCTCACGTAGTCTTGCTCTTGAACCTGGTGACCCACACTGTGCTCTTCAATCAACCTGGCTAAATTTCAGAGTTCTTCAGAAAAATGACCTTTTCTCACTGACTGGCAGCATTATGCTATCTTTAAGTCAACTTCTTTTCCCAGCACTTCATGCCTAAAAGGGTTACTGTGATACTGAAACATATTTTTTGTGATTTCCGTTTTCTACTGCTCTTAATACTACCGTAATAGACAGAAATGTGGAAATATGTATGCTTATTCTAGGTTTTTAGTGCTGTGTACTTGATAGCACTTTACATTTCAATTTTCCTCTAATTAATAGTGCAGTCAGCTTTCCCTGTTCATTTCAGATGATTCACTGCATAAAAGAAAAAGAGATGAAATCACTTAAAAATAGGAAAACATAACTCCTGGAAAAGTACTATATTTCAAATTGACAGTGCTCTTCCTTCCTCAGCCTTCCATTAATAGATACAATAGATACATATATTCTGTGGAATTCTCTTCTTTGCCTGCTTTTCTGTCTGCGATCTATCATAAATTCACCCATGTTTCCTACTCCACTCACAGCTTTGCTTACAGTGGTCTATTTGTCATTTCGCCCGTAAACACTTGTGCCTTGCTTCCAGGGGCTGCGAATTGTATCTTTCACACGCATATTTTTCCTGAGTGGTTACCTTGCCTGTGAGTCAAACATTGCTCTAATCGCATTTAAATAAGCCTATTTATTACATTTCTAATGGAGATGTCAAGATAAGAACATTCCACAGATGATCAGTGGCATCATCTTATTTTGTAACCTCTGCCTCTCCTAACCCTGTCTTCTTCCAGGGATGCTTTACCCTCCTGTGGCACTGCACGTCTACATTTAAATTTTGGACACTTCAGGACAGGGACAATGCCTTCACATGTGTTCTTTAAAGTGACCAGCACACTTTTCACCATAATAAAAACAATAAGTAAGAGTTGATCAGTGCTCGCACTCTTAACTACTATGTCAGCAAATTTCTGTGTTTAAAAAATGGCTGTGTCTTACAAAGAAATAAACTCAACTGGCAGGTTCCCCTGACTAGAAAGCTCATTACTGACCAACACCCTCCTGTGTCATTTGGGTGTGCCCGTGTGTTTGTAAAGCCCTGAAAAATCCGAGGTAAGTCAAAAAGCAAAACAGGTCAAGGGAACACTTCAACAGCAGATCACAGGGCTTGAAGAATGCAAGGCTAAAGGCAAAGTAAGTGCTGACTTTTTTTCTTTAAAACAAACAATATGAACGAAACAGGTTAAACAGGAAAAAAAAATGTTTGATATCTCCCGTTTCAGCAAGGGAAAACTGAAGCACAGAAATTAGAGGCAATGGTCCAAGGTGATGTTGAGATCTGCTCATGTGCCCTTGGCTGGCAGAAGCTCTCTGTCACACTCAGGAGACATCCTCACCTCTGCAACTGCCCTTGCACCCCTGTCCTACTGCCAGCGTGGGAAGGGACAGCTTTCCAGAGTTCCACATGTGGTTGTCAAGCAGAGCCAGGGTTCCCTGTGGGCCGGGGGATGTGGGCAGCCTCTCAGGCACTGCAGCTGCTGGGGAAGGAGCAAGTCCTGGGCATCAGCATTGCCCTGAGCTGGGCATGCAGTGAAGCAGCAACTTTTGCTCGGCTCTCCTCCTCACTCAGCCTTGGAGTGTTTTTTCAAGCCTTACAGTTTTAGTCAAAGACACGGAGTGGCCACTCATGTCTGGGGCACCACAGAGGCTGTGGCAGAGAGTGCTATCCCTCTGGGCTAGCTGGAAATTGGGAAGAAGCAATGTTGGCTTTCGTTTTATCCAGCCTTGCAGAGTGAAGGAGGACTGAAGCTGCAGATTTTCCTATTTGTAAAACTTTTTCAGTCTGTATTTGCTCTCTGAATGTATTGATGCATTCACCTGCACCTACAGCTATACCCGTGCTCCTGCAGCCCCTGTGCTCACAGGTGTGGAGGTCCTTCTGCACGTCTCAGAACGCATCTGTGCAAGCACAGCATGGGGCAAGGATGAATAGAGACCAGATTTGTTGGAGCCTTCCTCTGCCCCACCCCACTCCTCCTTTTCTCTCCCTCTCCAGCTGAGCTGTCAGGAAGGCAAGTGTATCTGTATTCTCTTGACCACTCCCTTCTTCAGACTCTGCTTTCCAGGACATGAAAGAAAGGCTTTGCAAAACTGCTTGGCATAAAAAGATGAAAAGGCAATGAGAAGCAGTGAAACACTTTGTGTGTATTAATATATATTTGCTTTCGAGCTTGCCTAACTGGTGTGTGTAGTACGTGCTTTTGTCATGCCTCTAAGGCAAAGAACAAAGGGATGGGGCTGATAGAATTTTTCTGTGTTCTTCCCAGGATAAAGTTTGTTTTTTCCTGTTTGACCTTCAACTCCCTGAAGACCTGAGTTTAACCGCTTTGATTTACTTCCATAATAAAGTGATCGATTAATGTTAAAGGCAGGCTTTATGAGGCCTGTCCTCAAATGGTCTCAGAGCCTGCCATAGCGAGGATGTTATACTGCCACGGTCTGAAAAAGGTCACATGAAGGGAATCAAAGACAAGATAAATGATGGTTTACACATCAGAAAAGCTCTCTGTAGCACAGACAGGGAATGTGGAACATAATGTCTCTCTGGGCTCAGTGCAGATGGTATATAGTAAATATAGTCTGAACTGCCTCCCCAGGATTTATTATTGTTCCGTTGTAGTTGTTTTGGGGCTGTGCATTTAGACAAAGCTGTGCTCTGGAAGTGTGTAACACACGAACAGCCCTGGCTAAAACTGAGAAAATTAAGAGGTCTTATCAACTGATCTCTACATGCTGGTTTTGAGGAGCTGGCTGTGAGAAGTTAAGGACTTGATTTCTTATGATCTTCTGTACTAGGCTAAAATTCATGGTTTATTTCTTTTTTTCTATCTAGACTTCACTGCAGGCATTTTTCCTTAAAAGGAACAGGCAAAATGAGAAAGCAAAATAAAGATCAGTCCAAAATTCAAGCCTCTGGATGTCCTAAAGGAGAATTTATATGGTATCACATGGGACAGCAAACTGTTCTGTTTTCCCTTCATATTTTTATGAGAAATTGTTTATTCTTGTTCCATTTGTGGCTCCACTGGACTACATTGCCTTTGACAGTCAGAGATATTCCTTATTTGAGGAATGCAAAGGGCAAAACTTCATTGAAGAACAGATATAAACAGGTACCCTAGCTTTATCTGTGATCTTAAACCTGACTAAGACTGGTCAGGCAATTGTATAAAACTCCAGCTTCTGAGGGAAAGCACATTTTTTAGACCAAACCTCAGGCCAGACACTCACACATTCAACAGCGCTCTGACTGGGAAGGGTTGGCAGGTGCTGGATGAAGTTTCAGATCTCACTCAGTGTCAGGGAGGGAGGCAGAAAGGAGAGCAGGCAGGTAAATGAGGTGCTCCCTTGGGACTTGGGAGCTGCAGGCTCAAAGCCTCAGTCTCTACCAGTTCAAGCAGGTATTTAAACCTTGGCTGCTTATGAGATCCTGCTGCCTTAAAGGCCAAATTCTGGTCAAGAAGGTCATGCTGGGTTGGAGGACAGGACGCAGGTCCAGCCCTAGGAGGCTGGAAAATGAGTGGGCACGCAGGAAAATCCTTCCTGAGCCAGAAGCTTCCCGGCTGCTCTGCTGTTTCCTGGGAAAGGGGGTGGCTGAAGATACAGGTGAAGATGCACTCCAGCATACCTTGTCATCATCCCACACAGGCTGACCTGCACTCCACGGCCAGCCTGGCTTTCCCTCTGATTTAAATCAAATGGGTTTATGGCCGACTTGCTGTCTCCTGTAGGGCAACTGCCCTGTGTCTGCTCTCTTAGTTTGTAGAAACAAAATAGTGAATTTAATGCCAGTTTATGATTCCTATTGAAATCAGTGAAAATTATGGAAATTTCCTGCCCAGTTTCAAGACTGTGGGTGATATTACCCATCAAATCAGCCTGTGAACAGCTGATGCACATAACACAGGACTGAGTGGTGTTATCAAAATCACTCTTCAACGACACAGTGACTGCTTCTGGTGCTCAGGGATGGGACACTGAGGTGCCAACATGCCACGGAGGACGTGCCCTCAATGTCCTCAGCCTAGAACCACATAGTGCTAAGGCAGACAGTGTTGCCACCTTTGGAAAGTAATTTCCCAAATGATCACTTCAGGCTGCTGTAATTGTGCAAACCCATGATAAAACTTGTCATGGTAGAAGGAAACCAGCTGAGTAAGAAGCTTATTATTAAGGGCTTATAACTAATAAGACTTTTCACGTGATTCAGTAATGTGGTAAGACCAGGTCTGGCCAAAGCATTTGTATTTCCAGTTGTGTGGTGTCCTTGGGAGGGGAGAAATGAAAGGGAGATATCTAAGGGGAAGGGCTCATCTCAAAATACACGGAGTGAAACACTCTATGCAAAGCACAGATTGAGACAGCCTGCTCTGAAAAATATTTGGCAAAAATCATATGATGAGTTTTTCAGATTTCTAATGTTTCCTTTTATTTATTTTTTATTTAGGGGACAATCAGAGTTTAAAGTAAAAAATGAGCTCCCTTAACAGCATTGTAATCACTTATAAATAGGAAGATTACTATTACAAAAGCAGAATTGTAGAAGGAACTGATGGAAAACATCCCATCACTTAATAAATCCATCTTTTGCCAGTACAGGGCTAATGCATACATTCTACAGGCGCTTCCATGCAGTCAGGCTTTAAAGACGACTTTAAATTTCCTTCTTAAATCTAAGGTTTTCCTCTGCTGCCATCCCAGCCTTTCAGAGTTTCAACAGCTTAATGTCCTGCTTGGCCTATGAGGAGAGAGGAGTGTATTGAGGATCCAGATACAAAGCACATTTCTCTCTGCATTCTGTGTAACCTGACTAGACACTCCAGTTGGCAGACACCAGATGGTTGATCGGAGTCTCTAGTCAGTCTCTGCGATTGCCGAAGCCTTAAGGACAAAACAGCACCGGGGAGATGGATTTGATATGATCATGAATCACTTCTGGGACCATGGCAGATAACTTAAGATAGGAGTCATGCAGGTCACCTTCTCCAAGCTCCTTCTGGTACCAAGTGCAAGCAGAGGCAGGGGAAGATTGATTTTGGAGAGGGAACGATGATGGATGTCGTTAGCAGGGCAGTAAGGTGTGTTTGGGATTTACTGAATATCTTCCCACAGTGTTTTGAGAGCACTGACAAGCAGAAGGGGATGGGCTTTTCAGAGTCAAAAAAGGCAAATCTTGTTGAGGTGGAAAAGAAGGAAAATGAATAGTTCTGCTTCATTTAAATGATACTGCAAGTGCTTCTAACAAAGTATCAGATGGGTATTCAGGAATACAGAATGAGCAATATGAAAATGTCCCCATTAAAACTAGGTGGTTATTATTAAAAAATCTTAAGCAGCTATTCAGATTATAAAATGAATTTCCTGCAGCTGTACTCACATCACTTTTTCCACTTTTCAGAAATCCTTTAGTAACTGATTTATTTTTCTGCGCTTTAAAGTTTTCATGAAGAGACGCAAGCATCAGGCTTGCATGCTCTAGAGCCTTGTGCATTTCTACTCAGAAGCATGCTATTTATGAGAGAAAATTTGTACAAGCAGAAGGAAAAGGTTTCTAAAACCCTCAGTTCGAACTTAAAACAGATCTCAGGGGATATTATACAATCTGGACAAGACTCTGACTGCACCTTTTGTGTCCAGTGCTTGCATCCAATTTTTTGGTCATTTGAACAAAAGGAAAATTACATTTATATTACAAACACTGCCAAGAAATCCATAGTAACATGTTTTGCTTAGGATGCCTCGGACTTGGAGACTTGGTTTTTAAATATCAAAGAATTATTGGTTTTTTTAAAGAAACTACTTCTTAGACCCAAAACTGCTGTGTTTTACTTGAGCTCCTGTTTTCATTACAGAAACACCTTCTTCAAATTAAATTTTATAGAAGAGCTGAAGACATTTTCAAAAATGTCCGTGCTCTATTGGAAGAGCAGCAAGAAAGCAAGTTGTACCAGGAGTTCAGTGGTTGGAACCCCTAAAGCATGACTTTTACTATAAACAAAAGAATAACGTACAACCTTTCCATTACTACTTGGGGCTTCCATATTTCAAAAGTTTCATCACACCTTGTGAAAATACTGCAGATAAAAATATATTAGAGAGAAGATAAAATAGAAGATAAAATATAAGGTAAAATAAGAAAAATATAAGATAAAATATATTGACACTCTACTCAAATGCCTTACATGGTTTTAAATAAGCTCTGCCCACCATGCCCAGCTTTCCAAATGCTGGAAAATGGTGTCTGGACTATCTGAGACAACCATCTAAAACTCCTTCTTATTAACACCCCTAAATAATAATCTTCAAGCCAAGATCAGTGTGAGTCAGGCACAGTCAGTTCTGCCTTCAGATGCAAGCCATGGTTTTGTGTCTGAGATGGGTGTTGGAAAGGGCTCCCGAGAGAGGACTGGGTTGATGTTTTGTGGAACAACATCGTCACTTCCTGGTATTAAGTAGGTAAATGTAGTACCACTTATTTGCCATTCACAGGGTTTGACTGATTGTGTTTAAAAGGCTGTAAAGGAAACCTTCCAACCCTTGTGACGCTTATTGGGACTATTGGGGTGGTGAAGCAAGAAGGGGAATATTCTGACAATGAGAAAATCTTCCTTAAGCCAAGTGCAATTTATCGGTCTAGTTGACTCAATTACAGCCCTGACTCGCTCTCCAAAAATTGCTTGAATTTCTTTACTTTCACTCACACAGTGCTGAGTGGTTGGACCCATCCTTAAGTTTCAATCATCTCATGTTTTACTTGTGCCAGTAGTAGTTTAGTGATTGCAGAATAGAAAGGAGGAGGATTTCTTTAATTACTCTTCTGTACCTCGCTGTCTTGGATTCTATCCGTGTAGAGTTGAAAATGTTTCGTGTAAAGTGTGCAAATATGTGTCTTTTCTCAGCTACTCTTTGACATTTTCAAAGATAGTTCCCTCTTCCCATATCTAGCTTGACAGTCAATCAAGCACAGAGCAGCAAGGAGAAAAAGACAGAGGATCAGGGAATGAAGAAATGAAGACAGAAAGAGAATCCAAGAAAAAAAAGAAAGAAATGCAAAGAAAAAAATTAAGAAGGATGAAACAGGAAAACTTTTGAGATAAATTCATAAACTATTGTTTAGTAAAAAATAGAAAAATAAGTGCTTTGCCTATCATTGTCTATCTCCAGTTCTCTTCTTTCGTTGCCATCTCTCTGACATGCATATTTTCCTGCTTTTTGGCCCTTAGGCTTCACTTGCCTTTACCATAATGCATATTAATTTGTGGAAGGAGCTCACTGTGCACGTTCACCACACAAAACGTGGCTGAAATGAGCCGCAGGGTGTCAATTCATATGAAGCACAAGAACCCTTCAGGAATTCTCTGCTGATCTTTCCCTCCACTCCCCCATGGAGACTTTGCCATGGTTACTTGCTGCTTGCAGGTGTCACCAGGCTCCCTTGCTTTTCAGTCTCACTGAAGTCAGGGAGATCTGAATCCAAGAGCAGAAGTTGGCCTTTACGATTCACTTCCATGTAGCATATGTTACTATACTGTATACCAAGAAATGTAACTGAGAAGAGCCGTGGTATTTACAGTATGCTAAAATTTAACTGTTGCTGTAGCCTTCTGAAGCCTGTGGGCCACATTCCAAAGACTTTACCCATGTGTTACCTCATCTCGTGTGAGGTAGGACTCCAGCTGATGAGGAACAAATGAAGCAATATGAATAAGGGTTCGGGATCTGGCTCCGTGCCCATTAGTCCAGCGGTGACTAATGCCCTTACTGAATGGGGCAGGAGAGGTAGCATTGACTAGAGTGAGGGATACTGATCTCAGTTTTTTTGAGAGACATTCAGCAAGTGGCACTGAGTTTTCTTTCCTAGACAGAGGGATGGAGCTGAAGGTGTTACGGTGGGTATGGGAGGCTGGGTCTGCAGCACTAAAAAAGGTACTGCCCGTAAAATCAGTACCACAGAGAACAACCTATGGCACACTTGTTGAATTTTAAAGAACTGTAGTATGCTATTGGGTCAAGCATCTCCATCATTCCTCAGCCTGATTATTCCTCCTTTTATGAGACCAATGGTCCCAAAACAGTAAGGTAATCTTCATCCTACAGAAGAGCTGTGAAAGTCTGCTCACCATGTGGTTTCGTTTTGGTGTCTGTGTTTGCAGGTGGGTGATACTGGCCCCATGACTGTGTTCATACATCCCTCTGCCTGCAATGCAATTTTGCAGGAGAGAGATTAGAGCAGATTGCTGGCACGATGGCAGCAAGGATATTGTTGGGAGTAACTTGGCAACATTTTTAGGTATTCTGATACTGGTTCTTTGCTCAAGGGCAAGGATAACACAGGAGATTCTGGACACAAAACAGTGAGAGAAATAATGTCAGAAAGGTTCAGAAGATGAAAGCAATGACAGCAAATAAGTCTGAAATTATTTTAGGTTTACATACTTTAAGTCCTCAGTGACTGAAAACACAGCCAAGAATTGCTTCAGCAATATTCCTTCATAAATCTGCATAATAATCTCTCAGAGGGGCTTTGGTGAAATTACAAGTATTCATTTACTAAATTGGGTTCAGTGTCTGTATCATACGCTGTATGAATATTCAGAGCCATGAATTCATCCAAAGTATACCGAAGTTAGTGTGGCCACAAACTCTCTCTGAAATGATAACCCAGACAGTAGGCATGAGCAAAAAGGGCTTTCCTTGAAATAAAGAAAACCCAACTTCCACTAGAATCTAGTAAAGAAATATTTAGTAGCTATGTTCCTAAGAATGGCAGAAATACATGCCTGTAATTTTTTTCGTGTGACATTTCTGGTCTTTATAGCTCTAAGTTCAGCAACAAATGTTTTCATGCAGAAATTGTTTCATGAAAGGGAACATAAACAAAATGCAAAGGATTTAGGAGAGCTTTACCAAATAATGCAATAAGAACTGCCAGCCAGATGCAAGAAAACTGTTTGATTGGGAGACTAATACTAATAATGAATGTAAAATACAGTAACCTTCATACAAAGGAATGACTGGTCTTAGATGACTGAGAAAACTTTCCAGAGAGTCAAAGACTGGACTGTGAGATGCAGTAACTAGTACACCTGCACAATTTTCCAGTGTTTTGTACATAATGAATGAAACACATGAGAAAACCTCATCCCTTTCAAAGAAAATCTGGGGTAGTCAGTGTCTGCAGCTGTGCAATGGATTGAATAGAGTTTATCAATATTCTGAATATTTGTCCATGTTCATCATGTTCACTCTTGGTCTAGTCTTGCCAGGCTAACCCGAGCCAGCAGTTCTTTCCCCTCCAAGGCTGCTGGTTTGAACATAAGATGTTGCAGCAATTCCACCAAAAAAAAAAAAAAAAAAAAAAAAAAAAAAAAAAAAAAAAAAAAGTAACTCACAACTTGGAGATTTCAGAAGCTGTCTGTGGCAAATTGAGAGAGACCCAAGAAGTCACTCATGCTACTTAGGAGAAGGTGGTGCACTTCAAAGGCAAATGTTCAGTGGGTGGTTTCTGTGGACCAAATGGCAGCAAGTGAAATGCAGAGCAGAATGATAACTACAGGAAACAGCTCCAGAGGATGCTTTCTCAACTTCTTATGTCAAATGGCAGCTTATTTCCAGTTACAGCTTATTTCCACAGAAGGCATCACTGTCTGAGGTATTATTTTTGTCAGTGGTTGTTGCAGACAGACCACTGGATTGTTCGTTTTTGTTCATTTCTGTGTTAATTATTTTCCTGCTTTTGTTAATTCCCCCATCTTGCATGAGGTTTTTTTAGTCCTAATTTATGTTTTAGCCAGTACCTAAAGAGAGTTAAATACAATGCTCAGTTTACAAACCTCCAGCACTTCTAGGAATTGTGCTTGTGTTCTTCTGACAGGCTGAGAAAGTTGGGGTTGTTCAGCCTGGAGAAGAGAAGGCTCTGGAGAGACCTGAGAGCATCTTCCAATGCCCGAAGGGGGCTGCAGGAGAGCTGGAGAGGGCCCTTTCACAAAAGCATGGAGTGACAGGGAGAGGGGTAATGGCTTCAAACTGAAAGAGGACAAGTTTAGATCAGATATTAGGAAGAAATTCTTTACTGTGAGGGTGGTGAGACACTGGAATAGGTTATTCAGGAAGGTTGTGGATGCCCCATCCCTGAAGGTATTCAAGACCAGGTTGGATGGAACTTTGAGCAGCCTGGTCTAGTGAAAAGTGTGCCTGTCCATGGCAAGGTGGATGGAACGAGATGGTTTTTAAGGTCCCTTCCGACCCAATCCGTTCTATGGCTCTATGATTCCTTCTAAGGTAAATGATGTGATTTATACTCAAACTGTGCCTCTTGACATTTCTACTGGTTATTCTTAGCTCTCATCCATGGTATGATCTGTTTCCTCCATTTGGTCCAATATTGAGGCCAAATGGAGAGGTGTTTAGAGGAATTTTGCACTTCGTTATTACAGGGAGTTTAATCTTTATATCATTTGCTCTGTGGGTGAATAAAGAATTTCAGATGCTGGTCCTTCACCTTTTCTGGCAATAAATTAATTTATATAAAATCAAGGTATATACATAGTGTGTTCACTCTTATATATTTCCTTATCTTTTTTATGCTAGCAGAATGGAAAAAATATGACAACAAGGGCTGTAAGATTCAAGTTGATAAAAATCAGGAATTTGCTCCAAATGAAAAAGAAAACTGCACAGGATAGCACTAAGGTCCTGTATGGTCATGAGAGAATTTGTGAAGTAGGCAAGGAAATGAATTTCTGAGGGGCTGAGGGAGAGTTTCAGGAATCAGTGGCAAGAGGATCTGGGAAGCAGGATCAGCCTGAGGTTGTGGTATTTTTCAGAGGTTATGATTTAGCACTCGTTAGTGGTAATAACAGGGCACAGAGCTTGGTGCATTTGCTCTTGTGCTATTCCTAGGTGAAATGGCAAACTCTGAGCTTCAAGTCTGCTACATAACACTGCAGTTCATTACCTGGAGACTTTCTCAAACTCCTGCTAGATTAAACGAAAAAACCTCAACCCCCTGCCAAACAAATAATAATATTTTACATGCAATCAATATGACAATGAGCTGACAGGAAGTCTGATTTTTTCCTTTACTTAAGAGCTGTCACTGCCTCCTAGGGAGAATGAAATTGAGCCACTACTACCAAAGTTTCAGCGATTAAGTAGTCACAAGAGGGAAACGTTCATTAAGAAATAAAATGCGCATGGATGATTTTGAGAAAAATCATCCCCTCAGTTTTGATCTCTAAGTGATGTCACCGGCATTGTGTTCATCTGTCATCACACAAGGTCAGGAGAATCCTTTGAATTCAAGTTGTTTGTAAAGCTGCTGAACAGCTGCTTCCAGGAGCTGTTTCAAAGAGGGACAAATCTATGAGTCCAGAACCTCCTCACCAGATCCCGGATCACCCAGATTTACCTTGAGCTCTCTCTCTCTTCTCCCTCTCCTTCTTTGTTTTCTATTTCTTTCATAAAGATAGGGAGCTACTTTAAAAAGTTGTAAAGGAAACTGATGACCGTTGTATTTTTCCTCCAAACTTGTTAAGATTTTAGCCTTTTGGATTCCTTTGCCTGGAACATCCTCCACCTAAGGCTGGATCACTTTTTCAATGCCAGGTTAACAATCAGAAAATTTTGGTCAGCCGTCCCTTTGCTTTGGTTGTTCTCCATTCATGTATGAATTCACGGTCTTCTGTCAAAGGCAGCTTATGCCATATTATCACAAGGTATAAAAGAGGCAGAAAGCATAATAATCATTTGGAGTTTACACTGTGACACTACTCTGTTGCTTAGTGAGGGCACTGATTATGCTCAAGAGAAGTTTGAGGAACAGCTTTCTTTAGTCTCAAATTTGCGACAGTTCCCCTTTGAGTTGGCAGTACATTAATGGAAATGGAAACTTGCCTCATTCTAAATGTCAGAATAATAGAGCACCAAAAACAATTCAGTCATGTCTTTCAAACCACGCACATATGGTTCAGCACCAAATGTCACTATTCTTCCCCACTTCCTTTCCATTTGTCACTATCTCTGTTGATTATCATTGTTTGGGTTAAAACGTTCCTGAAGGCTCAGTGCAAAGCTCACCTTGACAGCAGCATATTCCCAGCATATTCTATACTTGGCATATGCCCAATATAGTCTTCCCAAATGCAATGGATTCCTCTTTGTTAAAATGCTGGTTTATGGCTTAGAAGGGTGAGTTAGGTTGGCCTTGTTTCACCTGTTGTGATACTGTTTATGCTGTTTGTCATCCAGAATTTTCCGTAGATGTATTTCCTGCTCCGAAAGATTTCAGCCCCGTGGCAGATGTAAAGCAATAGTTATGAGACGCAGAAGGTGTGGGAAAGTAAAAGGATGAACAAAGCATATTTACAAACACAGCATGCAAAAAAGTGTCTTAAGGGATTGGTAAATCTTCAAAAAAAAATCAAATATTCCAGAGTTGCAAAATGTCCCAAATATGCAGCCTGTGACCACATGATTGCATGTTATTTTCGCTTTTTCTTCCCAGAGGATGTTGGCCTCATTCAGTGAGCAGAATGGGTGACATTCACTTAATGATTTTTCTGTGTCAGAGTGCTATAACTTGTAAAAATAAATGCCTCAATGAGGTTGTTTTAAGTTGGGGAAAAAATGCATTTTTTTCTTCTGGCCTCTTTTTGAGCACCAAATAAACCAAATAAATTCAACTGGAAGCACATATCTGGCTTTGGAAATTTCTAAATTATTGATGCTGAGAAAATGGAATTGTTCGGCAGTAATTGTCAATCTTGTCCCCCAAATGTCAACCACTACGTGCTTTACCATGGGATGGAAGATACTACTGGAGATTATTTCACTAATCCTTGTATTTTCTTAGTTACTTGTGCTTCCTTGTTGCTGGAGAAGCATTCAGAAATAACTGCTAATATTAACAGCTATGATCAAATGGAATAAACTCGATTAACATACACTGCAAGCCTGAGCTCAAAACTGGTCTTTTCTGAGTATCAAACACTTTGCTCTGAACTTGTATTGGGAGATTTCATTTTTGTTTTCACTTTCACTCAGCTCTTCTCCTCTTGGTCCAAAGCATGGCCTGATGAATGTGGATTTGTTCAATTTTAAAAATGCATAAGAACCTGATTTCCCAACAACCATTTAAAATGACTAATCACTTTAGTAAGCTGAAGTATCTTAATTTATTTCTTTGTGTCAAAAAACTAACAGAACTGTAAATAAAATTGAGAACAGAGAACTTAGTTTTCTCGGTTTCTGCAATTGAAGACTCTCTTTATATAGCTGTCTTGGGGTGACGCTATCATGTGTATCCCCTATCATGCTCTATGCCCAAAAAGTAGTAGTGTGCCTTTTCTGTGCCTTTAAACTGAGTTTGAAAAAAAAGCCCAGATGAACTTTCCAAAGCAGCTTCTCAAGGACACAGAGATATACTCCTCAGTGTTTTTTTTCTTCTGACTGCGGAAGGCACGAAGGGAGCACCCTGCTTGCTTTTTCTTCAGCCAGCTGNTAACTTTAAGACACCCAAAGAACCCATCTATTCCTTTAGAAATAAGAAAGTCTGTAGTAGAAATAAAAATAAAGTTGAAATGCATGTTAGGTTCCTTAAAATTCACTTGGAAGTCTATTTTGTTACTGTGAGAATGACTGTCAAGAGCTACAGAACATACGTCAGAAAGCTTTTAAACAAAACATCTTCCACTTCTCCAGGAAATAAATATCAGTCGTACTTCAAAAATTATTTAGCAAAGATGTTTATGGCCAGCGTATATCAGCACTTATTGCTGTGTAAATTAAAATAACTAACCAATTAATGCAGAAGTAATTTTATTACCAAATGGACAGAGGAGGTATGAAAAGCCCTAATTAAAAGCCTTGTCTGCTCTGCTTTACACTAATGATTCTCTAAGAACCAATGTTATTTGTGAATTAGCTTAATCACAAAGGAATTAAAGAGAACAAAATTATTTGTATGAAAATAGTACTCTAAATTCATGGAGGCTAGACAGAAAAAGTGCCTGAAGTTCTTTCTATATCTGATCAGCTGGCTTATCTAATCCATTTTACTGTGGATAGCTGGCCTGACATGACTTCAAATTAGTTTAATAGGGATTAAAGTGGCATGAAGTGTATAAATCTATGAATTTGCAAGTACAAATATGTTTGGGAATTCATTTATCTCTAGGGGCAGGAGGAGGGGAGAATGTTCAAAGTAAAATCTGGACATATTTGTAAACACAGATAATTCCACGGGAAATTTGGAAAACAAAAGAAAACCATACAATTTAGGCAGCAAATCCTGATAACTTTACTAAATTTCTCTGCACAAAATCAATTGCTAAAGTCAAACAAGAAAGTCTCCAAGATCTGGTGCTATGAGAATTGATGTGGAAGTTCTTAGGTAAACCTACAAGTCCTCTTGATTACTGCCCAAATAAAGCAGACCTCTGGCATTCAGCTTTCTGAGCTGGCATGATCAGCACATAATGTCTTTGGAGCTATTGCTGCCAAGAAAGGGATCAGAGACAGCCAAATTATGATATCACACCAATAAAACCTCATCGTAGTGACATACATAAAACACTCTGTAAATTGCTTTTTGTAACTTTTAATTTATTAAGAGCTTTTGAACTATGTTTTCATTCTGTGGCATGTTTTCATTTACCTCTCATATCCTTCATTAATTTATTTCCTGTTTGAGAAATAATACCAAATTTTTGGCAGTTTGAAACTGCTGAAAAAATATATCGTATCCTAAATGATGTAGCTTGCCAGGGAATCAGGAGTGTGTGGTATTTTGAATTGCTAGGGTGAATTACAGTGAATTATTTGACTACTCAATTTGCCTAGAATCAAGGTTGAGTCATGAGAGCTGCCTGTCGTGTTGCTGTCTGCTCATCCTCAAGACCAAAATCAGAAAAGCTCTTGATATCCCAGCTGATGTCTGCGGACTTGGAGAATTCGGAGGTGTTGTATCCACTCCCTGCAGGATGGTGTGGAAAGCTGTTTCTGGAGCGGCTTCCTGTGTTAAACAAAACAGACCAGGTGCAGTTTTCCCTGATGGTTCCGGCAATGCTGGGGACATAACATCGGCAGACCCAGCTCAGGGTTCAAACACTGGCATCCTGCTGCCTTCCCAGACACTGCTTTTCTCTGCCATAAGTTCATAAAGGTGACTCAGCCATTCTGGGAATGGGACCAAAGGCATAAATGGACAGACTAAAAGATTAAAATAACTCAATACCACATCATGTAGTGCTGACTGCTCAGGTATCCATCCATAAATCCATTCAAGAAGCATTTATGCCTCTCTGACAGCCTGCTCGGCACATTTTTCCAGCTACGCCTGCACGAACAACCGTTCAGCCATGAGATCTAAAGTTTCTGAAGAAAGCCTGAAACTCTCTCCCAAAAGCTCTCCTTCACTCTCAAAACATTCTTGCCTAAACTATGACTGGCTTTATGGTCCATTAGCTAAAAGGCAACTGTTTCAAAGCCTTAGGTCTGTAACTTTGAAGAGAAAAGCAGTTAGATCTCGTTACAGGTGGAGTTTGCAACTATTGAAAATATTATAGCACGCATGGAACCCTACAGATATTAGACCCTTTCACTTTGCTAATACCAATCTCTTTGTGTTACCTGTGATCTAAGTCAGACGATTTCTTTGACTATTTTCAAGAAACTGGAATAACAAAGAAATGTGGTTAAAAAGTAAGGAAATCAGGCACAAAGAGCTGAAGTTTCCTTTTCTTTCCAGTCTGCTGTATGGAACACCAGTCAAGAAGGCAGTTACAATACCTTTGAAGATGACCTTTCAAGGCCAGGCCATTCAGGTGATATTAATTTTTTTTGCCAGCTCCTGAGTTAAAGCCCACGGGAGGGGAAGGGAGTGTTTGAATAGAGGGACACTTGAATCCAAAGCAGCTTTTGGAATGGGTTGATGGGAAGGGCTTAATCACACTTGGGAAAGATTTCCCACAGTTCATGTGTCAGACAGGGAGGAAAGATCTTATGAAAGCAACAGGGGCCAAAGGTTTTGTGATGAAAACTGGGGCAGAGAAGAAAAAGCTTATTTTTGTTTCCTTCTGAGATATGACTGGATTTTGACATGAAAAAATATCGGCTTCCTGCTGTGTAGGAAGCTCATACTGTGAGATCAAAGAATAGTGAGTGTCTAGCTGCCAGCTCACATAGGTTTTAAAAACTAGGTATTTGGAATTAAGAAAGTCAAACCCCGGGGCAAACAAGAAATGAATGAACACTCAACACTCAGTGTTACTCTTCCTAAGGAAGAAAGCTGGAGGACTGATTCCCCCACATTCAAGGGCGACCCTGGAGCACTCTGCGGCTTGCACTTTTGCTATGGTGGGATCCATCCTGGGATGTGCTGAATGCTAGCTGAAACCCAGCTGTGGTAGGAGTCACTAGAGGGTACTGTAATACATGGTATTATCTCTTGTGCATGAGTGACATTCATTCTTCCCGTCAAAACTGAGGGGTGCTGTTTAATTTGGTGGGGAGAGGCTGATTTAAATAGATATAATTTTATTATTTATTCTGTCTTCAACTATCTGGCTGGACTCACCTGGGTATCAACCTGTCTCTCTTCTATTTGCCAACATCTTCACTGGAGGACCAGTGTGGTCATGGGAAATGAAACTGGAAGAAAACATGTATTTTCCCTAACACTAGTTTCACCTCTAAATACAAACCAGCTTGCATCACAGTGTAAGCTGCTCCCAAAAAGCACGACCGATCTCATGCAGATTAGCAATGCTGTATTGTGAGTTCAGAGATACGATGATCTATAGTGTAGTTGCATACTCAGAAATCAACCCCACAGGCTTTTGGGTACTTCCCTAGAAACAACTTGAAGATATTTGGTGCTGAGAACTTTGCTGTGCTGAGATTTGGAGCAGGTATTTTGCACAGTGCCATGTGATGCCATTCAGAGTTGAGGCTGAACCTTGTGTGGATGTCTCACCTTGTGGCCTGCTCATCCGTGAGTCCGTGTGGTCACTGGCAGGTGTTCCGGGAAAGGGCATGAAGAAGAGGTAATTCACTCCTCCTCTCTTTCCTCTTATTTTAGACTTCCAGTAAGAGGAGATTTACACAGACCTCCTGGGAGACTTTTAGTGCTAGTGGTTAGTTGTACTGCATGAATATATTTTCTTTTCTGAGTGCCTTTCATATATCTATAGATCTATATATGTGTGTTTCACCACCTTTAAATCTGCATTTTGTGAATTACAATTCTGCTATCAGAATGAATTATAAAACGTGGTAATATTTCTGTCTAGGAGGTTAGATATTTTCTTTCAAATTTGGATAACAAATTAATATTTGTGCTCAGTCTAGAACATTATTACCTCAGTCTAGATCATTTGAACTGTTGTAAGATCCTGCAGACATGCCATAGTCTTAGCTTTTACATACATGATCCTGGAAGCCTGAACCTGGAGCTCTTGTTCTCCCATTCTTTCATTTTCCTGTAGGCCGTTTGACATTTGATCTCATTTAGATATTCATTTTTCATCTCATACTTTGCTATTTTGGTTCCCTTTTTGGCTGGCAAATTGTTATCAGAACTATTTTTGTTTTCTGCAGATACAGTAATTTTTTACTCGATCTGACCACTTGCTAGTCATGATAGGGTTGCTTTGATTGTTCATTATTTGTGCTTTGTTACTGATCACTGAAGCCATAATGGTTTCTAATCTTGATAGGACAAGTAAAACAGATAGATAAGTTTCATATTTCTGATTTTACATTATTTAAATACATTTCCAGTATCATGTCTTATGTTCAAGAAAACTTCCAAAATACTCAGATCTTTCAAAATATTTCCAAATACTCTGTCAAATTACTCATATGCTCTTGTAGTCACAAGATTAGGCTCTGAGATTTTCTTGTTGAGAATGACTTCTAAGCTCAGTTGTCAGTTTCTATTTTACTTGAAACACTTGAAAACAGATCAGCATTCAACTCACTTCAGTGAATTAAATGCAAACAATATTAATTGCAGCAAGCAACAAACTATTACTAAGCACAAATAATAGCAAAAGAAAAATTATGCATGGTATACTAAAATCACTGAAAGTAAATTTTCAGTTCCTAGAAATGGTTGTCCGTTTTCTGAACCCTTCTAAGCACTTTGTCTCAGTGGAAGGTGAGATTTTACTTACAGTCCACAGACAGGACCCAGTTTTATTATGCAGAACAGGAGTGGGAGAAGGCAGAAGTCTTTTCATGTGTGTAGGAAACAAGGAACTCTGAAAGGTGTAGCTCTGCTTTGAAAAGACACTATTCAGAATGGCAAGTTCTCCCCCAGTCCTTCTGCATTCAGAGCTACATCTGATGACCTTGGCTACGAAAAGAGTTTTACCGATCTTTAAACTTCCTAACCCTGATGAGTAATAGAGATCAAGAAGCTGAGCTTAGGAGGCCAATTCCTCCTATGACAATCTGTCTCTCAGGCACCTTGGTACCAGCTATCATGTACAGGAAAGAGTAAACCCATTTTGGCTTTCATATTTTAAATTCCTTTTGCCAGGCTGAGAGCTGAAAGCAAATTTTCTCTTTTCCTTTTTTCTTTTAACTTGTAAAATGAGCAGATTTTCTATATAGCTCCTCAAACTATACTCCCATGTACAAACCATATGAACCCCTCACTGCTTCCCGGTGCAACCCTCTTTTACTTCTCCATATACAAGCTTGATCTGCTTAAGGGTAAATGTACATGCTGAAAAGTGTCATGGGTGAGTCAACACTTTGGGCACAACAGAGCTTTCAAATAAACCCTTCTGAAAAGCAGAAACAGTATTACTCATCTCCTTTTCTTCTTGCTGCCAAACTTGCTTCTCCTTGAAGACTGCACTTTTTCCCCCTCATTTGCAACCCTATTAGAAAAAAGCATGGAAGTAAGCTGCCATGTAAGGGCAAATACATTGTGTGAGAGAAAATGCTTGCTGCACTGTTTATGTATCTGTCTATCTATGGCTGTGTGTAAACAATAACAACACACTGCGCTGGGCTAATTGTCTCCTCGTGGAGGGATTTTGTGATAGCCTGGACCTGGAAGACTTGGGGCTCTCCACGCTTTCAGTATAGAGAGCTCATTGTTCTTGCTCAACAAAGTGGCTCATTGCTACTTCATATGACTCCTTCTCCTTGTAGTTTAAGACATCTGGTGGTTGCCCTAAATTGTATTAAAGGGGCCATGGATCACCTCTGAGCTTTGGTGTGGAGCCTCCACCAGTGCCAAGGCAGCGTCACCATCCTGAGTCATAGTCACTCTTTCTTCCATGCTCCTGGGGAGCAGAGGGCTCGCTGTGGGAATGCTGTACTCATACACAAAGACTAAAAAAAAAATTATATATTCTTTAAAACTGGATAAGATTTGAAATCGAGATGCTTTGCTGCCCTTTTCCCTTAGGAGCCAGGAGATGAGGGGGTGGGATTGTACTTGGAACCATCCTTCCAAATCTTAGACTCCCATATGGCTAATGGTGCTGCTCACTGTGGCATTGGCTACAGCCCTAGCTCAAAGAGGCTTCCTCGGATCATCTGCTACCAAACTGTTATGTGGCACTGCCTTTCTCTTCTTGGTCGTTGCTTCTTCTTTATCGTTGAACCATTAATATTTAGCTTATTGTATTTGTTACCTGAAAACTTTGAGAAGTTTGGCCAAAAGTTTAACAACTACAGCCTTTGTGTCCCTTACTATTAACAGTGTGCCTGGGGATTTTAGGAGCAGATTTGCCATGCATGTCTTTAGGAGGCAAGCCACAAGGAAGTATGACTAACTTACATGTCAGCTGCTTCTTCTCTTTGTAAGGTTTGGTTTTTTTTCTTAAAAAATGAACACGATTTCTTGCAGAAGAAGCAGATACACAGGATATTTAAATGGCACAGAAAAATGCTAATGATGATGATATAATTTGAAAGTATATAGGGATGATCAGTTTTGACCACCAGATTGCTGTCAAGCAAATTGCCTTTCATGGGCAGTAAAAATAGCTAATGTCATCAGCGTTTTGGACTGAAGAAACTAGAGTTATCATTTGTAACACAAAACAAAATCCCTGCAGAGTTGAGTAAACAAGTCTTTTAGAAAGTAAAAATCACAGTAAGAACAACAGATATCCAACCAATTTGCTGAATTTAACAGGAGAAGCCTATTTTTTACAAATACTTATTAAGATATATTCTACTGTACATGTGAAATTTCTTATTCCTTCTTCAGGCAATTTAAATTATTGAAATGGTTGCTTTCTTAGCTGGATAAAATTGAGCTGAATATAATTGATATAGGACACAAAGTTATTCCCAGCCAGGCTTGGATATCTAAATTGTCCCAGAGTTAAGGCAGCCAGAGCAGACTCACCCTAGAGTCAGTAGAGAGAAAAATGTAGTTTTTTAGGTTACACACATCTGATCTACTTTAGGTGGCTGCTTTAGGATAAGATGAACAGTGCCCCAGACTCTCGTCTGTATTGCCTATATGCCATTTGACTGAGAGGGAGACAAGGGTAACTAGCTTGTCTATAGCTATGCAGATGAGTCCCTCTTCTTTTTACTCTAAATAGCATAATTAGTTGATGCTTGTTAGATGCTTTCAACCTGAAAATGCTGTGTATGGGCTTGTTCTACTCCTCCCCTATGAAGATGCATGCAAAATATGTATGGGTTTAACAATGATTTGTTTTGAGGGAACAATTAAGAAAAAACATTTGGGGTGTCCAATGCTCTGGAAGAAGCTGAGTTAAAGAAGTTTTAGAAAATTTTGTATATGCAATCTCCATATATGCATCGTCAACAGCTTATTACAGTTCTTCCATACCACCAGATCTAGGCTTTCTGCCAGAGCACTCTTCGGGTATGTTTAGTATGCAGCACCTGGAAGTACTTCCGAGATCACAGATCAAGTCATGTATCCTGATGCCACCCTCACTTTGCAGGATCAGGTTTGGATAGACACACTACTCCCTTCCTCAGTTCCTTGTTTATTGGTGGGGGGGAAATCAGCCACAGGAGATGTGGAGGAACCACGACGGGTTGGCTGGGGAAGGACCAGGACCCACGTAATTTGGGCTGGTGTACATATCGAGCAGTTTAGACATAAATGCTGTGTGGCAAACAATATTTAAGCAGTGTAGCACATCTCAGTGCAGCAGGTCAGCTTCTGGTTTTTCTTACTGATCTTACAGTGCTAAGTTTAAATAACAGGAATCTAATTCAAACTGCCTCCCATTTTTCTGGCAATGACTTCCGGAGAGATTGCTTCCTGAAATCATTCAGGCATCCCTTCCCTTGCTGTTCGTAGTGCACACACACGAAATTATGACACAGGGCATTAAATGCAATTTAAACGGTCACGTTTTCCCTATGTTCTCCTGAGAGTGCATTTCACAGGTTCTGCTTTTGCCGTTCATTTTGTGACTGATAAAGGGATGGGAAATGTTCACTTATTCTCCCCTATTCAAGGCACAGTAGCAGTAACAAGCAAGAGTCACTAGAAGGAACAGCAGAAGGAGAGAGATCTCCCCTGGGATCAGACTGGATGTGACCGAAGGCATGGGAAGCCTTTCCACTTACTTTAAATGGAACCGTCCTAGTCTTTGAGGCAATGGAGTACCTTATGTTTCCCTTAATCACTTGTACATGAAATAATGGTATTTGGAGGGAACTGTGGCAATAGTTCTCAGCTGGCAAGGATCATCTAATATTTAGAGGGAATCTTACAGGAGATTTTAGGGTGAACAAAACTGGTCCCGATAGACTTGTGCAGTGACATGACGGAATCCGGACTCACTTTGCCATTGAAATGTAGGATTCAAATCCATATCTTATTTCCTTGGCATGCCTTCATCTTCCTCCGTTTCTTTGCAGTCTTTCTGAGTTAATTGCAGTTCTGGGGCCAGTGCCTAAAACTCTCTACAAAGGCTCTGTTGTTCTTGTCCACTGAGGTCTGAGAAGCCTAAAAGATTATAACAAAAATAAAGTATCTTTTACTATGGTCAGCCCTGCAACTAAGATGATGTTGCATGCAAAACTGCATGTTGATTTCAGAAGCTGTAGGAGAGAGGAAGCAAAATATTGTGAGCAGAAAAAATTTTCCCAACTGTTCTCAAAGCCTGAGCAGGCTCATTGCACAAGAAGCAGAAGGCATCACATTACTTTCAAATTATATGGCAACTTACCGTCAAATGTTATGCACCAAATTTCTGCATATCACTATTATTAAGCCAAGAGCTACTAAAAATAATTATATGTGTATTCCATTCATGGCAGAACATGCAAGTAACAAGCTACATAGCCAGAATTCCTGAATGAAAAAGGTATTTCTTATATGTGCTCTTACTCACAGGTAGCCACTATGTAAGCTTATTCTATCATTATGCAGTATCTCCCCGTGTATTACTTATGTCTTCATATAATAATCCTCTGCCTCATGCTTGTTTGCTTGATTTAGTGCTAGGGCTTTTCCCTTGATGGATATTCCTAGAACTGGAAAAATCAACATTTAAATGAAATCACATGCAATTGTCAACCAAGGGCATGACTCCGCACACAAGATGGAGAAGTGCAAAGCGTTTATTGCACAGGTAAATATTCCCTAAATACCAGCACCCAACAGGACATCGCATCATATAACCAGGAAAGATGTTCACCTCAGTGTCCCCCAATCACCTGGGATAGTGCACAGACATTGCCTGTTATGGTAACAAGTAAACAATACGCTATAAGGTCACAAACTACAATTATCACATCTCATAGGTCCAACATTGTCCAGAAACCCACAATCCTCTCTCAGCCCATCCTCGGTGACCTGGATGCACTCCTGGATACTCCCGGGCTGAAAGAGGCTCTCTCTCCGGCCCTCAGGGCCTATCTCTCTTCCAGCACATAGTGCACCCCAACAATCACATGCTTAACAGAGTTTTGTTTTGCTCTCACACTACAGTCTGGTCTAGAGGCAGATAAGGAAGTCCAAGGCCCTGCTTAGGATCACAAGATCAGGGAAGGTATGAAAATAATGTAGCCATATCCAGTGCCTACATGCTCTTACCTCACCTGCACTGCCCCTGGGAGACTTCTTTTTCCATGGAGAGACAGGAATGGGGCGCTTGGCAGTGCTGCCCATGGATGCCAGACTACAGCTGCTGAACTCACAGCACCTGGGGAGGGCACTTGCATGTAGCACCTCTGTTAAAAAAAAATGAGAGCTAGAGTACTGCCTGCCAGCTGCAAACCCCCAGGAGCTGCCCTTGGAGGAATGAAGAAGCTGCATTTGCACACGTGGAGGCAAGGACAGACTTTCTGTTTTGAAGGACTTCAAGGCATGGTGGTATCTGCGCCACCTGAACTAAAAGTCCACAAATTGTCAGAACAGATCGATAGGATGCAAGCCAGAGCCAGAGGAAATTTAGGCAGTACTCTCTGACACACGATTATGAGCATCTCAAGATGGTCTAGTAAACCGTGTTACAAAATCTCATTTCTAGGCTATGATTTTTCTAGTCACATTTCTCATTGCTTACCAGGGATATTGGCTGTAGTATTTAGATCCCAACCTGGAAGTGCAGCACATGTTCTGAAATACCATTTTCTTCCGGTGACCTCTCCAATGATTACCAAATTTTGTGGAAGCCAATGGAATCACCATGCCATTCCAACTGATTTAAAGATAAGCTTCAGATACAAGTCATGTAAGATTTATTATTAACCAGCTTCTACTTTTTGCCTTGAGAGAAAAATATATGAATGCAAATCCTTTCTTTCCATGTAGGGCTTCCACAAAGGGATATATAGTTCCTCACTTCCAGTAGTCCCCTTGACCACACTGACAGACTTCAGATGAAGTTACATCTGGCATGAGAGGCTGGTGAGGTGGAGCACAGGAAGCCCAGGGAGCATCGTGAGGGGAAATCTCTTGGAATGGGTTGGGAAATCAGTGGCTTATCCTGGACAGGCATTGCTGGCTGCTTTATGGAGAACTGCAACTGCTCCTGTACTGAAACCAGTTGCAATAATCTGCAATGGTATTTCATTTGTAATCAAAGTTTTGCAGGGTGTGGTTCATTCAGGCTCTCTTTTTTTCATTCAGTTCTCTCTTTTCCGTACTTTGTCTGGGCTACTCTTTCTTTTGGGTCGTTGAAGAAGTTTAAAAACCATTTACTGACAAGGTTTGGTTTTAAAACTGCTTCCAGAATATATGTTCACCCACTTTCATGTAACTTCAGCTGTATTCACAGAGATGTTTCCAGTACAAAACCAATGTTTTTTTGTGAACGCCGATGTCCACATAAATGAAACAATTAGACAACCATGATTTGCTGGCCCCTCATTGCTCTGTTACATTCACAGAGATGCCTTCACTTGGTGATTTATATGTTTGTTCTTCATCTAATGCTCTTTTCTGTTGATGTATAAAACTATTCAAATGCTGATGTGAAGCAATCGCAAATATAACCCATTCAATACAATGCTGGTTGTTTGGGGGTTTTTTACTCATGTGGAAGTGTACAGATAAAGGTGTTCTGTTTAATATAATTATGAAAAAGATATCTGCTACATAATGTGTTCCTGTTTCCGCTTTATTAAATGCTGACTTTACTTCAATGAACTCTTTGCCTAAGCAAAAGAAATTGATTTTGTGATTCAGATATTGTCAATAAAATCATTATTACTTGGGAGATCAGATGTTAATTAAGATCAAATGTACAGTTACAGCTTCAAGGCCATTAGCTGTCAACTAATGGACAATCAGAAGAGCAGGGTTTAACAAAATAATAATTCACAAATTAGACATTTATCTGAAAATTTTGTTACTATGATTTTTATAATAATTATTATTATTCCTACTGAGATATAGAATGTAGCAAAGAAATTGTTTAGGATTAGATTGGTCAATTCATTGCTGATAATACCAAAAATTGGGATCAGAGCTAACATCCTGAAGTGATGGTTAAATACACACATGAAATTTTATATAAAATAAACAAAAACATATGGGAAAAATTGTGCTTCCTTACTGAACTGGTTTATACATGTATCAAAGTCAGACTTGAAAACAGTATAAGGTGGCCAGTCAGAAGCTTGGCACTTTCTGGAACTTCATCACTGTTTAGGGATGCCATCTGAAAGAAGTTAAACAGTCTTCATGTCCCATAAAGTCTAAACACTGAAAAATAGGAACAGTAGCTGACAGCTAAAGATTGACCATCAGAGCTTTTCTGGAAGACTTTCTTCTGTGTATTATCAATCTATTAGAATTGTCCTATATAGTAAATGGCATTACATATATAAGATAATAAAAAACAGAAGCAAATTTACACTGCACTTCACTTCAGGATAGATATGACATAATCTGCTGAAGGATTTAGATTATTATCTTAGGTGTCTCAAGGTTTTACATGCTTGTTTTTCTGGATATCCCTTTTCAAAACTGCTCCTGTCCCATCTACTGACCAGGTAAAGTCAAACGCAGTGCTGCCAAACACAGAGCTACAGTCACCACTCATCCGGCTAGACTTCATTGGTATTGTATATTTTTCTAGGAAAATTTCTACCTATGTTTTGATTTACTTCTGAAAGATCAGAGAATTGTATAGGTTAGAAATTACCTTTGAAATCATCAAGTCAGACCATTAATGAATAGTCCAGATGAATAGTTTAAGTCTGTAATTATTTCATGATGTTTTAATAAAAAGAAATCAACGGGTATTTTGTTTTCTTGTTTTTATTTAAGTACTCCTGTCTCACTTCAGTACAGACATTAGGATGAACTTTTTCTGCTACATATGAGACATATGTGCAAATACCTTTGGACTCTACTTAGTTTGCTTGCAGTGGAGCTTATGTCACAGAGACTATCCAAAAGGAATGTCTTTCAGCATCAGAGGTCACGATTTGATTTCTGACCAAACCGGTGAGTTGTCCCCCTCATCAGAGAAAAACTGCAAAAGGATTATGGCTCCATGGATATGAGGAAACAAAGCTACGAAAAATGCCACCAAACCTTGTTTGATTTTGTTAGGAAGTAGACAATAAAATTAGTTTCATGTAGAAGCCAAAGACACTCTGGAAAAGTCCAAGAAATTAAAAAAAAAGTAGGAAAGGGTTCATCTGTAAAAGTTTGTAATTTAATCCAAAACACTGGCTTTAAATGTCTTTCATGATGTAGAAATCTTTGAGGTTGATTTCTGTTTAGGCAGCTGAAGTTTGGTTGCGTATTACAGGCTTCATCGTCCTGATCCTATTCTATTCCAAGCCATTTCATACTGGATTTCACTGTCTGCCCAGCTTAAAGAGCAGTTGTTAAAGGGCTTGTCAGAGCATTTCTACATTGCCTGATACACCCTCCCACTGATAGGCTCAGGCTGACCTTTGAAAGCCTTCAATCACAGCAGAAGCTGCAACAAGGAAACTACATTAATAAAAATAGCACTTTTATGCTAATTGATTCCAGACAGCACAACAGCTCCTACTGCCAACGAGGAGCAAGGAGTGCACTGGCAAAGAGGAGGTTTAGAGCAGGAAACGACAGTAGCTAAATTAATCCAGGAAGCACAAGACAATCAGAATTCTGTGATTTTTTTCTACCTTCCAAGCCTCCCACCAGTGTGACGCAATTGCACGACTGTCCTTTGATTTTGGAATGGTTCTTCGTCTCATAAAGCTGAGACCTCTGCAATGTCATCGTGCTGTCCAAAGGCCTTGACAAAGTCACAGTGACAGCTGGGGATGCTCGGGGAATCCTTCCTGATTAACTCGTGTGGAGACCACCACGCCACTCACACCTGCTGTATATATTCCTCAGTTCCCTTCCTCGAGGAAAAGCCAGGAACCACCAACTCTGTTGCAGGAGAGCAAATGGAAGCGTTCCCAGCCTCACGCTGTTGTGCTAGGAAATTTTTGCAACAGAGGGTATTGATGACATTGTAGGAAGAGATTAGAGCAGGGCTGAGGTGCAGTAAATCTGTCCCACTATCCGTTGATCATATTTATGGTGCAGAACAAGTCTTGCAACTCTTTCAAGGGCAAGCAAGACTTGCCTAGGGGAAGCCACGTTGTTGACAAAGCAGCCAGAAAGTAATTCCAGTGCAAGGAGACACCTTGTGCAGCTGCCTGTTTTTGCAAGTCTGAGGCCAGCCTTTATGGCTCTGGAAAGTGTGACTGAGTAGCTGACCGAGTGCTGCGATGATGATAATTCAGATGTTTTTAAAGATAATCTACATCATCTAGTTTTGCATCTGATGCTGTGTTTGTATTACAGGAATATCCCAGCAAGTTAATTAAATGGAAGGAGTGCTTCCCACAGTGCTGCGAATATAAGTTTAAATTCAGGTGCCCTAATTTTTGCTGGGATTTTAGTTTTAATTTTTTAAATCATTGCATTAGAGACAAAGAATAGGCCAGAAAATTTTGTCTAGGAAAGCCACCTAATTAGATGATGTTAACACCTACAATGTGCTGGGTGGTCTGTGTTTTTGTGAAGATTATATCTATAAAACTCTTCTTATACAAAGATATATATTTCTATATAAAGTTTCTTGCAAACCTAATAGCATTTTACATAGTAGGTATATTCAAGAAAAATACCTGGAAAACTCACAAGTGAAGAAAAATTGATAAACTCATTAAAGGTGCTTGGTTTTAATTATTGTTTTTGGTTTTTGTATTATCATCAGCAAGGTCCAGAGCCAGCCAGATTCTTCTGCAGTGTGACATCTATGGTATTTTATTTGTTTATGTTTTCTTAGGCTTTGTCTTCCTGTACCTTCCTTTTGAGTTTGAAATGATCACTGCATTCTTAAGGGAAGCTGACAGCCATTTTGTTTTCTAGAGAACATCTCTTTCACATATGGATGAAAGCAACTAGATCCCTCTCCAAAAAAGTTTTGCTGTTGTCTATTTTACAGGAACAAGTGGGCCACTTTTAAACTACTCTTATATTTTTTGTTTTGCAACTTTATTTTCAGATAAAAATTCATCTGCTGCACTTTAGAATAGGACTGAGTGATATTCTAAAAATATCGACACATTTGGTCTCCATATTTTTCTAAAGGAGAAGACATCTTTCGTGTTCAAAAATCCAGTATTCAGTCTTTACATCTGTGACTGCACTCAGAGCCTATTCTTCATTTGGTTTCATTAGGAATTATGTTTTCAGGAATATCATACATCTTTATGGAAGCAGAAGGATGGGCTCCATGTTTTAGATTGGAACTCAAATACTAAATCATGCCTGAAGGTGTACCTGATTAATATTTGCCACTTGAACCCTCCTAACTCTGTTCTGAGATGCTATGTTGTCATTCCCCTCCAGATCCCTGTTCCTGCTCTGTTTAGGCCACGTTTAAAGTTAAGCTAGTCTGCAGTTTCAGAGAACAGGTTGAAGATAAAGAAGAAGATAAAGGCAGGAGCAGCCTGAAACAGCACAACTCACTCTGTGTTGCTCTCTGCTTAGTTGTCTTGGCTTGCTCTTGCTGGCCTCATCTGAGGAACACAACTGTGGTACAGTAATTGTAGCTGCCTCTTGCGATGAAGAGGAGCCTTCAGATAATGCCTTTCATGCTACAAAAACATGGGGTCAGCTTTTAAGGACATTTAAACACACCAAGGTTCTGGACAGGCAGAAATGTGATTTTAAAAATTCATAGGTACCTCATTTAGATATTTAGAAGCTTTTGAAAAGTCCACTTTATGGTTTCTCTGCCCAAATGCACCTCAAAAGTCAGGTCCTTAGGGCAGGACAGACTACTGTTTGCAAACAATCGGTTTCTCAAATGCTGATTTTTTCCCTCCGTTTGTAAGTCATCCAGAAATATGGCCCTTTCTAACAACATCAAAAATGCAATAAAATTATTTAAAATAGATTGGCGAGCTGTTTTGTGGACATTTCTGAGCTATGCATTGCCGTTTGTCAGCTGTTTGCAGTAAACATTTAGTTGACTCTTTGATGTAGGTTTGGTGTTTGGCTTCCTAAATCACAAGTTCTGCATTATTTTCCCAGAATAGATGATGTAACTTTATAAATGACTTCTGTTTCTTTCCATAATAAATTTTCAGCATATAATACATATTGTTTGGTTTGTTTAAAAGGACTTCAGTGAGGGGGCTTAAATTAGCTGTTTGGGATCAATTGTACAGAGAGCACTTTAGTTGTTCAAACACTACTAAAACCTCATTAGCAAAGGCAGAGGCACAAAGTGATTTTAAGCCTTTTCCTCCTTTTTTTGCCAAATGCTGTGCATTTTCTGGTTTATGACTGCCTTTATCAGTCTTGTACAAACGTTAACTAATTAATGTCCAGAGACTGCTGAGAAGCCAACGAGCCTGTTGTTCATCCTTTGGTTTTACAGTGGGAAACAGCTGGAAGAAGACACACAGAGGTCCCAGACCGAGGGAGCCATAGGGACAGGCTGAACCTGCAGTAAATAATGCCACACTGCCCGGGTCAGGCTGCTGTGTTGTTGTGTGGTGCAGCAGGTGGTCTGTGATGCTGGGAGGTCTCTGACAATGTACAGTCATGTAGAAATGTTTTGCTGAGAGTCTTTAAATTTTCATCTCCGTGCGTTAACTTCCCACACTTCTGGAAGCTGGTCAGGAGACAGTAATTCTCACCCTTAAAAACTAAAGATGTTGCATTATTTTAAAAATAGTATGGTAACACATCAGAAAGCATAACCTCTTTTTACATGGCACGTAGAGAAGATAAATCATTGGATGCCTTAATTTGTAAGTACCCATTATATTCCAGCTTCATTGCCAGTATCTATTTACACATTTCCCACAAAGAAATTAAAATAGAAGAACATATTGTTCCCCAGACTTGTTGATTGACTTACTGATTTATGAGCTTGGTTTCTGAGACTCAACCAGAGCCTTTCCCGTTGAACCACACTAAAAGTCATGAAAATAATGGAACAGAAATACCACATGGCGAAGTCATGCATGCTTTCTGTTTAACCAACATTGGGCTGACCTTGAAATATTTGATTATCCAAACCTTGACATCTCCGTCAAACCACACAGGAAATACTTGCTCTACACCAACCAAGACACAGAAGAAAACTGGTGTTAAAAGAAGCCATCCATTTAGTTTTCTTTCAGCACTAACAATTAAATTACCTTAAGCATAGTAAAGCATCAACAAAATGTATGCTGGCATCGAGTGTTTTGCATTTAAATGTCATGGTAAAGCAATCTTCAGGTCCTACTCGTCTTTCAGACCTGTTGAAGGAAATGTACAGCAGATTCCCTATGCAATCTATCCTGTTTCCTTTGTCTACAGCAAACAAACACCATTCCAGGCCATGTCTCTGTCTTTTTTTTTTTATGTACTTAGCAGTGTGTACTTTTACTATATAGGTTTTCCTGCAGGTAATGCCTGTTTATTTTTAGCACAGCTAATGGTGTGCTTGCTTACAACATAACAGCCCTGCCTTCTGAATAAGGGGAATGACTCACATTCATTAAAATGAATCTTGATACATTTGGCTACTCATACAAAACAGAGGTGCATAATGTGGGGGAATTAGAGGACACAGAATTCATTAATCCATGAGGTGGCAGTGATGCCAAGCAGAGACAGACATAAATTTCTCATATGTGTCTTGGTGACAAAGTGATTGTTTTTGGGAAAAAAACAAAAGAGCCTGGAATTGTGTACATTTAGCTCTTGGAGAGGGATGTTCCACATCATGTCTTTTCTTTTCAGGTTGAAAAGAAAAATGGATTGTTACAATAAAACCGATAGAGTCTTTTAAGAAGAACATTCATGTGAAGATCTCGGTATCTTTCATTTCAATTTGAATTTTGGTAATCCTTCAGGCAGTTTTGATTCAGTCATTTCTTCCTTTTGGAAGGATTTTGCCTAGAAAAAAAAATTGTACTGGTGTACAGACTGAGAACAAAATCCATTATGTGAGTAGCAGCAAGAGGTGACATCAGCTTTATGCTACATGGTGTTTTTGATTGTGTGTGGGCTGTGTGCAAGTCAGTCCCTTCTGTTTAAAATAATGGTGCGGCCAATGCAAATAGTTGCTGCTGTTGATACTTGGGAAAATCAGAGGAAGGCACAGAGAGAGTGAGTTCTCTATGCAACTTTTATCTCAGAAAAACACAGCTCCCAACGCAGCTTTTCTTTTAGGACCAGCCACCCACTGACTTCAAGAGGAGCTTGCAGTGTGTAAGGGAGATGAAAGTGGTCCAGCATTTTGAAACTGGGATCCTTTCCATTATGCCAGTCCTTCAAGGCTGTGTTAGTGTGGGAGAGGGTCATCTCCACACACTGCTGGTTGTATGACATCTACTGAAACAGAATGTTTGCCTCAGTTAACTTTCATGCCAAACACATGGTATTTTATAAAGACAAGTCGCCTGTGTAGCCCTCTCACGTCCTCCAGTAGCTATGACAATATGTTCAGTGTTGATATGTTTTAATATAGACAAAATAATACATAATCACTAATACTTTGCATGTAAGTAACACTTTTTATGCAGTGTCTGTTAGGCATATTACTGACTTGAATTGACAGGGTTTTCCTAGTCTTTTTTGAGACACGTAAGGGAAAGCTGACATTTACAAAGTTGGAGTGTTAAAGTTAGACAACTAAATCTGTACCTACAGCTCAGAAAGAGCATTTCCTTACTTCTGAGTTCCTACAGTTTCCAATACCTACAGTATTATGCAAGTCATACAGCAAGTCAATGACACGGAAGGAATGAGGGAAAAAGCCCCTGTGCTCCAACCCAAGTCATCCACATGCATATCCATGAAGCAATTACCGTGGATTAAAATAATTATAACTTAAGGTTGGATACCTCACAGATCCCACTGGTTTCCTTTTGGACTTCACTGCTGCTATCTCAGACCTGCTACAAGGGTCACAAATACTGAGTCCTAAAGCATTCAAATAGTTTGCAGAAGAAATTTTCCAATTTGAGATTTTGAGATGTAGCAACAACTTTGGGATTCTTCATTGGAACGTTGTGTCCAATTGCATCTCCAGACACAGTCCTGATGGGGTGGCTATGCTGGAAAATTGCATCTATTGTGGACGAAACCCAGCCCTGCTCTTCTGTACTTCCCTGCACTGCAGAATAATGCAAAGCTGTGGGCAAACAGGCTGAGCTCTGCAGCAGCGTGGGGACATCAGTGGCAAGCTCTGAGACGGGAAAGTCACTTCTACTGTGGATGAGGCTGAAACCAACCCTTGCAACTTTCCTATTCTCACTTCTAGACCTTGCATTTTACTCAGTTCCAAGTGTCAGGGTGCTTCTATCCTAACAAATACATAGGCAGTGACCTGTAACTCAGTGCCTTCAAAGTCTCCTTTATCCTGAAGGATAATTGTTTTTATTATTTTAAATCATGTAATGATGCCAAGACACTGCAGTAATGGATATCCTAAAACACACACACTATAATAATGATTCCCCTTTTATTATGTCTCTCTAGGATGCTTAAACTAATAATCTTTGGAAAGCTTTCCCTGCACCAGATGCAGCTAGCGAATGGTTTTATTGTTATTCCCCACACTACCAGCATCTAATCCATGAAGCCAGGAAAGACTGTCCAGAGAAGCAGCAAATCAGCATTGATCACTGAGGGACTAATTTCCAGCAGAGTGGATAAATCCCTGCTATCTCTCCTAATGTTCTTCCTGGCCCAAGGCACCCTGACAAACCACTGGCCTCCCTCCAACCCATTGCGAAAGGAAGTCAGAATCACAGCAAAATGATTCAAGGGAATAGTCTCATCCATTGCACCCAGACTGCTTAATTTTATTGAGAAGCCCAACACCAGCTCCCACTGCCAAATCTGTCTTGCTGAGATATACATGAGCAGAAGTTGAGTCTGATTGCGTGTCAAGGACAACAGCAAATCTGTTTCAACCAAAACTGTGAAATATCAGGAGTTGGCTGAGAGTGGAGTTAGGTCCATCCTCCCCTTCCTGATACACTCACACCAAGAGCAAGGCCCTTCCTTTTGGTGTTAGCCTCTGTAGCAAACATGATGCCTATGCCAAAAAGTTATCTTGATAAAGAGGAGCCACACAGACCAATCTTCCTCCAAAACATGAGCAGGCCATGGTTGTGTGTAGTGTTGTACTTTTTCCCCTCTCCTGTGCTTACCTTTTCCACGTGGGTCCCCCCTTCCCCACCCCTAGCCCTAACCACTCCCTCGGGTTTCTCCCATTGATTCTGTTACCCCAACTCCACCCGTGTACCACCCCTGTGCCCTGAGACCATTGGTCCATGTGCTCTCCCTGCCCCCTTAGCCCTGGATAAAGGACCCTGCATGCCATGTGACTTCCTCTCTTGCATTCTACCCTTCCTTGGGGCACCAGCCTCTGCCTGGGGGAACCGTGCCATGTGCTGGCTCTAGGCTTCTGGGAGCCACCATGAAACAAAAGATCTTCTGCAGCCACCATGCAGAGAGCATTCTCGCCTCCTTTACCGTCACCGTGTTGCGGGGCTTCAGCTTTCCGGAGGATTTAAGGGGCAGCCTGGAAGAGGCACGGGAAGCGGAACAGCCGCTCTCCCTGAGCAAGCCTCACTGCGCTCTCCAAGAAGGCTGTGGCATGCCATACCACCGCAGGAACCTCACTCACCGCAACAGTTGTGACTTAAGAAAACATTTCCTCTGTTCTTTCAGATCCACCCGCAGGGGCTGAGCTACTGCTGGGTGCCCTGGACGTGGTAAGGGTGGCTGCTATGGAGGAGGCTTTCCATGGCACTGCTGACATGGTGCTGCAGAACACCCAGGCTCTTCAAATGCTCTTCAGCAGTACTAATGCACAGAGAGACAGTGTTATGGATCCATGTTATCCCCAGGAGTCCACTTCTCCTTTTCATCTCAGTATTGTCATGTGTGATGCGCCAACTAGGGATTTCCAGGAAATGACATGCTAGAAGCCCTTCATCTTTGCTTATGAAATCAAGAATAAGCTTTTTGTAACAGGACAAAATCCTTTTTTAAAAGTGTTGAAGCAGGAATGTCCTGCAGTGTAACTTACTTCATTTTAATAAATTCGTGCCGCTTTTTGTGAATCTGTGTTTGACCCTTCCTTTTTCTTCTCAGGTTTGGCTCTGGTTCTTTAAAAATTTTGGGCGGCTAAGGCTTTCTTTTTGCTTTTCTTTTTTTTTTCCCGCGAGCGGCATGTAAGAACCTAGCTCAAAGATAACTCTGAAAGTAAAATATGGATGAATTTTCTGACCTTTACGAGTATATTGGAAAGCAGAAAGTCTCCAGAACAATGTGGTTTGCCTAAAAGACTGATATTTTAGTGAAACTGAAAGAGAGCTACGCACTTACAAATGTAACAGCAAGTGTAGTCATGCTGGGAAGAATTACATTATAAGGTCATCAGTTCTCAAGCTATGAGGCCTGCACAGAAAACTCTGCCATTCCTCTCTTATCAAAGCCACTACATAATAGAATATAAATTTATGGTATGATATGATATATATATTACATAAAAACACATGGAAGGAGACATTTGAATTAAATTGCAACCTTTACATGGCCACTATTCGAATCTTTCTCATTGAGGAAATGTCATTTCTGTTGTGATAGTCTGGAAATTCCTACTCTAATCATGAAAGCACTGGAAAACCACACAAACTAGAAACACAAGGGGACCAGAACCCTTTTTAAATTGCTCTGGCATATGTTAAGAAATATGGTTAGCCTTTCAATGTTGAAATTGGAGGCTGTCAAGAAAATCTCAGAACCTGCCTCCTGGAAGTTAACAGCTGCAACCGAGCTAAGTCAGACACGCACAGAGGAGCCTTTGTGAGGGAAATGTTTGGCTCGGACACCACAGGCTCTCAGACCAGTTATTCCCATTACGCCTAAAAGCATGGATGCATTTTCCTCCTCCCACAGGCACACTGACATTGCTAAAAATATGAGTTTAGCCCAGTTGCTGATGCTAATTTTTCCCTGCCTAGTCGCTCTGGACCAGTAGGTCTGTTTTGCAGTTAGCAGTTGTTGCTCTTTCAGACTCAGAAGTAGTAAGGGATAATTGGGCAAATGTGTTAAACTGGCCCTATTATGACTGGTCTATTATGACTTTATGCTTCTGTTTACCCTGGGATGCTCTTAGCTCCAGAGGGCTCTGCTGATCATCCAACATCCCAGTGATGGATTTTGCCTACCCCAGACAGCAAGACAGTGTGCTGCTTTTATTTTCAGCTAACCTTCTTAAAACAATAGCTCATCCATTGTTTGGGGGGACTGCAGCTCATGTACAAACAGAATGGCATGACAGCGAGAGGCCAAAGGGACAGCCTGCTCTCTATAAGTTCATTGGAGGTGGTAAACACAAGACAGGGAGAGAAGCTATTTAAGCTCCAGAACAATGTTGGCACAAGAACAAATGGGTCTGAATTGGCCATGAATAAATGTAAGCTGGAAATTAGAAGAATATTTCTAACCCTCAGCACAGTGAGGCTTGGGAACAGCCTTCTCATTGGGGGCAAGAAGCCTAACTGGGTTTAAGATGGAACTTGATAAATTTATGAAAAGGATTATATGTTGTGGTTGCCTAAGACAGCAGGGGATTGGACACAATGACGCAGGATGCCTTTTCCAAGCCAATGTTCCTCACAGCAAAAGCAACAATTACTCTTTCATATGTGTGTTTTTCAGGGCCTTCTTTTCCACTCTAGGGCTGCACTTCTATTCATAACCATGTTGAAGGAATTTAGGTTCAAAAGTCGACTTAACCTGGCAGCTTTCTCGTGCCAGACCGTGGTGCTGGCCTGTGACCACGCTGAAACCCAACCTGGGAATGAAACCCAGCTTTGATGTTTTTTGGAAATTGTATTATTTGCTGCAGTTGAAAAATGACAAAGCCTTAATTCTTACAGTGCTGTTACTGATGCAGAGACTGCTACACAAATTTGGCGCAGTTTACTGTTTCTCATCAAGAAAAGCCGAAGAATAGAATAATAAGTAAATTCCTGATTGGGGTGAAGGTACACTGGCAAAACTGTTCGGGGCAGTGTAAACAGTTTATCACACACTGTATACCTGGAGGATGTGATAAAAATAGTTGTTCAGGCTCAGAATTTAAAACTGTTGCATAGCAATGTGAAAGACTTCTGTATTAACTAAGTGAAATTTAACAGGAGTATTCAACATCAGGATTTCTGTATACCAAATGTAAGAAAATCTCATCATATTATTTTTGCTACAGGAGACAGTGGTGATATCATTCCGATATATATTATTTTGTTTCAGGAAAGGGAGCTATTACACTGTTTTCATGCTGAATCATTGGCTAGAGATAGCAAAGATTTTTCCTTAATCCTATCAGCCTTCCTCCAAATTATGGCTGTGTAAAATACAGTCAAAGTCACACCACCTGAAAGTGAGGAACTGTGCAACAGTGCATTCCTATAAACAGTTGAGCTGTTGGGTAGAGCTTCAGTTCACTAAGAAGGAAGATGATGATTCCTTAGAGGAACTTCTAATTGCACATTTGTTATTACCCAAACAAACTACTTAGAATTCCAAAACGGTCACTGCAGCCTCTGTAGGCTGGAGCTGTTCTTCTGCACTGTCACAGCGTTCAGCAGGCATGGTTGGCTACAGATGCATTTTTCACAGCAGAATAGCCTGCCTGCCTTAACATCCTGCTCTGGATGAGAACAGGGAAATACTTTTGACAGTATCAGAAGTCTCTCTCTTTGTGGTGGCTTCCTCTGTGGGTAATTCAGTAGAGCAAATCCATGCCATATATCATACTTTAATAACAACTTTAGATATTTGAGATGGTTGCATGATACAGTTATCCACCATTCTCTCACTGAGCTGTGTTGGATGTCGATGCTTAGCTGCTATTTCTGATCTGTTTTGGAAAGTTTATAAAAACTTCATTAAAAACTTGGAAGGTGGTTGGTCTTACACCTCTGTCTGCCAGTTGTGCCTTTCATAAATTAGTGATAATGATATTTGCCTCCTTCGTGAAGTACTTTGAGGTGCAGCAAATGACAAGCAGCAAATAAAATAGATTGTGATTAGTTGTTACTTTATGTGATAAATACAACCAGTTATTTCAGAGCTACATTAACTTGAATTTGGAGTTCTATAAAATTTTATTAAATCAAGAAGGAGGGTAATCATTTTATAAACACTATCTTCTACAAGTCTATGCTCACTCTTTACACAGATGAATTCCAGATGCTTGTCCAAAAGAGCTACATTGTGCTTTACCACGCAGAACCTGGTGTTCAAAATGCCAAAGGAAAAATGTCTACAAAATACTAAGGGCCAAGAAAGTAAAGATATTTTTTGGATAATGGCAGTTCTATGTGGACCAATTCCAAAGGAAATGTCTCAAAAATTAATGGACTGCACCAGACCCCTGAGCCGTTTCTGTCTGGAAGACCACTTACAAGCAGCAGAGATGGTAGCCAGAGAGAAAATGTTCAAATGCCATGAGTTGGTTTGTGCATTTGAGAATAATTCACAGAAGAATCATCTTATTAGGAATGCAGGCTCGAATGTAAGTTGCCATATATATAGTGTTGCAGCATGCAGAGTAGCTGTGCATGACTAATTTCGATACCAGAGCACAAAACATTCTCTTACGATTTTCAGAAACAACCTTTTAAAAGTCCTGGGCATTAGCAAAACTTTTCTGGTTGGCTCGGTGGTGCTGTGTCTGATTTCCTTGCTGCAAGATGAGTACCCAAATCTGTGCATTACAGAACAATTTTTCTATGAACTTAGCTACTGTTACTGTATTTATATCTGGTTGAGTTTCTGATTGCAAACTGCCTACAGTTACGATGTCTATCAGTAAATAAAATACTCCCAGGCCATAAAAGTGTCAGAAACATGATGAGAGTAACATCACTGGTTTCAGTTTCTAGCTGTCACTAATGCCTTCATCAGCTTTTGCACTGTTAAAAAAGCACACTGAGGGAGTAGGGATGTGGGATTTACCAGGGCAGATTGGCTAAGGGATGCTTCACATTCAGGATGGACACTCTGGTGGAGCCACAATATTGCTCTCATTACTTAGAAGAAGATGAGGTTTGATCCTGCTTTTAGCGGAGTCAGAGGTGAAATGCCACGAGACAGCCAAAACATAATTCACAGTGTAAGCTCCGCCATGCCAGAGTGGGATCTGAGCACTGTAATAAAATCACTCAGCTATTTAAAAAAAAACAAACCCTAGAGATAGTATTTAACTCTCTGACCTCCAGCAGCACTAAATTGCAGAGGGAGGAGGAGGAAGTGCACACATTTTTGCTGGTACATTTTCCCTGAATTTGAGGCCATTGTCGGTTTTCCATATTTGTGACTGGAAGTTTAAAGGCAGAATGTGCACCACTGAGAAACAGGCAAGGGAAGATGTGCGAAGTTCTCTGCCTTGCATGATGGCTGTTGACTTTGTAAAGAAATCTCTTATGCACATTTGAAGCAAATGACTTTCTATAGAGTTTAGGATTGTATTCTCATAGAAGGAAAAGATGAAATCAATGTGATATACAGAACTATTTGGACAGGCTCCATCAGCTTTTGGAATTTATGTGATATTAAGAAGCACTCATCAGCCAGAGGCTTTTCACTTTAAGTGACATTTAGTGCCACCTATAACTCAGAAAGTTTGAAACTTGTCTAATAAGGTGAATTTGTTATAATACAAAAGGGTCTTTTTTTTTTTTTTTAGTCAACATCCTGTATTTATTAGTAAGGACATTGACTGGTGACAGATCTCAGCTGCAGATTTCTTGAGGTGATACTGTTGCTTATTTTCAAAACAGCAATTGAACAGACAAGAGAACAAATGCTTTCTCTGTACTTTGAACTGTGTTACCCCTGCAAATTTCACAGTAGCATCATTTCTATCTGTGTGTCTGTTAAGCAGAAGCAACATACTTTTTAATACAGCTTAACAGTTGTCACTTGGCTGATAATTTGCATTCTTAATGTTTCGACTTGCAGTCATCATCATTGAGCTGGCCCTTCACAATCTTAGGGCACTGATGTGATTTGAAGTATTTAACCTCTTGGATCAAGGGAACTGAAGCTCTGAATTTAAAACAGGAAAAAGAAGCCTTGTGAAGATTAACCAGGATGGGGGGTGCGTGCTGCTAAAGTGTTTGTATTAAGTGCTAGTTTCTTTCCATTAAAGAGGCATGCTGGGAATGGCTTTCTCAGCTGGAAGTATTGTTATGTGTACGTATCACGCATCCCCAGGGAGGGATGCTATGTATTATTTACTTCTAGTTTTACAGTTAGACTTGCCCAATATAGATTGTGAAGCTGTTTCCAGCCTCGGAGCCACAGAACAGCTGACCAGAGCAGAGTAGCTTCAGAGCAGGACCCCATCCTGAGTTGGCTCATCACTGCCTCTAACTGCCTGGTCTGCTGTGTATTTCGTGGAGCTGAGATAAACAGAGTGTTTCCTTCCCAAAATGCATCCCAGTTTCAGACTATTGTTATGTTGTAGAAATAATTTTTATGACTCCTCTGTTTAAGCTAAGATATGGTGGTTGCAATATGCACAGAGGATACACTCACCTACCAAGTAAAGTAACTGTGAGATGAAACACTCTACACTCGCAGTAGATGAAATGGTACGTGGTCTTGTTTTATTTTAAAAATTCTATGTATTGAAAAGACACGGGAGCCACATCTTAACAGAGCCACGTGAATCACTTTAACCTTGGCAGAGCAGTGTCAGCTGGCATTAGGCTTTATCACAGAGATAACAGTGCGGAGGAAGTCACCTCACCTGTCCCCACAGTCCCTGTTATGTAAGACACTGTCTGCCCTCCGGAGCAGTTTGGGAATTTTCCGCAGTGAAGACTGACAGGTCCCAGCCCAGGTGATGCTGGGGGCAATGTGGTGACCACACTGAGGGTCACAGAATCACAGAGTGGGTTGAGTTGAAAGGGACACTAAAGGTCATCTAGTCCCATCCCCCTGCCAGGAGCAGGGACACCTTCCACTAGAAGTCATGCTTGGATGTACATCACATCCCAAACCAGGTATTACAGGAGTGTGAGGGGAGTGGACGCGGGGCTCTCCTGCTGTGCTGAGGAAGATGTTTATAGTAAATAGAAAAATTACTGGATAAATCTTGTATCACTAGCAGGATCTCCCCACACCACACAAATGTTTGAAGGTCACCCTGAGAAGCCCAGAGAGCTGCACTCTGCAGATGTTTCCGAGGGAGATGCTTCCCTTTGATGAAGTTTTCTGCTTACAATCAGTGTTTTCCTTGGGAGGTAGTTTCTCCAGACTCCCTGCCTAGCCCCTGGCTCTTGGCAGGGGTGGAAGTGGAGACTTCAGTTTTTTGAAGCTGAATGTTACTAATTATTCCCCAAGTGAAGTGCAGCTACAGGTACCATCCATCTTATCTGTTTCTACGTGACTGCTCTACCAGACCCAGAAGGCGTGGAGAAAAGTTTCAATAAACTACTTCAAAAATGGCACCAAAACGTATTTATTAATCACACAGTCTTGCTGGAATTATGCTTTTAAGAGTCAAAAAAATTGAGAAACCCCTTATTCACCTACATGCTAGGCCTCCTAGAGGTGATGCCCACCATTTTTCCAGACTTCCACTGTTTTCACTTCAGACTGGTTTTATTTCAGACTGGTTTTTTTCTGGGGAAGTCTGTGAAGAGTCTGTCCCCTGACAGCTTCCAGCAAAAGCCCCAGAAGGTCACTTAGGGCAGCATATCCCTTTGCTGCAGCTTCTCTCAGCTGAAAGTCTAGGCTACCTAGTGTGTGATTTTATATGTTCTAGTCCTGCAACCTCTACTAGATTTTGCTTAACCATTGAATCACGGAATTAGAGAACCATAGAATGGTTGGAGTTTCAAGAGACCTTAAAAATCATCTTTTTCCAACTCCCCAGCCGTGGACAGGGACACCTTCCACTAGACCATGTTTCTCAAAGCCCCAGCCAGCCTGGCCTTGAACGCTGCCAGGGATGGGGCAGCCACAGCTTCTCTGGCAATCTGTTTTCAAGACAAATTATTGGCTAAAGGGTTTTTTTTTTTTATATTGCATTATTCATACACATTAATTAGCCCAAACTACAACTTGTATTATCCCAGCATGGAAAAGAACAAAAAGTTTCAGTGAGTTACTTGGTGTCATCAAAATAGCAGAAAAAATGTGTCAGACTGAGTTCTTCAGTTCTGCTCTTCTAAACCTCATCATCACTAGACTCAGGTGGGTTTCAGCCTGGACATGGTCGTCAATCTCTGTCTCCTCCTAACTTCACAGTCCAGAAATAGCTACAAACAAACAAACAAGTATGCCTTTTCAGGAACATACCACTAAGTGCCATCTCTGTCATAGGATTTTCACAGGCACTGAGAAGCCTATAAAGTCTCATTTTTGACAAAGCACTGTTAAGTCACATCAGAGGGGAAACCGACTGCTCTTTCAACATCATTTGTATTGAGCTACGTTTACAAAACTTAACCTGAATTGCTGGAATGCTCTCTGAATTTGCAGTGCTCAAATACAAGGATGTCCCAAAGCTGATTTCATGGCATCTTTGCAGATGTTGCTCACATCCAAAGAAAAGACAGCACACAGTGTAGTGGTAGGATGAAAAGTCTGCTTTCTTTTAAACTAACAGCATCAGACAGGCCACTAACTATCCACAGTGACGGTACTGTTAGTCAGAACAGATGTTGTCAGGATTTAAGGTGTTGGACTCACGGTTTCAACAATTCTGGTCATGTCCTGTTGCTGGTGAAGGAAAGCTACCTCTGTGATTAGTTACACTCACATAATGTGCTGTCTAATTGCTAGTCCCAGTCCTCCTTTGCATCTCTGAGTGATTGTTTTGACTCTTAATGTTCCATAAATTATTTTCCCTCTAAGATCATCAAGGAGAACAAGAGACAAAGGGAAATGTCCCAGATAAGGTGACATAATTGTTTTCTCCCCAGACTGAGCTTTAACAGAGCTGCACAGCCACAGGTTTTATTTAAAATTTGTTATGAGTGTCCCCCCTGTCAACAGAGAGAGAGAGGAAATTATTATTTGTGAACTTGGATATTTTAAAATAAAGTAAGGTAATAAAATAGCTGACAAGATGGTAAAAGCCTATTGGTCTTTTTGACAGATGACCAAGAACTTGCTGAAACACCAATTGACAGACGTTATAAAAAATCTAAAATCACCAAATAAGTGAAGAGCAAGCTGAAAATCTATAACACTGAAATCAGCAGAAAAGACCCATTGGCTTAAATGGAAGGAAAATCTGGCCATTAAACAGCAACGTGCTGCAATCATAGTATAAAATCTAATCATGAAATCACAAGGCCCCTTGCATTTTATTGCTCCTGTATTTCTGCCTCGTCCACTGACCCAGGAATATGACAACAGAATAATTTCTATTCCTAAAGCAGTCCTTGTTGATAATGGAGTTGATGTAAGTTTTCAAACTGGGCCCAATGACATAATTATGAATTAAAACATTTTTATTCTTCTTTACCCCTCTCACCCCTTGCCCCCACCGCAATCCGTCTCTGTGTCCCCATCAGCATGGGATTGGTCTGGAATTGCTGCAAATGCAACGTGCTCACTAAAGGGATAGAACTGGTAAGAGTGGAGGAGGAGTACCTCTACCTGCCCCCTAATGCAGAATAAATTAGTAAGTGACATTTAGTGACAAAGTTGATTAACTGGTATGCATTATCTTGTCTGAGTGACTTCCTAGATTCTTTTTATGAGTAGCTCTTAGGGACCTCTGCAAGCTTTTTTAAGTGATCAATGTTTGGGTGCCATTTGACTTCATTTTTTTGGGGTTCCAGTAGGGCAGAGATGGGTTTCTCAGAAGAAAGACAAATCACTATGGCTCAAATGCAGTGCTTTTTAAAGCTTTAGAAAGAAACATTTGGAGACTGCCCCTCAGTGTCTGGGCTCAGGAAAAGGTGGCAAGGACAGCCCAGGATGCTGGGGACAAAATGAGGATGGTCTGAGGACATGCAGAAGCTGGTGGGGTGGTGAATGATTGTTCCCCGTGGGCAGGACAGCAATTTCATGGTCCTCACAGGGACCAGGCAACTCTGCTTGCAGCAGCCAGTGAGAGCTTTACTTGCAGGTTGCTCAGCCTTTAGGATGGATGCAAGACAAGTTTAACTCAGAGCTTTTCAGCCCAGCTCCTTTCAAACTCCTCATGAAATTAAGTATGCAGCAGTCCAGGACTATGCCCAGGTTTGTCAAAGGCTTGGTCAGAAACAAACGCCTGGTTGGCATTTTTTTGGGAAATACCTCTTGCATGAAGGAGAGAAAATGTTCTTTCTGTAATTTTGAGAAAAAAGACAATAATTGCAATAAAAAGAAAATGTTCTTGACTTGAAAAAGAAGAGGGACGGGGACACATGTTTGTATGATGCTGCCATATGACCCCCAAAAGCTACGTCTTTTTCCAGACCCTAATACAAGGTAAACTTGTGCAACGTAAATGCTGCTTAGTGAAGATCTGCAGCTCACAGGAGCAAACAGACCAGTAAAAAAGTGTGTGGATTTTAGTCCTTGACCTGGTAAATCTCTCTCTATGGATGCTTTCTCTGAAGAAGGAAGGGACCACACCACAGGAACATTTATGATGTTGCAAAAATATACTGGAAGTACACATTTCCATTTTTCCTACAGTTTGAAGATGAGAGGATTAAGTCTTTTTGTATTATTAATTTTATTCTGCAACATTATGTGAAAGTTAGCAAAAAGAAAAAGAGTGATATAAAGTGAATGTATTCCTGTGTCATTTTTCTTGTTGCTATTTCTAGCATTTGTAACAGGTCCACAAAGCTACTCAGAGAGTAGCTGCCTCTTGTCTAATGTCACAAACAGTATTATAATTTTAAATTTATGATTGCTTATCTTTTCAAATTTCGTAATCACTTCATCAGTAAAAACACACTGTTTATACCCCAGAGATAAGGATGACCTTTCCACCCCAAATGGCATGATTATCAATTTATGACAGGAACAGAAGGTTTTGTGTACGTAACTTCCACTGTTCTTGCTATTTTTCATTTTGAGAAGATGCCATTGTCTTGTGTCAGGCAGGATTTTCTTCCATCCGTTTAGGTCTTCAGCAAAGCAACCATCTGAAATGCAAAGCAAATTATGTTTGTAGCCTGGTCCATCCTCCCTTTCAGTTGGCACTGGAAAAGAAGTGGATGGTTTCCTGTACACATATGAATATCTGTAGTTCTGTAACTTCTGAACATGCTAATGGCATCTAAATGTAATCTCAATGAGAAAAGTCTATTTTTGGTCTTGCAGACCTGAGTAGGGTGTATAGCATATTTTAATACCTTGAAGCTGCTACCATTTTACAGAATATTGACAGCTGCTCCTGCAAGACAAAACTAGATTAAGATAAATATTAGAAGGTTTTAAATTTGGAAGAAAGGTACCTAATTCTTACCACCTTGCAGGTTAAAGAAATTGCAGAGGACAAAATCTGTTTAAGAGTGTTACAAATTGCAAAGAGCAGGAATATCTCAGTTATTTGCTTACTAACTCTGTTTTTATATTGTGGTGGAAAGACAGTCACACACATGAACACGTTTGTGCATTTATTTTGTTGAAGTTTTTAGCTGTAAAACCTAAGGAGGGAGGATAGATCAGTCTTAAGGTAATTATGCCATTACATTCACACACAGAGCATGAATCTACTTTTATTCAGAAAAACTGCATGCTGAGAGTTGTGGTACTTCAGCTATTCCGGTCTTGTTAAATCTGTTGGGTAGACAAGTCATCTTGTGAACCCTACTTTGCACTTTACTCAGGTAGACAGCTCTGTTAGAGGATTTTTTCTGCCACTGCTATGCCTTGTGCTGGAATTCCCCTCCTGCAACAGAGTACAAAATCGTTGATGAAAATGCATGAAGTGGTATTTTATAACCATATTTAATATCTTCTGCCCACGTGCACAAGAGACTGTCCAAAAAAGAGCAAGAAAGAATAAGGTCACTTACATTTCCTAGATAAATTGAAACAAAATATATATATTAATGAATCCATGAGCTTATAAATCTAGTAATTCCCTAGCAGAAAGAAGTGTCCTATCCCCCATTCCCTTTCAAAAGGTGTTAGTGTTATACTAACGAGACATCCTGCAAAGATGTCTGGAAGAGCTGGCCCTTTGCCTATGTCCTGCATGTGTCTTTTATAAAGTTATTTTAGAGAAGTCAGGAGAGCTTCTATTCAGGAAAGTCCTCTCAAAAATAAGTTAGTAGTGAGAACTCTTTACAGTTACTCTTCTTGTCCCAATTTAACTTGTTGGATCTCGGGGATAAGCAGAGCTTGGAATATTCATGCACTCGACTCTACACTTCCATCCTACAAATAAGTCAATTGTCAAAATGGATTTTCCATTGATTATCAGCAATGGACCATCTGCTACTCGTTTTGTCAGTGTTTTCTGAATTTCAGATGTTCCCATTTTCCTTCATTTGCTCCTGTCATTTCACCTCATCTTCTACTTGTACAGTCAGTGAGATAATCATTTACACACATGATCTTTTATCCTTACGGTCATATTAAATCAGTATGCTCTTTTATTCATGCTCAACCATATCGAATCAGTCACTCAGTCATCCCACATCACGTTCAGGTGGGCAGCCAGGCATGTTTACCTCCAGACTCTACTCACAGTCATGTTTCCTACCTGTTCACTTCTACTCAGTCATTACCTCTAAGCCCTGAACAGCAGCATTGGCTCAGGAGAACTTTTATTCATAGAACTGCTTCACCAAACTCTTTTACACTTATATTCCTCAGGCATTCATTAGCTACGGGTTGCTTTATTTTTATCTCTTTGTAGGGAACAAACAAAGGAATCCAGTTACGTGGATGCCTCCTGTACTTGTAACGTGAGCATGTTAATGAGACCCCAGGATTTGTCTTTTGGTGGCTCTTTCTAGATCTGCACAACTTCCCAGCCAGCACAACTGGGACCAGAAGGATTGCAGCTCTGAGGATGGGATACAATGCATAATATATGCATATACACGTGTAATTAATAGAGTCCAAATGAGAACTCCTGGTTTCCTTCTTTATTCCTCACAGCTAGACAAGACAGCCAAGCTTTGTCCACAGAGATAACACACCTGATTCGATCACCTGATATAATTGGAAAATAACTGACACTTTCTAAGCCATTGAACCCCATTTGGCATTCCATCAAGTTGCCACTTCTTTCTCTCCTTTTCTCTGTAAATTTCTGTGTAAATTTCTAATCATGCATGGGCTTATACCAGGAGAGTATGATTATTCACCTAGTGAAAAACAGCATAGACAGAATAGTGTACGTGTAGTTTTGTAAAGTATGTAGCCATTCAGGGCAGATGACTGCTACCTATTTCTGTTCCTTGTGCAAACAAGGTCTGTGTTTTATGAGTGATCCCATAGAGAATATTTCAAAACAGGAATTAATTCATTAGTTCACTGCTATGCTACAGCAATAGCAGCTACACTAGAAGCCCAGCAGCAATTCTCTTTGCAAAGCTCTGCCACAATGTATTCTCAGTGGTGCTAATGAGAGCACATTTCTTTCTTACGCAGAAGCTCTGTCTGATATTGTAAATCAACAGAAAATATAAAACTTTGATTATGGGTAACATGGATAGCAACATGTTAATAGGAGCAGCTGCTGATACAAGGCCACTGATGGAGTAGGAGACTCACTGCTATTTTTCTCTGCCTTGTGCTTTGCTCATATATCTTGTCCAGGTAAATGCTGTGATCACATCCATTTGCCATCTCTTGGCAACCTTCATTTCTCTTCTACATCCACGACTGATATTCTGTGACTTAATTTTGTCCACTGCATGTCCTGGTTTTGAGCTAGCTGTCCTACTTAGTGGCAATTACATCCCCATGTATCACTCATGAATGATTTCCTAGATGGATGTTTGTTATAAATCCATTCATTGATCTTCCTGACTTGCCCTGAAATATTTAGCACCTTATATATTTCTCTGTGCTAAAAAAAAAAATAAAAAATTCTGTAGAGACCTTTTATTTCTGGTCTATACATCATTGTAAGCAGGATGCATTTTTAAATACTTGAAGAGACAGATGAGCTGATTCTTCAGAAAGTTGCAGAAGTTACGAGTCGCTGCAACCCAGCTTTGATCTCCAATCCCTCTTCTCTCAGGATTTGTGCTCTGAACACCTGAACTATACTTATGCCTGGTTTTGTTGGAATTTCTTGTTCTACAGAAAACAGCATTTCCAATGAGATGTTATCTACATTCGCCACGTTTGCTTCATGCTCAGACTTTAATTTCCTTGAAGCAGTTCCCTTACCACAAACACAAACCTCCCATACTTATCTCCTCGGATATAAATGTAGAGGGAGCTGTAAATGTCAAGTGTTCAACCACTGTCATGTTTATGGACCACTTATGGAAAGCTTCTTCCAGGCAGGCTGCCGCCAGTGCAGGTGGCATTAATAGCTCTCACGGGCTCATGTTTCCACTTACAACTCACTTGGATGTTCCTGCTTTCCCTTGCTGTCATTACTGGGGCAATTCATGCTTAATACAGTGTCAGGAACTTTCTAACCCCAAACCAAGGTACTTTAACTGTGAATGTTATGAGCACGAGGTCAGAGAACCATACCCAGCATGCAGGCAGAGAGGCTGCACTTAAACTCTGTGTTATTGGCCAGCGTGGGTAAAATTGACCCTGGCCTCCTCGTTAGGTATAGGAGGCAAATTGGAAGAGCTCTCGTTATATTCTGCCAACACTTGCAGTGGCAATATGAGGTGTGGGAAACTTCTGTGCAGCCAATTCCCTGAGAGGAGCTGGAAGGGGAAGGCCGAATGAAGGGCCTTGCACACAGCCCTTCTCCTCACCAGTACACACACTGTGGGGGTTGTCACTGTGGCAGTAAATCTAAAACTGGGATATTGGCAGTACCTGAGCATCAAGGTCAGTTCTCAACTACGCCTGTAATTTCCCTTCTCCAATTTCAATCCCACTGCAAAGAGATTATGGGTTTGTGATCGACAGCTGATTTCATGGACATCACTGAATCCTTTATCAGTTAATTTAAAATGTTTTGTTCAAGTTGGGACCATGATTGATGTAGTTGAATTCAGCATTTTTTTCACCTTTTTGCAATGAAACGTCCTATTTTTTTCCAAGTTCTTCCATGGAAGAAATGTTTAAAAAAAGAAATGTTCCTGTAGTCTGACCTAACATATCACACGTGACATAAAGTCAGGATGGCTCACAGTCTAGAGGAGTGACTAATACCTTGTTCAATAGGTAAATAATGTTCTTCTTAAGTAGCACTGACTACTCTTCTGCACTTGGAGGAGCAGAAACTCAAGACTGTCACTGTCCATCTCCTCCTTTTTCTTCTCCTATTTATTCTACAGAAGCCAAAATCCCACTATATCTTAATTTAAAAAATGGTAGTTCTCTGCATTTTACAATAGTTTGGGTTCAACAGTAAAAAAAAATCTTTCCTATGTAACACTGCAATATAGATTTCTATGCCCCAGACAGCAAAAACAGGGGTAGAAGTTCAAATTAATATACCTCATAATCAGGATAATAGGGACATATTCAGATCAGTAAGACAGTTCTGATGATGATGATGATGAATGGTTAACAGAAAGTTTTTCCCAAAATAGTGGGTTGAATATCAAGGACAGAATTTGAACTACCTTGTTCTTAAACTGTTGCTGTTTTGGGCAAAGAACAACATTTGGCCTCCTGTGCATTATTGTTTTCCTCATTCTCGTGGGTTCTATTCTGCTCAGGGCCAAGACCTGTTACTGCTCATTGCTCTGTAAAATTCCAAGCACACTCCTAGGTCTTGTAATAAATAATAAAAAACAGTCCTAAACCCAGAGAAATAGAATTGCTTTCAAACAAGGATTTTTATTCTTTGTGCAACCCCAACTTCCATGCATTTCTCAAAGTACTCCTTGTGAATTTAGTTGGTTCTGATAATTACATTGCAGAAAAAGGCAGCATTTTTCAACTGTCTACTGTGCAAATGCAAGCTAACTCAATAACTGCAGTCTTTCTCCTTGCACATAACTTTTTACAGCATCCTTCAGTTTACATGCAATTGCTGTTCTTCTATCCTGAGATAAATTAACATTGAATAATTGCAGTGCAAGGTCAAAAATCAATTAAACAGAAATTACAGTTATTTGTTTGAAAAGCTCAAGTAATATTTTATATCACAAACCTCTTAGGTGACAGGTCAAATGGGTTAATCAGCAACCAGTTTTCTCTGCAATCCTGACTCAAATCTGCCTGTAAGAGTGATAAAAAGGGGATCCTGCACATCTGCTTATGGTCAGTAGCAAAAATGTGAGGGTTTGCAAAAGTTATTGGCATTTGCCTCTGCTTTTCTAATGAAGTGTCTGACTGCACCTGGATAATATGGATTTTAAATAGTGGAGAGCTGCTATACTGTGTGCCCCTGAATGAACTCATGCAGCTTTCCAATTAATTCAGAACTGAAATGTCACAGGCGCTGTGTTGCACTTTCTTTGGGGGTCCAGATTTTTCATCTACACCCCAGATTTTTCAAGTACCCCTAGCCTTTCAGCAAGACGATATCTCTATTTCTAAACCTCTCCTCTTCCCCCTTCCCCAAATTGTTTGTTGGTTGTTCTTTTTTTTGCAGTTCCTCCTCATTTCCTGCAATCATCAAAATTGTAAAGCAGTTATTGTAATGGCAGAAGCAAAGGTCCACATCTTTAATTGTAAAGTATGATATTCATATATCCATGAGACCTGCACTGAGAAAGTAAGGAGAATTTTGCGGAGTAAGTGGTTTGGCTTAAAAAGTGATTGTAACTAATCCAGAACTCATTAAGGAAATGTGAAAAGTGACATTGTCCTGAAAAAAAAGAAAAAATAAAACCAAAATACCCTTTTATAAAACTAAAATTAACAAGCACAACTAAACCTGTCCACAGAAAATCTGAAAGGTTATTTCAGAATAGTGTACATGCATTTCATTCTCTCATTTATAACTGCCTTCTTTAAAAAAATAACGCCCAGTAGAACAGCCAACAGACATATAGCAAATGCTGGCCACCAGGAGCAACCTCCAGCAGCTGAAACAGAAAATTCAGAGCAGCAAAGTGTTGTGTAGATGATAGACAACCATTTTCCATGTGATTCTTGGGGAGATGTGGTGGTGGTGGTATGTCTGGAGGTTTGATTATGCTAAATTGCTTACTGCGTATTATTCACTGACTTGGTATATGTTGTTGTTGAAATGCAATTTGCAGCTCCAGACTTAATTACCGATGACAATGTAACTTTTTATATTCAGCTAATTTTCTCTAAAGAAATAAAGCATAACATTCTTTGCTGTACTATGTTAATATGATGGTGACTTCAGCAAGGTGGGATGGTTTCAGTTTGATTCAAAACACAGATAAATGTTTAGGATACCCAAAAGGATGGATCAGGTTTCAGAGGGATCTCCTGGATAAGCAAGTCCAGCTGACTGTCTTTGGCTCCCATGCTCTCTAAAATACTTGTTCCATCTCAAAACTGGAGTGGCTTCCTGTCCTTTCTGCAGCTAATGGGGTGGTGCTCTAGAACCTGACACAGGAATGCTGCTCCAGCGGTTGGAAAACTTATACTGGTTTGACTATATTTGTTTTGGAGTCTTTTTCCTTAAATTGTGTTTATCCAACTTACACTTTAACAAAGAAAATAATTTATGCTATACATTTCTGATCCTAACTGTCCATTCTAGCTGGGCAGCACAGATATCTTTTTAAGTTTCTTGCTGTTCATTTCGCTTATCATTGTGGGTATGGAGATGTGGTTAAAAAAAAAGTGGGAGACAGGGGGGAAGAGCTAAATTCTGTGTTATAATTTCAAAGATAATGGAGTGATGCTTAACTCCTCCTCCGCCTGTAGCCCCAACCGCAGTTTCTTGTCTACACTCATCCTCTTGATCATTTAGTTTGTTTATTTAGTGCCAAGAATAGGCTTAAAATATGAATCCTGCATCATCCCTCAGGGTTTTCAGTCATTATTTCCTAGGAAAGGAAGAGGATAGTTATGTGTAATACAAATGGGTAACTATTTGTAAGATTCACACTTGAGATGATAAAATAATTTGCTTAGTTGTTTAAATATTGCTAGCTAGGCTGTTCTGGGGTTACTTGTTTTCAAACTTCTTTGTTTTGGTCCCCCTTCCTTTGTTAAATACGAATCCTTTTTCCTACTCTTCTCTCTTCCTCTTGCTTTTCAATTCCCTTTGCTTTGCTGCCTTTAGTTTTCTACAAGACAGTGCCAGAGCTTTCATTTACTTGTTCCTTTCTCTTAAAAAATAATACATATATTTTGCCATTTGCTTTCTTTTCTTAGCTGGACAACAGGAGAAAAAACACATGGAATGGTGAAAAGGAAGAGCAACAACATCTTCTGTGAATGTTGCTAGCAAGGCATCCACACTCAAATCAATTTTAGATTGGCCCAAGAATGTAAAAACCACAAAGCACCAAATTCTGTGCTTTTTCTATCTTTCAGCTGCCTACATGTTTTTTTCCTCCTTGTTCTTGAATACACAAATAAATAACTATATCAACTACTTTTTTAAAGGGTTTTCACTGAGCTGCTATTTAACAATAGGGCGTTTCATTGCTTATCGTTTGATCAGTTTTCTACACGGTACCTTACATCCTTAAGTACCGAATAAAATTAACAAACTCTTCAGATAATATAATTACTTATGGTCTCTTATATTGTCATGCATTAAATTAACTGAGAATACATAATTTCTGTCATTAATACCTCCTGTCTCCTTAATGAAGCAAAAGGTAGAGGCACAAGCTTATCCATCGTGTCTCCATAGAAGTGTCAGAAATTGGTAGACGGATTGGCTTCCAGCTCCAGGGAAGCCCCCTCAAACCTATCAGGTCTCACTATTTTTGCTGTGCTAAAAATGCAAAGATTTAATCGTTTTTAGAGTGGTCCCAATGTGAGTGGTGTGTTGCTAAAGATGGTGCAATTAATAGCCAAGTAGAGTGTCAGAGGATGTCAAATAGGGAGATTTTCTGTCTGCAGCAATCCCAGTAAGTAAAGCAGAGAAGAATTAAACATGTGCTGCCTCTCCTTAGAGGCACTTTCTGTGCACCAGATCATAGAGAAAAGTACAATGAGACCTTTTTACATGAATACTCAATAAAATAATAGACTTACAGTGGTAAGTTATTTTGAGGACACTAACAGGTAAAATGATATAAGAATGAACCCACTTAGAGGAACACCTGAAAAATAAGTTCTGCATTGCAAACTGACATAAATTTCACATAGCAGCAGGGAATTTCAATGAATATTAGTCTTGTGCAACATGCTTATGTGTGTAAAATGGGTTTCTACTGTACTTTGGCTTTAAAAACATTATTCACTGTTTTCTAGTACAAAGCCCCAGCAGGCATGCACTTGGCTAGCTAGTGAAGAACTCTGCCCCAGTTTTCCATAATGCATTCATGAAGGGATTTGTAACAACCAGTGGTTACTGCAGCAGAAAGACTAAAATGTTGTACTGTGGCACTTTTGAAACAAACACAAAAGTTCAAACGCTACAGCTCTTGCAGGCTAATGATGTGCTATAAACTGTGGCATATTGCTACCAATGTATAATCCATACTCAAAGCAGCCATTCATTATGTCTTATAATTTCCTTTCTGTATACTCTGCTCTTCAGGCTAAAACTATGGATTTCAGATGCCTCTGCTGGTGACTCAGGCCCACTGTGGTAAATACCTGCGCCCTACAGGGCTCCATTCACCCAGCGCCTTATGGAGAGTCCCCAGCACATTCTATTGCAGCTCCCTAGGTCTCTCAGCTGTGTCTCTCACAGCTGATCTCTGTGCGGATCAGCTGCTGTCTGAGCATCTGTGAGGAGACCAGGAAGGTCAAAGGGCTCATCAGCATATCAACAAAATGTGAAGCCTGGGGCTGCAGTAAACAAGCCCAGAGAGTGAGCAGCAAACTGCAGTCAGCACAAGACTCGGTCTGGGCTGGAGTGCTGCAAATGTTAAGAATAATTAGGCCATTAAAGACAAGCTGGGCTTAGTTTAAAGTGAAGAACAGCACCTCCTCAGCCAAAAACCTTGGCTTATCAGAATTGGTGTCCTCTCCAACCCTCCTTTCTTTCTGCCTCACTTTAACCCTACTGAGAGCTTTCTTGTCTTTCTCTTCTGACCAATTTTTTTCCAGCAGATCACAAACCTCTACTCCTTAGTTTCATGCTCTCCTTTTTTTTTTCCTTGATTTTTTTTGCCATCATTCTAGATCTCTCAGTATTAGATAAAGGTGTGGCTTCAAGATGTATGAAGAAGAGTGTGGAAAAAAAGTTGCAAAAAACTTCATTGTAAGAAGATTTATTCAACGTTTATATGGGAAGGTATATGCAGCCACAGAGAAATAGATGCCATTTATAGGCATCTCTGTCTTCATGCAGCTTAGACCTCCCTTTGAACCTGACATCATCAAAAATAGAGCTTAGAAATCTGCTAAGATGCTACAGCACTCATTAACAGGAGAACGTGTCTTATGAGTGACAGCATTGACAAGCTATGTTGATGCAACTCAAATAGCTGGTAAAATGCAAAATGAAATGGCATGGCTCCTCTTCTGGGACTTCTGCCCTTGTGCCCCGGAAGAAGAGCAAGGGCAACGTCTACCTCAGGAGGATTCTGGACAAACTCTGGTTTGAGGGAGCTTTATTCCTAAAAGGGGAACTGACATTAATCATTGTCCAATGCAACTACTGTGAGATACATACATTATGTTATAACAAAGAACTTTGTAATGACAGGCCATGCAGTCTTACAGATTTCACACTGAAAGAAGCAAATTCAGTCATTTTTGCATTTGCAAGATTGGACTTAGTCTATAATGACTGTGTTTGTATTTGATTTCAACCCTTGCAAACACTGGAAAACAGCTTTCTTCTGTGCTGTTTGGTGGAACTGACCCATTCTACCTTTCCAAAGAATTCAATAATCAGTTGAAGAGTTAAAAAACCTGAAATTGGTAAAAGAACTGAAAATTTCCAGGTGGATGTGGGTGTGTGTGTGTGTGCGTTAACATTGCCATTAGTGCAGCCAGTCTTTCTGGAACCTGAATTATGTGTGTGTTACTGGAGAAAGAAGGCTTGAATTAGAGGGAAAGTGCCTGTAAGGAAAGCATTTTGCTCTTGAATCTGTAAGAGGAGAATTTTCCCTTTGGGAATGAAACAAAGCATGTGTTGCAGGTCGCATGTGGTAGCTATAGCAGAAATCAAGCTTTTTAATGTAGAAGTCTTATGAACTCATGCTTTCCTCCTGAGCCAATCTCAAATTAACACTTCCATGCACCACTATTTATACACAAAAGATAGTTTTAAGTGTATTATAGGTGCTATTTGACTCTACAACCCCTCTGTTGTTTCTGCACAAGAAGCGTGTACAGTTCCTCTGTACAGAAATTATTTTTATGGCAGGATTAGAATATGACAGTCATGTATTGGGATAACATTATGTACAACATGCTCAATTCTGAGTCATAAAACTTACGGAGCAGAAATAGAAATATCAGGGACAAAAGTGGGGGTTTGGGGAGCTGGGGGAGAGATTCAATCCAGAAATTTTAGCTGTGCCTTTTAAAACTATAGTTATATCAATAAATCCTAATAATAGCAAAAATTAACTAGTTGTTAGTTAGTGAAAGCACTGTCATCTTTTTTCTCTGCAGGAGAAGGAAGTTATTAGTTTGATTCGCAGTCAAATTTCAAGTAGACCTGGATGATTTCCTGGATCCAAAGGTATTCACCATCACATACAACAAGGGACACGGGGCCCAGGAAACGTGGAGACCCGAATGTGTGCACACCCTGTGGGGAGTTCAAGATGTAGTATTGAAGGTATTTAAGAGTCACCTTGCATAAATATCCAGGCTGCACAGGTGCCTCTCTGACCTGACCCCCTGAGACTTCTGTGATTTCTTTTTCGCTTGTGATAATAAATTAACTTTGACGTGATAACAGTGCAGGGTGAAGTCCATCTCCAAGGCTTAGAGAAGAGTGGTAAAACAGGAAAAAAAGCTTCTGGAAAAAGACAGCTTGCAGGAGCCTGATTACATTTTCCCAAATTTTTTGCAGCTTGTTTAATTATGCATTTCTGTTCCTCCCATGCTGGAACTGAACTCTGCTGACTGAAACTCAAAATTTCTCCTCCCAAATGATGAAATGAACCCCCACACAGTGAAGCTCAACAAAACTAGCAAAAACCTGCAACTGGATTTTCTTTTCCTAAAATTACTCCTTGCCTTTTATTACTCCTACACAAATGGCTGTGATATTGTAAATATGATAAAACCCTCAATGTGAGCGGAATAAATTGATTAGGAGCAAAATAGTCATGTGGGCTGGTCTAGATCAGCTTATTAAGGATTCAATACCTGATTGCTTGCATAGTGGGATGAAAAAGAAGGAAGAAATAAATCCAGAGAGAAATACATATTTGTTTGTGGAATGGTTGATGGGCTGATGGCCAGTGCAGGCTGAAAAAGACTGCAGGAGTTTTGGATACAGTGAGAACCTATTACTGTTGGTTGGCATGGAGCAAAATTCAAAGGAAGGCATCCGCAGACTGCAGTGCCTGGAACAACAGAGCTGTGGTTCAAGGGTTTCTCTTTTATGGCCTGATTACACATGCAATATAATTAACTGTGCCCTATACTTGCACAGCTCCTTTAATCAAGGATCTCAAAGAACTTTGCAGAGAGTGATTAAGTGAGGGCACATATTTCACCGGGGAGCAAAACTTGGAGATGCACCTTCCTGTCTTCTTTGTCAGGTACATCTCTGTTTGCTGAATTGTGAAGAGTGGAGCTTGGAGGCAAAGCTAATTGATAGTAAAACACGTGTTTGTGTGAGGTTAGAAGGGCAGGAACATGTGCATTTGAGTGGTAGTCTGAAAGACAGAAGGTATCAAGCAAGAATAAAGAATCAAGTCAGCACAAAAGGTAAGCTGGGTGTAGAAAAGGAGCAGAATGGGGTCCTGTTAGCAAAGGAAGGAAGGGGAAATGTGACATTGCTGGGAAGAGTGTTGCACATTAAGGTGGGTTTCATAACATTCTTTGTCCACAGCAGCTGAGAAGAAGACCTATCCTCTTTAATAGTAAACCTAATTGGACTTTCTTCCTTCTAAATAAGGGCTTGGGCATAACTCTAGTCCTCACCACCCAATGCAAAGCAAAAATCTACAGCTCCAGGGAGAAAAAGGAAACTCTTTAAGTCCTCTTCCTACCATTCACTTCCAGTAAATTTTTTAGCAACAAGCAAAGGACCATGCACAGTGTGCAGAGAGAAAACGATTAATTAGCTCCCACCAGATCTGCAGTTCCCTGGCCATGTAAAGCCTTCTGTTGAAAAGAAGTGCCCAGTCATTCTCTTTGCCCAAATGAGTGGAAAAGGGAACAGCTCAACACCTTCCAGATTTTAGACAAAAATGAATAAAGCAGAAGTGAGCTGGACTACTAACAAATGAGGAGGGAATTTAAAAGTAACACAGTAGCAGTTGAGAAACTGAAGTATATCCGAAAAATAAGTGGTCAGTTTCCACCAGATAAAGTAAAATCCTAGACCTGTAGATGATTTAGGTTTTATGCAGGAGAAGCAATTGCTGTTGCCACAGAACGGCTGAAGAAACTATGAAAAACTGTCTAATTGGCTGCTCTGATGAGGCAGGCTACAAGTCAGGGAGGTGTTCAGGTCACTGAAAGTTAAACAAAAATAAGTAGCCTTTTTCTAAAACGGGTGTTCCAAGACTCTTGGTTGTATGGTTTGTTCAGCAAACTGTACCAGTGAAGCAAAGCAGGGTTTAAACTGCATAAACATGTCCGTAATACAGTTACAAATATGAAATAAATACCAGGATAAAAGTACTACTGAAAACTTGGAGGAGCATTAGCTTAAAATGTGTATGCAAATGCTGCTGTTAATTTTTGAAAATATATATGGAATGGTAGAAAAGAGGCCTGATTCACTCCACAAAGACCTTAGAAAATGACTGAATAAAATGTCTCAAGGGATCTGAACAAAAAAATAAAGCCCACCATGTGGCCAATGGAGCTGCAGGCATCAGGGACACACACACATCTGCCTGGAGCCAGGTAGGCACCTGTAGGAGCCTCTCCCCAGGGTCTCCCAGGAGAAGGTATTTTCTGCAGCAGGAAGAGGAGAGCCACTCCATGGAGACGGACAGTTGTGCTCGATTCATGAAGGCTCACAACAGGCTTGGAGATCCTTCATAAAAGGAGCAATGCAATACATATGTGAAGTGTTATTATTACTTCTGTTACATGGGTTTATTAAATTTAATGAGGACATCGAGGGATTCCATCAATCCCAACCGCAATGCCAGTGCCTCTCAACATTTTCTTGATTAAGCCATTGAAAATCTAACAGCTCTGAGTGCCTTGAGTTTTTACACAGTGAGATTATTAAGTGCACTCTACACACAACAGCATTTACTCATTACACCTGAATTCCATTCCAGCTTCTACTTTATCTGCTCTGCCTCTTCCACAGTGCAAGAATATAATCCTAAGTAAAGTCCACAAAAATATTTTTCCCGTAACACTTTGCAGTAAGTGAACATTAATTCTTGCTAATTTGGAATGGACCTTCCACAGAATTACGTATTACAACTATGGGAGTATCCAGGGAACAGCTTGATTAATATCATTATCGTGATGAATAATAGAAGAATTAATGTGATTTGCTGCTAACTATAATAGAGAAGCATTTAAATTTTACTTTTCGAAGTCATCTTCCTTATTTTCCTGTACAAAGTCTTTCCAGCTTGCAGGTAGAAGTAAAAGTCAGCTGAGTAAGGCCTTTAAGAAGTAGAGATGTTGGATTTTCACTTGTTCTTAGGCCTTGCGCTTTTTTGTAGTCTTGCTGTGAATACATTCATGTCTTACATCTACAATTTTTTCTGTAATTTGAAATACATTTTACAATTAAGTTTGCATCTGCTTACAGTGAATTTGAAAAAAACCTTCTCGGATACACTTGCAAGTAGTGATACCGACTTCTTTCCCTGTTATTAAAAACTTATAAAAACTAAAAAAAAAAGATAAAATGAGATACAGTCCTGAAGTCATAAATAAAAAATAACCATGAAAAAATCTCCTAGTAACCAACCAGCAGAAGAACACTCCAGTAAAATACACAATTACTTGTATTATTTATTGCTGAACATTTCTGTTCCAGGGATATTTTTTCAAACTAAATACATGAGACCCATAAAAATTGAGGAGGAAAGAATACAAATGAAAAGAAATTTATAATAAACTTGTTGTTTGAAATGCCTTGTAATGGACAAACAGCTTCTCTTAATGTAATTAAACTAGTGAAATTTTAAGAATTTAAAGAAAATTAGGATACACGTCTTCAGTGCACAAAGATACTGGCTCTGAGGTACTTTGTTTTCCTTCCAGATACGCATAACCAATGAAAAAAATGAAAAGGGTAGATTGAAGGTTGTGCAATTATTGAAACTAGGAATTGCAAATACAAATGCAGACTGTTCAAAATGCTTCCAAACTTTAATAAAGCTCATAAAATCCAGAACCTGCACATCTAACATGCAGAAAGCTGAGCTCCCACTTTTTTTTCTGAGGTGGCCTCAAGATGTGCTTTTACAATTTAGAGAACTGTCTTAAAAGATAGAGAAGTTTTCCTCTTATCACAATGACAATCAAATAGAGGAATTTTATGTACCTATTGCCAACAAGTTGTGATATGTTCCTTCATCATTATGTGCTTTATATATCTCCCCCGAGAAAAATTAACAAAGTGCTTTAAAACCACTTCTGTGTCCTGAGAGCCAACATGATAAAAAAACCTAACAGTGCCTTCTTCCTAACAGGACTTGTCTCCTCTCTCTGCACACATCAAGAGTTGGGCAAGCAAGGACTAGGCAGGCACATGAGCACAGGAGATGCTGTTTGGCATGGTGATAACAAGAGAAACTGAGAACAGGACAAATTAAAGTGGAACTTCAGGAAACATAACCTGACTGCAAGATTTATTCAGCAAATTTTCCAAACCTGTAGGCAGAAGTGTTTCAGAATTCTAGGCTGCACTTGGACAAAAAACTACAAAACAAGATGTAATAAGCAACTCTCTCTTCACAGGGAAAAGGGGAGGAAGATCTGATGTATATTACTGATCCCCAGCTTCTCTGAGAGCATGTTTACTTGCAGTAAGTTTTGGGACGAGGGCAGAGAATGCCATGTACTTAGTCCACAGAATGTCTTCAACTCAGCGAGCTTTAGATAAAGCTTTTGAATATTGAGGATGTGGGTGGTTGATTAGTTCACAGTGTTGGGATGCTTGCATCATCCAGCACAGAAAAAACAGAGCAACTATCCTGTATGTATATTTTTATGTATAAAATTATTCAGTTATGCAGACCTCTTCTTCAGGACAATGAAGGCTGCTGGCCCTATTTTCTTCTACCGAACATAAATATTTAGTCTTAACACAGGGCTTACAAAGCCTTAGCAGAGGGGCCAGTGGGGATCCCTGCCAGTGGGCTGGCTCATTTATGGAAGCCTGGCAGCCCCAGGACCAGCTTGTTCCATTCTCAGACTTATTGAGGCTCCTGGTGGGGCTACTCTGCTGCCCAAGCCAAGAAGAAAAGGGAGTTCTATTTAATACACCAAAGCTTGAATAGTGTATCTGTGTCATGATTTTATGAACAATCTTATTAAAAACTTAAAATTAGATAGTTCAGTGATGTGAAATGTTCCATGCACAGCAACAGACTGTGCAACAATTGAGTTTCCTTTCAGCTTTTACTTTTATAAAGATGGATTCTGAGACAAAAATGGGGTTTTTACTAAGGGAAAGAAAAGGTCTTTATTAGTGTTTTTAGAAAAAGCATGTCCTTTGGTAGAGCCATTCTCATGTATTTATGCAGCAAATGGTGTATTGATGGGTTTTCATGTACATTGTCCTGATAGATGGGCAGTATTGCTCAGAAAAATGAACAACTGAAAACATGGTAACGAGGTACCTGGAAACAAAAGCCTAAAGCTGAGAATATAAGTTACCTTCCCAAGGCAGAATTGTTAGCTGGGAAACGACTGTACTGTTCCAAATGTAAAAAATACGATCTACTGCCACCTCCCTCTTGTGGACTCGTATTTATAGTGACAATTGGACAGCAGATCGCGGTTTAGCAGTTTGATGTCATAATTTAAATTCTAAGTGAGATAGCCTTTTGAATGTGACTAAATACAAATGCTGATTGCCATCTACCAACGTGTAGACATTCATTATCTCCCACCCTTACCAGATCGCGTGTGCCGGGATCACTGCCACAAGTAGGAATTACTAACACGCAGCAGGCTCTGAAAGACCTAAAAAGTTTGCTAGTTACCATGAGAAATATTGCCCCCAGGAAATGCATGATTCAAACCCAGTTTGTACATGGTGAATGCCTACCCATAACCATGCATAATTCAAGTAATTCATGAACCATAGGAGCCTCCCTTGGTACTCCTGAGACAACCAACAAATGTCATGGTATGAATAATAGAAGAACACATATATTTGTATAGCACATTGAATTATCTACTGTAACTCCTCAGCTCATTCCAGCTACTGGCAATTATCTCTGTGTTAGCAGGCACTGAATAAGCAGAATATTTACCCAGTGAGCTTTAAAATTCTGAAACTGCTTGTCCTGAGCTTTGCTCTGCATAGGGGGCATAGAAACTTGTATTTTCAATGCTTAACAAGACACACAAGCTTGCCACTTGGCCAGATACTTTTTAGTACATCTGGCCTTTTTTCTATAAATGCCAGGTGGAGTTGACAAGATACAGAAGTGTTTTGTTCTTGTTGTCTTTGTGTTTTTTAAACTGATCAGTAAACATATACGAGCAGCCTGCCTGGGAATGCAAGAGAACCGTATTCCCTGGACACTTTTCAGCCTTCCAAAAATAGTCCCAAGTTAAAAAAGAAAAGTTGATCTAAAGCAGCCCAGCAGCACCTGATGTATTCAAAGTACAGAAAAAAAGCAGTTAGCAAGTCTTGGACACAAAAGTTGCACAGAGTGGCAAGATGCCGCAATGCTTCAACCCCTATATTTGAATGCAGTTGATTATGCTTATTTAAATGGAATACTTACCATTCATGTCCACTGAAATATTTCTCACCTATTTCAGACTATTTATGTAATTTGATAAGAACCATTTGGTTCCTAATCCTATGCATTGGAGCGTTTACTCCCTTTTGTGCTGTCTGAAAGTTTAATAATGTATTTTGCTACACAAGCTATAGATGAAAACATTTTTCAGTATCAGATGCTGGGCAGGTCTGCATAGAGCCTGACTTGATACATGTTTCACGACAAACCATGGACAACTCCTTGTTGTCTAAAGTTTTCAAAATGTTGCTTTTATTTCACAGTAGTTCCAACTAGATCATTATTTTTCAGCTTTCTTGAGAAGAATGTTGTCAGGTGCTGTCAAGTTACACCAACTATAGGAGGCAACTTGATGATTCTGAAACTGAAAATAAAAGTTCATTATGGTATTCTGGAAGAGTTTTCTTTGTTGTTCCTCTTGACCCTGAAAATTTTCCTAGAAGATTTTTCTTCTGCTTACATGTAAGAGGCCTAGCCTAAGTCTGCTGCTTTCATGTTTGCCATGTAAATGTCAGGAAGTCTGCCTTTCGGCAAGGTTTTCTTTGCACTATACCCATAAGAAAGGTAGATATATAAAACCAGAATTCCCATGATGGCATAGTCAGAAAATTGTCCTTTTGCTGAGTTTTGGGATACACTGCATTCCTTTTGAGCTGCAGTTAGTCAGGACTTCATCTAAATTTTTCTCTCCTGGTCTAGCCCTATTTTGTTAGTTGGTATTATATATCTCTGGGTACAAAAAACAGGTGGTTTGGGTTGTCTGTTCAGTTTCTGGCACAGAGGTCAGCAGTGCTGGCTGGGGTGTGTAAGTGCTACTGGAATGCAGAGGGGAAAATAATCCACCATACTGTATATTTCCTAATGTTTTGCTAAGTCTTATTAAGTGAATCACGTATCATGGTATTCACAGCTTTTCTTAAGATGTTCCTTAAGTAATCAGACTTTCTCATCTGGAAGATTTCCTTTATATTTAATGAGCACAAAGGATGCCCCTGTGGAGCAAGCAGATTACGGGGTTGTGGCCAGGTGAAACTCTGACAGCAGGTACTTGTTTGTTAGTCAAGATTTGATACTGGTAAAATCATTTCGCTTAGGATTCATGTTTCTTCTACCCTCCAGTTGCCTACTTTCTCATTATCTAATGTTTCATTTCCATAGTTGCTGCTTCATTTTAAGAGGGGGAAAAAAGAACATTTTAAGGGACTTATGTACATAAAGACTTCAAAATAATTTTCAAGTGAATCCTTTAATTTTTCTTAGAAAAGCAGTAACTAAACAAGAAAATTAACTAACGCTGTGCAGTTTATTTCATATGATAGTGCTTTTAAATGATAGTTTTGCATTTGCATCTTTTTCTGCTTTATTTTGGATAAGCTAATTAACTTTAAAAATAGTCTCCATAAGATGCAAAACATGGGAGAAAAGATGGTGGAAGCCAAAAGGTTGACTACAGCAAGAGTGGTGTTGAATTAAATTAAACTCCAGCACAGAACAAACTCTGTGGAGTGCAGGAGGACAGTCTAATTTAAAAGGGTGTGCCTTGCTGTGCAGTCTCTTTAGGTGTGATCTGCTTTTGGCCTAATTTTCTGTGACAGTGTATTTAATAACAGTGGTCCCTTACTGAGAATCCTTCTGCCTGGTCTGTCACTGTAGAAATTTTGGCTCTGTAATAGGCACATCTTTGTCAATCCAACACTTGAGTTTTCCGTAAGGGAATTAAGGACTCCTAACGGTTAGTCACACAGCTCCAGGTGAAGAAATTCTTTGCTGTTATAAAAGCACCCCAAACCTAAGATATTCTGCATTTGTTGCTCCTCTACCTTTTAGCTACCTATTAAAAAATTAAAAACTTTTGAAAAAAAAGAAGGCTACTTTATAAAACTCATTATTTAAAATCCTAGGAAGGACTCTCAAGGGTAGATCAGGAGTTTCACAACAATCTGGATTGATGTGATTTTTTGTGTGTGTGATAAAAATAGATGGGCACCGCTGTTTGACAAGCATTTTATGGGGAATAGCCATTTTTCATTTATGAACATTCATCATTAAGTGGCTTTATTTTTAAAACATTACCTAATGGAGCTTCATGGAGTCAAGAGCCAACATGTAGATGTACTTCATAACTACTTGGTTTCCAAAGCAGCAGTCCTATTTAAATGTGTACATGCCTTCTGTGACCTGCCATATTAGAGGTTCTGAATTTAATTTAGTTTAAATGTGCAATTTTCTCTTTTTCTTTCCTCCACTGCAATTATGCAGCATATGAAGTATATAGAGCAAGCCTACGAACACGCTGTGTCTGAAGAGCTCAGAACACATGCTGAAGGATCCGATTATTCTTCTCTCTCCTCGCCATTATACAAATAATTGTAGGATTAAAAATCAAAAGAATCTGTAATAACATCTAAGGCTCTTGCATCTTGGTCTTTCAGACTTCAGATAGACACAGCAGTGTAAAAGCGATGCTGGAATTCAGTCAAACTGCTTATCTCAAGGAGTTCTGCCTGCTGGATCCAGTACAGCACTTTATGTATCAGCAGCGTGTCACGGTCTTTGCCATTGGAGACGTGACAAACCCAGCTCCCAGCTGGCAGCAAGCATGCAAGGTATCCTGTCTGCTGCTGTATGACAGCAGTAACAGCAGTGCTGAGACAAGGAGACATTGTAGTTGTGGGACAACCTCCATCTTCAAAAGTAAGTCCTCCAGTCCAATGTGGGATCTCGTCAATCAAAGCTGAGAAATATACATGGCTCCATGTCTGTATTTTCGCTTTTCATTCCCTTCTCACAGGAAAGGAGGCCATAACAAACCATGTCTTGGCCTAGACTGGAGGAAACAAATTCCAGCACAACCCCATTTTGTCAAAGGGGATTTCAGTTCCTGCACTCTGAAGACTCGTGTTTTTGTTGCAGAGCAAGACTGTTGAACAACACAGCCATCCTCAATTTACCTTTACCTGTCCTCTATCACGGTCCACTGTCACAGAAGGTGACGTGGAGACAAAGAACCAAAGCGGCAGCAATCCTGCAGGCAAAGGTGACAGGTAGAAAGCACAGGACAGAGGACTCCAAAAGGAAGGCTAATTATAAGAAGGTTCATTATGCTACTACATCTCAAATAATAGTATTTGGGAGGGGTTGAAGTTGTACACAATGAATTATTTCAGATTCTGAAACCACTCATTAATTTAAGCCAGACACATGAAAGCTATGTGTATCTTTTTATGAAGCACGCATCTTGTCCAAATTATCTCTTTATTACTCTTGCTAAGAAGTATATGTATGCAGCTCAGTGAAGAGCATGCACATAGCCGACAAGAATGGAAAAAAGAAATTATTTGGGGGGATACTTTGTCATTTGCTTTGTTCTTCATGCACGTGTCTCAAGACATGGGATGCATTTAGCACTTCCTGCAGCACATATGTCCCGGGGTAAAATAATCAAGGTGAGTTCAAAGGTGCGCACAACCACCCTCAGCATCATTATTTACTGGTGAGTTTCACTCAATCTTTTAAACATCTTTTCCAAAATGGAGTGCAATCACTTCTGGCTGGAAAAGAAAAACCTGATCACTCCGAGCTGTCACCAGTCATCTCTCAACCGAGAAGAGTATTTCTGTTATCTCTCCTACAGTGAGTGCTGACTGTATAACGGCAGTCATAGAATGCATTAAATTTACTTTGTGATACATTTGTATGACTGGAATAATGGCACTTGTCTCCCTTGTCCACATTGACCCTATGTCCTAATATTAATGAAACCATGTCTTTATGCACTCTTTTCTCAAGCCCTGATTGTCTGCCACAGGCAGCAGTACTTGGTGCTGTGTTTAAACATAACGCTAGAACTCGCAGGAATAAATTGATGTGAAAAGGCACCAAAGTCAAATGGAGCCATTTCTAATTTTATCTTGCTGTCATTCTATGGTGCATTCCCAGTCATGTAATAAGGAGAAAAGAGGGAAGGCTGAGACTGATGAGAATAGTAAATTGTTTTTTGACAACTGGCTTCTAACTTTAGGTTTCACACACGCCCCTTCCTCAGCCTTTCAAAAGTGTGGTTACTGAATTCAGCACAAGAAAATATAGGAAGCCGAGGCAATGGTTTCCTGAAGCAGAATGAGAAACAAAGAAGCTGCATACAGAGACACAGCCAACGGAAAGCCCAATAGGAATTTTCAGTTCCTGCATTTTTAAATGTTCTCTTCTTGTTTAGGGGTCCTTTATTAGTCAATTGCTTCTCCTCATTAACTTATAGCTTGGCACTCATTGCTCTGTAAACTGCCCTAACAGCCCCCATGAGCACTGCTCTAGTGAAGGATCTGGTTGTGTTTCCATTATAAACCTAGTTTCAGAGATATTTATAACTCAGCCATTTGAATTTTCATCAAGCTTTGGGGAACTTGGCTCACAGGTCAAAGAGTGAAACAATTTTCAGCTTATGAATTTGAAAAGAAAAAATTTTAGCCAAGAGCAGTTTCCAGCACAGAAAATTTCATCATGATTTAGAAGCTTCCAGAATAAGAAAATTTATATTATCTTATGCAGGAATTACATAATGTGAATTACATATGTTATATTTATGTGTATAAATTCAGATTAATAAAACACATTGTATTAATTGTTTAAGATGTTTTACTTTCAGCATCAAAATATGCTGGTTTTACAAATTATCTAAAAGGTAAAAGCATGAATAGTATAATTCCATTTTCAGTTTTTGAAAATTTGTGAAAGATTTTGGGTTTATAACTGTTTCATAAAATATAGAACAAGACAATATTGATGAAGAATAGCTAAAAAAGCAAAAAAACATCCTGTGGGGTTATCTAATTGAGTAGTTCAAATGTTCTAATGATAACGTAATGAGTTTGTACAAGAAAAAGTTATGACATTTTCTTTTTTTTTCCTTACATTTATCTTGAATATATTCAGCATCACATACAAACTCATCTTGTTAACAAGGAAATGAAAGCTGCTTCACTCTCTTAAATTTTGGGCTGGCTGATAGTTACCTTTATAGTTGGAGTGCTTTACTAGTGCAGATATATTTACATAAATATATTTCTAACATGCATTCAAAGATTTCCTTGAATATTCAGTAATATTTGTCTTCTAGCAAATATTATTCTAACTTATATTTATGGTAATTTTCTCAGTTATTTCACTTTAGAATCTAATAAACAACATTTCTATTCTAGATTACATCATTGAGATCCTTCTCTTTATTAGTGTTTTCTATTGCACATCTGCTGAACGCATGTATTTCATTTCTGTAACTAATAGTCTCAGCTCTGCTCTAAACCACACAGTTTCCAGACTAAGTCAATTTTCACTTGATAACTGGTCTTTCACTCTGGCTTCTACTCTGTCTCCAAGTTGCATTACATCTTCTAGGTCACCGATATAAAAACTCAACAGACTCATCCTTAATGATTATCTTTGTAGAGGTCCATTAGTTGCATTCCTCATTCTGAAGTTCAAAATTACACTATCTTTGATGTTTAAGCCTATTTTTCTGTCTGTGCAAATACCTCATCCTTTCCACGGTACTTCCTGACCTTGGAGATTAGCTTTTTGTCCACTTTGCGTTGTACAGAAGCTGCCTTCAAGTCCATGTAAATTGTGATGACGGTTTCCTCTCTTTTTGACTATGTCTGCCTTTTTTCCCTCCTCTGTCCTTACCTGCTTCACTACACAACTTTTTAATACATTCTCAACATGCAATCAGAGTAATTTTCTGCTTGATATGGAATCATTTTTATTGTTATGAGTATCCATTTGTTACTGCCCACTCTGTCCCTAAACCTTAACTCAGCTCTGAAACAAGCTTTTGTCCAATTTTAGATATGCAGGGGCTGTCTTTGAAGTAAAACACGGTACCCTACTACTTTTAGATACATGTACAAAAAAAATTACATTGTTAGTACTGCCATTCCCAGGGTAGTTTGGAAATTATGTATACTATTTACAAGTGTTTTCACCTGGTTTCTTTTTGATTTTTAATATGACAATTTGCAGTTCAGCACTAGATGGTATTAAATACACTATTATCCATATTGGTCAGTTTTCAGTAATCACATCTTAAAAATATAAATAAATAATAATTATTTCCCTGAATAATTAAATCTGTTCAACCTGCCTAAAATAGAGGGTTTCACTGAGTAATAATGACCAGAAAGTTGTTTTATCTCTTTTATCCACAGCGTTTCTGTTTAGTTTTCCATGTGCCTAAGCTTGTGGGTTATGGTTGACGTGGAGGATGTATGGTTTATATACAACTGCAAAATCTTGCCAGACAATATTGCTTTCATTTCAGATGAGCAGGTTTTTAAAATTTCTGTAAGAAATTTTTAAGTATCTGCAAACAAGTATATAATTAAGATCATGAGTTTGCCCATCACGTATTGGGTAGTTGAGTATTCAAATTTTAACATATGCAATGGCATTTACAGAACCAGGGTCGGGGTTCAGAAAAGCTAATACCATAATTACCTTTGCTAAAATCTCAAATCTTCCAGTATCTGAAAGTTAAAAAAAAAAAAAAAAAGCTTTCTTTTCATTTTGAAATGTAGTAAAAGGTAAATAGCTCAGCAAAGTTCCTGCAAAACCAAATTTTTGAGGATTTTCACTACGAAAATCTCAAAATAAACTTTTTTAAAAAATGGGGTGTCTGCTTGTGTTAGGGTCAAAACAGTTGTATGACCCTCAGTTGGACTTCCATCATTCCTGTGTGGGGATATAATATCATCTGACAGCTGCAAAAGTCAAAACATGCTCTTCAACCTTACCAACCCAACACAGTCAACCTTATCAAGACAAATCTTTGCATAGTCACCATGACATTTGATTTACGGCTGCAGTGCTCTGAGATCTTTAAAGGAAAGACTCTTTGCAAGGTAAAGCGTGTAAGCACCTCTGCAAGGAGTGTTACAGTCCCTTTGATTATTTTAATTTGGTTTTGAACATCTGGCATTTTTTTTTCCTCCATGAAATTCCAGACTGGTCTTACAAATGAAAATGTGGGAAGGACTTTATCTTAAGTATGCTTGAAGTAAGTACTCATTTAAAATTGCAGCATCTTCCCTGGCTACATCAGTGACAAAAAGGCCTCATTATCTTCACTCTACATCCAGTCCTCCTGTAACTTTCATTTCCAATGAGGATTGAAAATCTTTTTCTATGTGTCTTCCTCCTGAATTATAATTGAGCTTCAAAAGGACTGCAGAACTTGCCTCCTCAGAAAGCCCTAAAACCATGACATTGAATTTTGCAGGATTTCTCAGATTTTCTCTTCTACAGTATCTTCTTAATGATTTCCCACACTGTAGAAAAGCATTGGTGAGATAAAAGAACCTATGATTTATTATTTTAAAGCTTGCTTTTCATGTTCTTTTTTTCTTTTCTTCCATAAACATTCTTCAGGAATATGCTCTCTTTCTCTTTACAATAAATAAGACTTCTGTCAATAAGAGCTGTGCCTAATGAATGAGTGGATTGTATTATATTTTGACACCATAGTAAAATTTGTCTCCAAGGAGATCAAAAAAGACAAGAGGGAAGAAATGCCTAATGTACGCATTTGAAGTTGCTGCGAAAAATAGGGAATGTAAATAGTCATGGAAGAATACTGTATTGTATCTTCACTAAATGGCAAGGGTCTTTGAGCTGCAGACCACCCAAGAGCAAGTAACACATACCATGTTCTGTGCCTTATGTATTCTATCAAGTCCTTAGCATGAGGATTTATTTACCAGACAAAAATATAGCCGCAGGAAAGACTGTTCATATATTAATTTACTATCTTATGCACGTATTTTGGAATAATTACTCATGTTCTAAATATTGTAAACTAGAAAAGAAATGTTCAGTTGCAGTTATCTACAACCTAATAGCTAGTAAAATAAGCAACAGCTAGATATCTTGAATAAACATTTAATTATAGCTAAGTATCTGGATCTTTCCAATATCAGAGTAAGTTAAAACAAAAGAAAATTCAAATAAGATAGCATTTTAAAATTTATGGGATCAAAGATAAACAACATTTTTCTTCAAAGGCTTAATAACCTGTTGATTTTGTTCACTGATATTTGTTGTTACATTTACAATAACACACAACTATTGGAGAGCGAATGCATTTAAAAACCAAGTCACTCAGATGTAAAATGAAGTTTCAAAAGTAGCTGAAGGAAAAAAATAGCATGTCTTAGAATCTGTGAGTTAACCTTGCAGACTCTTCTTTCGCACCATGGGCTACAGAAAGAAGAGTCAAGCCCTGGAGAACGTTGTGCTCTAACAAGGTGACACAAATACTGCATTGTGAACCAAACTCATCAAGAACTCGAACCTACCAAAAACCCCATATGTTTGACATTCTTTCCCAAATTAATTGACGACAGAATTGTAAATACATGAAGTTCTGTTAACTGGTAAACAGAGGGGAGAACATGCTGACCCTCACCCATAGGCCCTTTCTGTGACTGAGACACATATGGATAAACAGAAAATCTGTATTGTTGCATTTAAACCGTGTAACTTCTTCCCAATTTGAAACACCAACTTTTCAGAAACAAATGCCCTTCCTTTTGCAGATGTGTCACTTAGAAGTTCCTCTCCTTTCTACAGGGCCGTGGTGCTAAATAGCTGATGCTCTTAGGGAGAGTGTTGGTGTGAGTTTCTGCAACCACTTCACTCTCATTGCAGGCTGCCATTTTCCTTTGCACAGTCCATAGAATTGCCTGCTGGAGGTCTGTATGCATTCAGACACAAGAAAGCTATAAAGAGACACAAACCATGAGCATTGTTTGTATTTTCTGTGATATTTACGTGAACTTGCCGAACCAGCCATGTCCCATTCCCATTCATTGAACCGTTTGCTCCTTCTCTGTATGCATTGTGTTTACATGGGATCACTGGCCAGTTTATTCTTCTTTCTTATTTTTTCTTTTTCTCTTTTTTTCATTACTGTTTTGGTTCTTTTCAAAATTTTTCCTACTTCTATGCCCAGAGCCTCACAGCACCTTGTCCAGGGGCTTATGAGTAAAGCCAGATTGAGAGAAAGATTGAAGGGAGCTTTCCCTGATTTTGATGGCACCAGGGATGCACTCTCTGCTGAGCATGCTTGAGCTCTCTGAGTCTCCCAGTGCAATTTCCCCTAGAGATCCAGAGTGTTACACTCCACAGCATCAAGAGAAAAGCCCTGTGTAAAAATGCCCAAGTGCTATATAGATCTTAACACTATCCAGATTTCCATCAGGTCTCCTGGTGTTTCAGTTCGCCAAAGTGGATTTCTAATTCTAGAGCTTCCTTCCTTTAGGTACCCTGCAGTGAGGATGCTGCACAGACAATCCTGCCTCACATTTCCTCTGTTGGGAGAGTCATCTTGCTTTGCTTACATTTTGCTCGGTGTTGCAAATAAATCTCATTTGTATGCTATGCACCACATAAAACTGAAGTGTGCATTAGTCCAAGCAAGATAATAAAAACTGCGATCCTTCAGTGTCCTTACTCTTCATTTTTCACTACACTTTCAACAGAACCTCACCTGTCTCTGTCTTCAGCATCCAGTTTATATTTGTTTTCTGTTTGCACATTTTGACGGTCTTTACAGAAAAGATCATACGACGGAATACCTAATAAGTGTAAGACATATCCTGTCTGTATAATGAGGGACATTTTCTACCTTTTTAACTACGCATTTGAAAAATAGTACTACAAAAACTGAGACTGTTTCTGTTCCCTGGAGGTAGTATACTGCTTATACATTTTCAAACCACTTTCTTCCACAAATATTATTCCCCAGGGCTACGAAGAAGTCTCATTTTTGTGTGTACCCATGCAAGGTCATGTAGAAATCACTTACAAATGAGTGTAGCTTTTGCAATAAATATGATATCTAACTAGACCAGAATTTTTAAATCAAAAATTTCAGATATATATGTGAAACTATTTCTAGTAAATCCAAGAAGATACTTCAGAAATATTCATGTGTTGAGATGGTTTTAAAAGATCTCTTTCTTTGGTGTTAGGTACTGTCTCTGACTCAGATGAGCTCTGAGACTCCAGGTTGATATTAATTCTTCAGTCCAAATTAAATGAATTCTCTTAAAGGTCTTAATGACCTGAGTTGGGAGGGAAGGCTGGATCTAAACCTCAAAGGACATCTGGACGACAACTGCCCAATAAGCCAGCAATGGAGAAATCCTAAAAGGAACTTTACTGCTTTATATCCTCCAGCCTGGCAGTGGTATTAGACCAGGAAGAAGAGTATTCTCTATTCCCTATTCCATAGGGAGGTAACCATGGAAACTTTACTTCTGGGTACCAGAAAACTCTGTTATCTTCTCTTTGATACCACAGGGGTCCATTTAATTCCTTATCTTACATATCCGTGGTCCTCTAAGATGCCTTCTTCTGTACCAATTGTTACATTCCATTCCTCCAAAGCAGTGAGCAGACTCAGCCATTACTGGGCAGCACAAGGGTCACTTTTGTCCTTCCCTGCCCTGCCTCAGCTGCGCATCACATAACACTAAGGGCTACTCTACTCCTGCTCACAAAAACTCCTATGAGCCAAAAGAGCAGGCAAAGATGGGTCCTTGTTTTCCCCTTTCTGCTTTAGGTACAGGCTGTAAATCAGTAGCAGAAGATGTGCTGTAGAAGAAGTGGCACTGGTTCTAATTTTGTACTGTGGTGGTCTTTTTCCATGGTTTGTCGAGAAGGCATTTCCCCACCATCTGGTTGTACAGAGTCTTAGAAATTAAGCTTCAGACAGATCCCAGAAAACTATCAAGGCTGATTCTCCCTGCTCCCTGCCAACTGCCTTCTTTAGCCCTTGCTTCTAAGACTCCTGGGAAGGCGGGTGTCTTCCAGAGTACTCAGCTTGGTCAAACATTTTACTTGCACTGCCAGGTAGAACATGTTCTCTACCCTTTTATCTTAGCTTTTCTTTAGTGTGAAGTTAACTTGTTTTCTCCTTGGCTGTCCTCTAATACGTGCTTCCAATGTCATCTCTAATTTATAAACTTTTCAGGGCACTTTTATTCTCTATGCTACTTCTTGCTTGTATCCAGATTTAACAATAAAAAATAAATAATAAAAATAAATTATAATTAATGAGAGGTAGTTTCAAAACGGAAAGCTCTGTGGTCTCGAATTTCTCCGAGTTTGGGACTGTGTGGCTCTGGGGTTTTGGCAAGCATCCATATCTAATAATAATAATGCTCAATGACACAATGACTTTTAAAAATGAGGCTTAAGAAAAATATTTTTAAGCCAGTAGCTGCATTTTTCACCAAAAAACTCCCAGTATTAGCGAGAAGATGGATTATCATGAGAAGAAGTAATCCTATCAGACTGTCTGCTAGTTCTATTAAAGTTATGCAAGTGACAAGTACTCTCTTAAGCACTGAATAACCCTTTCAGAAGTGCCCCTATCAGTCAGAGCATGTTGATTTTCACACAGCAGTAGAGATAACATTACTTTATATGTAGGTATATGCTTATTTCTCAGAGAACACGAAAGTTTTTCCGTCACTGTTAGCACTTCATTGTCTGTTGAATTTTTTAAACTTAATGACTGGGTGGGCTTTTCTTGCTCCCATGGTCGATAGATGTGTATCCCATACTGGCAAAGAGCATAGCACTGCTTATAGCATCAATAGGAACAGCTGAAGCATATTTGCAATTGATATTTATCACAGGGGCTTTTCTTGTGATTGTGTGGTTTTATTTTATTTTTACCCTCTGAATTACGTTTAATAGGCAGTGCTTTAATTAACTTGATAAAATTTTATCACTTTCCTATGGCCATGAGGAATGAGAAATAGCCATGCCTGAATGCAAAATCCTTCAAACATTGATCCTGCCTCTTTTGTCATTGCATTGCCTTTTCAGTGATGTAAAGTTATTAAAATGGGTGCAAAGTCTTACTAGCCCCAAAACAATTAGAGTTTCCCATCTTGTTGTGCTTGTCTAACTCCCACTGCTGACAGTGGAAGTGCAGAGAGCCCTCAGACCACAGTGGACTGAAAGCCTGGTATGATCTAGATGTGAGTGTGACCTTGAGAGGTGATATCTGGAGAATATGCAATTCAATAAGTACTTCTGATCAAAAGTTGTCGTGTGCCGAGCTTGCATAATTTCAAAATAATTGGAAAAGGTGATTTATCTCCTGCCAACTTTTAAAGGAACTTTCTAAAAGCATGCAGCATGTCTCAAAGTGTTAAACTGTGTCCTAAGGCTGTTAGATTTTACACATTTGCATGACTTCTTAAATCAGTCCTAAAGCTGTTGCTTTCAGTTATTTTTAATGTAGTCCACAGAACAGATACTGTTTCATTTTTATCATTCTCTTTGGTATCCACACAAAGACAAGAATTGTATTTTTGACCTTTAATCTAAAGAGCATTCAGACAAGACTGTGAAAGTGCACATTTGGAAATATTTCCTTCAGAGATAGGGAAGAGGGGGGAAAAAAGAAAAAAATATATGTGTGAGAAGAAGAAAAAGAGGGACTGAGAAAGAGGGCAAACAATAAAGCACCTCTTTCAGTCTCAGTCTCCAGAGTCTGCATTCAAAGAATAAAAGTGTGCAAGTGGTCCCAGCAAACATGAAAACACAGCAGACTTCTTACCAAGTAATCTATAAAAAGAATTTGAAAATGCTGTTAACCCGCAGTGCAAGGAAGTGGAAATTTCTAGTCTAAGCTCTCAATTCAGAAGAGTAAATATGCCTTTTTCGAAGGTTGAGGATTTTGACTTAGTTTTTGCTACCGCAATCCTTCCTGCATCAGCACCTCCACACTCTATTTCCATGCGTTTCAGGATTGGAGCGGGAGTGGAAGTAGAAGTATGGAAAGTCTCCTGAATGAGCTCTTTTCCCATCCTTTCACCTTTGCCTCATTTACTTGGCTCCAGCTGCACACATCTGTTTCACCAGCTCTTTCTCTGGTGCCTTCTTCAACAGAGCCCCCCTGTCTGAAACTTCCTTCCCAACCTAACCTAGTCTGCCTCTACCCCTTATTCTTTAAGGTCTCTTCTCAAAATACTTGTGTCATAAAACGTATAAGCCCTAGTCCTTCAATTGAGTCTGTCAAAGAAACAGATAAAAAACAAACCGCCTGCAGATCTAAGGCATGAAAACGAGCTGAGTGCGAGTGCTCAGTCACTCTTCCTTTTTAAGCTTTATCCCCTCCCTGTTTGACTTATTCTGTCTGTCTAGACTGATTGTTAATTGTTAATTGTCCTTCTGCAGTTTTATACCTAGGTTGAGTTTCCCAGAGCAGAGCCTTTCTTTTAATAGATGGAGTCCATAAGAGATAATACCTCCTCTTGGCACAGATAGAATTTGTATTCAAATATTCTCTGACCAATTACTCAATATCAAAAATTATTGAAAAAGCTCACTAAGGGCTATCACCACAAAATTACTATCACAATTTATTTAGCTGAGAAATGCAGATAAGTATCTGGGTTTTCAGATGTTTTTGAGACAAAGAACTGTATTCATCAGATGCTTGGAGACACAAAGCAACCATAAACCCAACTTTTTCTGGCCAGGGAAACAGTTTTACAGCTGTTTTCTATTGTCAGAGTGACTCAAACCATATGGGTGAATCCGGTCCCAAACCTTCTGAGATCCACCAATCACTTGCTTTCACCTAGACAGCTGCAGATTTAATCAGCTGCACTCTGACTTCTGAAAATTTAAAACCACTGTTTAGGTCTAGCAAGGCTCAGCCTGAATCACCTCTTTTTTTCTCTCCCCTCTTTCAGGATAGCATTCATCTCTGTAAGTCAGGCACAGGGCTGATTCACAAAGGCTGCCCTGCTTGTATGCTTGAAGCTTCAGTAAGACAGCAGTGAGGGAAAAGCCTTCTGCTGACCGTTTGCAAGGTAACAAGTTCATTCTTTGTTAGGCCAGGATTTGGTTCCCAATGTGTTCAGAATGAAAGCTGGAGTCAGGCCAAAGTCATTGCGCTGGGATTTTGTTTGAAGGTGGATTTTCCTTTATGATTTTGAAGAGCTTTGTGCCTTCTACGCTTGAGGCAGTTGGATTTCTCTGTAGTTATATGTCGCAGTTTGAAAATAAATATACCTGTTGTTCGTTATCAAGAGCATAATGGAGGAAGATAATTTTCATGATCCTGGAATGAGCATAAGAGGGTTGTTATTAATAAATATTTCTCCATTCTATGTCATAAAGATACAGGATCACTGCTCTAACACACTTCCAAAAAGTAAGTTTTAAAAAATAATAGATTATGTCATAAGATCCCCAGGCCATCTTGGGGGACAAAAAAAAAAAAAAAAAGATTTTGGTTTACAAAATGTTGTTCTCTGGTCATATGTCAAAACAGGTGTATCTGAGACTAGAACTAAAAAAATCTACAAGCAAAAGATGGGTCTACTTGCAAAATGCCACCAGATTTACAAAGGGAAATCAAAAAGAATAATTTTCTTAGCTATTTCATTAATTCTTCTCTTCTATTTTCCACTGGAATTTGTCTTCCGTAGTAATGTGATACACAAAGTGTTCAGAGAAAATCATGGTTTTTCAAAGTGATGAAGATTTTGGGCTAAGTGCTAAATGGATTATTGTTCTGAGGGTCTCATGTACAAGAGTGAAGCAGTAGAGAGCTCTCAGCAGCATCGTCCATGTTGGTCTCTTTATAAAAGTCTCCCTGTTTGGTCGAAGTTCAGCTCTTTGTACTTTCAGCTCCAAGGCCTGGTGGGCCTGGCTCTCCCATGGAAAGTGTGCAGCCACAGCCAATTCTCACACCACCAGATGCAGGTCTGAGGGAGGCAAAATATGTTGCTCTTTTTTATTTTTGATTTAATATAATCATTCCAGGCTACACATTTTGGTACCTTTCTCCTCCTTCTTTGCTCAGTCCTCTTTTAAAAACAATCTCAGCCTGCTTCTCACAAGGTCACTAAAGGTAAAATGTAAAATAATTGTAGAATCTAAAATGCAATTAAAACATGGCTCTTGACCAGATTAGACTGCCACATACTAGGGAAAGACATGGGGAGGTCAGACAAAGTGAAGCTATCACAGCTCCAGTTTAGCGTTGATCTTCGGCCAAACATTTTGCAGGCAAATTTTGACATTGCCCAGAAGGCCAAGTTTCTTATATAACAGAGCAATTCGTCTGCCCAGCCCGAGGGCTGCCGCTCTGTCACCTCTATCTTTAGAAAGTGATGAATTTATTCAGTAATTCAAGACACCAGTTTCGAGGGGAGGCGTTTCATGACCATGGGCCAGCTGCTGCAGCCCGTTGACCAGCCAGGCCACACCGAGCCTGACTCAGTGCTCTGCAAATCTGGTTTTCAGAGGAATTTTTTGCAAGTCAAAGGAAATGGAAAATGGGAGCAGAGAACATCTTGTGCAACTGATCTGCTGGTCCATATTCCACAAGAGGGAAAAAAGAAAACCACTGTTTCATTAAAAGAGAGCGCACAAAAAAAAGAGTCAAGGTCCCATATTCCCATTAATTTATTTTTTAAATTAGTTCCGCATGGAGTATTGTGTCTTCATCCCTCCCACTGCGTTCCACTTTCATATCTTTAAAAGCCCCTGATGATTAGGTTCATTTTATTTAGAACAGAAACCCTAACTCAAGACAAATTCTTTCTTTTCCTTTGGCTTGCAATGATGTTATTGACCACTTTGTGCAGCCAAATAGCTTTTGCCTAACTGCTGTATGGGAGCCCAAAGGGGTACATGTATTTAGGGTCTGCCAGTCCACTGGAAGTGGGTAACTTGTTTCTTTTTTCTTGGCTACATAAGCTTGTTTCCTTGCACAGGGAGAAGATAGAGATTTTGAGTATCTAAGACTGCCCAGAGAGGAACCCCTGGCCCAGGTGCTGCAATCTCTAGTGTGCAAAAAGCCCTTCAGCTCCCAATCTTGGGTGGAGATCCCTGCAATAGGTTCCTAACACTTATGCAAGATTTACCCTACCATTTCAAGACTGGATAGGGAAAACAGAAATTTAAATTCTTAACCAAAACTATTTTGTAGTTCTACCTATTTGCCTTACTTTTCCATTATACTTTTTCAAGTGCTCCTATTTTTTCCATTCTTCTTTCCACTGCTTTCCTACTGTCCAGAGGGCAAATATACAGCTCATATAAGTCTTACATGTCTTTGACAAGAAAATGACTTTATTTCCTCTTCTGCTTTCAAATCCTAGTTACAATAACATCAATGGTGCTGTGAACTTTCCTCAAGTTTCACTGTTGTGAGGTTAGTAGCAGGGCTATTCTTTTTATTTGGCCACTTTTTTGCCTAATTATCTCTAACTTGGAGCAGAAATAGAACTGGTGGTAAAGTAGCTTTTTAGGTGTGTGTGAAAAATAGGCTTTCCCAAATTTCACTTTAATCAAAATTGAACCAGAACCTAAAAGATTTCACAATTTCCTATGAAGTAGAAATTCTGAGAATTCCTTTTTTTTTCTAAGCCTAAGACATATGATACTTTTCACATTAAATATCTTCCCGGGAGCCTACATTAACTCAAAAATAAAAAGCCATTTCCCTCATTTTCGTTGATGCAAAGAAAGTCAGCTCTGTTGAACACCTGCCTGAAACTCCAAGGTTTGTGGCCTACTTTATAGCCAAGGCTTCCTGGGCTCTTCTGCTCCCTGTGCCAAGCAGGAAAGAGCTAGCTCATGCTGAGCTGATGACCTTGGACTCCTAAGGTCAGCAGTTCAGGAGAAGGCTGCCCCAAAATTCAGAATTCCAAACTAAATTCTGGTCTGCAGTTGGCAAATATTTTTTTACAGAAATCTTTCAGGCTGAACACAGACACGTTTTTTTATTGGAAAATGTTATTCATAACGCTAACTGAGAACAGCATGGGGTTGTCCTACTCCAGGGGAAATTCTGGGAGTTCAGAAGAAATCCCTGTAAATAGGTTACAGAGAAGAGCAAATACTTTCTTCTGTATCGGTGCCAGTGAAACTGTTAGGATCGCGCCCAGGGCACATACTAAAAGAGAGACTGTCTGTGGAATGATGATAAGAGCCTATTTTCTGGCGTCTATCATATGTCATGATCAGACCTATAAAAACGACGCAAAGAACACATGGCAAGTTTCCACAGTTGCTGGAGCCAAGCACTGCTGTTACATATGTCATTTCCTCCCTGTCCTTTTCATCGATGGTAGGACTCAGTTATGGTTGCGGTAGCATCGTCTGCAGAATTTTCACTGGGAAAGGTGAAGTTTTCCACTTTTCCTTTTTGGGGATTACCCACGTAATAGCCAGGCTTGACAGGCTCCCTGATCACTAAACACCTAGGAAATTCAAAGATGTTGCTAATGGATGGCATGGTAATAAATAAGTTTTAGAATTCATTATTCTTTTTCTCATCTGACCGTGCTTCTCTGTTAGATCTGGCCCGAATGTGATGAGGAAGTGGTCAAAAACAAAATAGCCACAGTAGTGCGAGTCTTGGAAAGCACGAAGTCAAATTTTCAAGGGGTAGCTTACTTTGTTTTGCAAATGCAATTTGCGCTTGCGGTTTTGAACTGCATTTGAACAAATGGGAAAAAGGATCAGTTTTGCCCTGCATCTGTCCAGAAGCTCCAGGCTCGGTATCTGGTCCTTCTGCATGTACAGACTTCTCACTACTGATCTAAGAGTTAAAAAAGAAGTGATGTGCCTCAGTCTGTAGGTGCCATGCTCCTCTCTCACGGCTGATACGCAGCCTATCCCAGAACTGACAAAGTAAATACTAAAATAGAGAGAACCTTGCCCCTCTCACATGAGCTGCTGTATTATACTTTGAAGCCAGTGCAAATCCTGTTAGTAGTTTCAAAGTCCATCTAGCACATGAAACAGCATAAAAAAAAATTGCAGGCAGCCAAGGCAGTAACCACATTGAACTTTACTTTTCATTTAATGAAGATGACTAGATTTCATAAAGAGAATTATTTTCTTACTATTAATTGTTATAAGGTGCTGTTTCTTATATTTATCTTTTAATCATGTCCGGTACAACTCCGCTGTTAAACTGATTTGTATAATAAGTTGAAATTTCAGGGTGGGGAATCCTCCATTTCAGATTCTCCAGGCACTTGAAATTAATATGCTGAGAGAGATCCAGGCTTGTAAAATGCTTGTAGAAGTGCCTAAATGGGCACTTGTAGAATTATAGGTCTTGCTGCCTATCAGAGACACCTGAAGAAAACTTGCATTTAAGGTGATGCTGAGTGTTCTCCTAGAGGAAGGTTCTTCAACAGGAAGCTCCCTGTGGCAGCACCATGTCATGAGCTCCACAGTCCATGCAGGACACCAGGGGTAGCAGGTAAAGACGGACACAATTACAAGGATGTATTTCAGGGTGTAGTCTCCTGCATTTTTTTTACAAAATAGTCCTGAAAATGTTAATAATTTGATAGGAAAAAAAAGTCTTAAATATTCAGTAACATTTGATTTTCAAAGATAGAGCACCAGCAAAGAAATTCAAATTTCCTGCAAATTCTCTGGGATTCACTAAAGATGGAAACTAGAGCAGCAGAGAGATCTTGCAAGATCCCTGCAACCATTACATCTGGGTGCCTGATTTTCACAGTGACATAGAGGGAAAAGGGAAAAAGTAGGAGGGAAAAATATTCATCTTAACTTCATCCTAAAATGGAGCTGATAGAGCACTGAGGAAACCCTCCTTCAGTTACAGCCAGAGCTACCAAAATCTTTCTTTTTCTGCAATGTAGAGGTTGGGTATGGGGTAAAAGGGAAAGGAAGGAGGATGGCAGAAGGGCTCACACAGGGACATTTCAGAATGTCTTAAAAATGCAGAAAAATGAAGAGTTCATTTTTTTGCTGATCACATTAAGATTATTTTTAACCTCACTTTTTCATAATGACCCCTCTGGAAGGGTGAAAAGTGTATTCTTACTATCTCCTTTTAGTAAACTTAAAACATGCGTGCTGAGTTGTTGTTGGCTTTTATACTTGTGAAGAAAGAAAGGAGTAGGATGTTAGGGGAAAATATATTTCTGAAGCATTATTTTTTAAAATGTCTACAAAGAATTTTACAGCCTTCACAAGTAGATGAAAGTGAAACAGCTCACAGTTTGACCTTCCAACCTTTCCTGGGGTCTCAGTAGGTGATTCTGCAAAGCCTGGAGCTATCTCTGGCTGAAGCTTCATTGTCGTAGATTTGCAGTGTAATTTGCCTTCTTGCTGCACCCCATACAAATGCTGGATTGCCCATAGTCTCAATGAGTCCATCAAGGATCGTGTCAGGACAGCCCTTGTGAAGCCCATCACCTCTGGATCTTGCACCAAAAAAAAAAGAAATTAATTTAAAAATCAAAACAAAACAAACACACAAAAAAAAAAAAACAGCCAAAGAAAAAACCCACCACAAACAAAAAAAACCCCCAAACCCCCAAAAAAGAGTCAGCAGTGAGAACACGCACTGAAACCGGGGTTCCTGCAGCAGTCTGAGTGGAGAAGATGATGACAACATATTGGCAGATTTGTGACATGTGAGCTGAAAAAGAAACAGAACCCTTGCCACCCACTCCAATCCCATAACCAAGCAGAAAACACAAGCGGGTTAGTGCTCATTCCTGAACAGCTGAAGACATTGTCAGACATATTCTGCACTCCCACGTGAGTGGAGACATAAAACTGGGTGGTATTAACGGAGCAATTTTCATACCTACACCCACACTTTAAGGAACTGTGTTTTGATGATTTTGGCAGGCCCTTGATCCTTGCAGGGCTTTGACAGAGCGGAGCTGGGTCTACTTTCAAGACTATCCCTGGGAGTCTAGACACCCAGGGATGTCTTAGATCCAGATTGTTTTTAAAAAGAAATGAATTCTAAAGAAAGGCATGCTTCTGAGCCAGCAGGTCTGTATAGAAAACCTGGTCTGGTATGTTCCCATATTGATGAGAACGGAAAAAAACAGAGGGAAAATATCTACACTGATCAGATACAAAGCCTTGAAGACTTTCCACAGCACTAGGTTTAAATATCAGTGAACAGAGCTATTTCCCAAAAAGTTGGAAATCGAAGGTCACACTTGACTCCTTCAGGCAACATTATTAACCTTTTATTTTCTTGAAATACAGAAAATATCCCTGGAGATGTTTTCTCCGTGTGGAATGTACAAACTTTTTCCTCGTACAACCATGAGTCAACAATATAATTACTATAGCCAGAAATTTAGACTCTAGAAACCTGTTCAGCTAAAACCAGAGACAGTTGTATCAGGGGATGAAATAATCGTAAAATTTTGTGTGTTTTTTCAGCCACTAACTGCAAGGAGAAAATTCAGAAAACTCCAGGTGCAAGCTCAGCATCACCTTATTCCATTTTAAGATGAGGGTATTAAATAGACATCACAAGTACCCAAGCAGAATCCATATGTAGATCAATAGTCTTACTGCTTCAGCAACATTGGATTTGATAAGTGTGAAGTGTAGCTAATGGACAAATTTCACAGCTATAAAATCTCCACTTCTCTTGTCTGTATATGCATCTATTAATTACAGGCAATTAATATGCCAATTAACCTCTTAGAATTCAGTGATAGTCAGCATTCTTTGAAATTTACATCATTCCAGAGTATTTCTTCCACAAAAGACAGAAAAAACCCTGAAACTGTAGTATCAGACTAGTAGTGATGGTCTGGCTTTAAGGTTTAGGGCAAGGTCCCTTACCAAGGCCCGGAGAGAAAAGGATAGTTCACGGACAGCAGGATGATCACACAACTCCTTTCATGCTTATTGCTGTTGGAGGTGAAACAAGGGGGTCAAGTGTGTGTTTCAGCCAGTCCGGGTGATTCGCTATGGATTACATCCCAGGGAATGAAAACACATGCACTAAGACTGGCAATCGCTATATGAAACTTAGTCAGTGGGATTTCTGGTGGAAAGAAAAAACACAAAAGATTACGGAGTCTGGTGTTTGAGCCCAGAGATGGTTGGAGGTTCTGGGCTGTGTTCCACAGGCACAGACTGCTAACCAGCCATACTATGTCTTTTAGAACATGAGAAGGTCCTCTGAGTTGAACTGGGTGTGTTTATTAAATGTATTTCTTGCCCACCTCTCTTTCACATGTACAGCAGTCCAGTTCCCTTTGTCAGTCTTGCACGGAAGGTGCAAAGATCACACTCAGACTCCATGCTTTTCCTGATGATTTTCCACAATATTGCATAATTCTACCCAGAGTCGCTCACAACAGATTTAAAGTGTGCCCCTAATTTGGAGAATTTCCAGTATGAGTAAGAGACAAATCATGAAGGCAGAGAAAGAATACCAGAGCAAGGCAGGAAGCACACGGGAGTATTGATAAAAAGGACTGTTAGCTGGAGGTGGCAGAGGAGCAGGTAATCAGATACTGCATCCTTGGATCACAGAATTTGCCAGGTGGCCACAAACCCCGAGGGTTTGGCTTGGCCACGGCAGAGATAAGGCCAGCTGCAAAGTTTGGATTCTGATCAAATGTTTGCAATCCAAACACCCTGAGCGTTGGGGCTATTTGGCACGGGCCCATGTCTAGTTTATATTAATGTTGATTGCCCGTTGGACATTTGGAAACTATCTTTCATAATTCACACCTCAGCAATGCATGCTTGGCCACCCTGATGGCAGGCTAAAAATCTGACTCCTCAATCAAGCAGCACTCCTTTCATCTGTGTGGAGCTGCCTTGCATGTGGCTTACATATTACAGCTGACAGGGCCTGAATGACAACTATGTGGCTCACTCTTAGAAGCTCAGCCAAAAAAGCAGAAAGACGTTTCTCCTGCTAGGGCTTTCATCCTTCATGTCCACTCAACACTTTGGGTGAGCAGATCAGTGTCTTTTTTGCCTGCCTTCCTTTCCAGAAATTTCACGTGGCAGGACTGTCACCAACAGTTGTTTCATTGGCTTGTTTGTCACACAACCTAAGGTTTAAGTAGGCTCTGAACACCTCTCTGCTCTTAAATATTGCGAATTTCACCTTAATGGTACTTAAAGATTAACATAAATTCACCATTGGTCTCATGCTGGTAAAAGAAAAAGACCAAGAGCAAGATGGAACAGTCTGGACTCCCTCTCCTTGGAGAGGAAGAGAAACAAATCATCATAATGAATAAACTTATTTCTTGTACTTCAAAAGTTAAACAGTTCAGCCCAAGATCCTCATGTTTCATTTCAATATTTCAAGTATATTTTATTAACCAGTCTTCTACGTTTAAGTCTGCTCTGTCTTTTCAAGCTGGGGAAAAAGATATCAGCAAAAGATGTATTTCAGAGTCTATTTCTGGGAGCATGTTGGATACTTAACAAGTTCATCTTTCGTGAGCAGCCAATTCATGTATCAGCCCATAATGATTGCTTGGGTTCAGACTGCAGCACACGTTTGCAGTTTCTGTTAGATCCTTTTCCTTGATGCAGGAAAGCTGAAGTAAATGTTATCTTCATAATACTTTCTTCCTCTTTTTGCTTGTAGTCTGTTTTGAGCATTTCCTGGTTTTTCCTCCCCCTATTTATAGTCTGTCTTACGAGCACTGATGGGCGCCTTTACAGACAACAAAAAGTGAAGCAGGCAGTAAGGTTGAAGTACTCTCCTTTCTCTAGTGCTTCTAAGTCATCCCTGGAGATCACTCGCCTGCTAAAAGCCCAAGGTTTAGTAGCCTGCGCAGTGCAAGACAAACTTCCCTTAGCGGCTCTTCTATATTACTTAATGGGGCTAAAACTTGGCCTGTTTCTGGACTCAAAGTCTATCTTAAACAGAGTGGCCACTGATGCTATGCACTGTGTGAGGCACCCACCATCCAAATTGTTGCCCAGATATTATCAATCTTTCTTTCAAACAGAAAAACCCCAAAACTCAACCAAACCCAGTCTGGAAGAACTGACATTACAGTATCAAAGTGGTTTCTAGTTATAAATGCCAACACTTTTTTAGTTATAAACAGCAATTGCATCTCAGGCTCCAGAGCATAGGATCTAAATAACCTTTGGATTGCCCTGTTGAGTTCTGCTGTCAGGCAAAAGCACTTCCTCTGGTTGGGGCACTGCTCAATTGATAGAATCTGTTGATTTTTTTTCATTTTTTAAAAAAAGGGGATCATCAGGGGCTTGAGTTTCTTCCTTTTGCCCCCTGCAGGGCTGCCAATCCTGAGCACAGCTGCCACAAAGCCCTCTTGGATCAGGCTCTTGGAAGCGCTCATGGTTTGCACCCAATCATCAGCACAAAAACAACCACACAAGGTTAAAAATAATTTTCCACTCATGGAAGTAAACCAGTGGGTAAAAGGAACAACTAAACCTTTGTGACTAATCCCAGCTGAACATTCCTGAGTGAAATATTTGCTATCCCTTTTTTTTTAATCCTGAAGGCAGTCCCAAAGTAGCCCAGCTTTTTTTTTGCAGTGGCCACCACCTCCCCAGCCCTCTCTCTTCATGGTCTTGCCCAGTGCAGCTGAGGGAAATGTCACTCTAAGGCATTTTCCTACTTTTATTACACCAGCTCTCGCCTGACCATGGGCTAGAAGAGGCTCTGGCATTGTTTAGGGTTGTCTTAAAATACTCGAGGATGGGACTTGTGTATCTAGCTGGGGGGAGAGTCAAAAGTACTCTATTCATAACAGACCTTAAAACGCAAAATACAGAATATTAATATATATTAAACAAAATCTGTGTCAAGGACTTGCAAACTGGAGTTGATTTACTATAACAGTGCAGAAACATTTAAAAGGATGCTTTCGACAATAATTACAAGAAATTTACATTTTAGTATTTATATAATCAAAACAGTTCTTTACAATCTTGTGTAATGTACAGTGCTTAGTGCCTTCTTCCGTAAGATGCTAAGAAATAGGTAGAGCTACAGTTTTCCTGATCCTGTTGCAATGTACGTCTCCCTAAGTTTCCATATAAAAGATGTTACACTGCATAGGAAGATCAGGTCCTGCAGAAAAGCAGGCTCTCTGAGTACTCATTAAAACCAATTAATAGTAAATTGGATTGTTGCTTTATCATCAGCCCAGCCTCGTAATCTCAAAGCCTCTTGATTTGTATGTGACCTCATAATCACTCCCAACATATATGAATTAATGATGCATATTGCCTAACCAGTGTTTTAGCAGATTTTTTCCTCCATTTAGGATTTTTTTAAACTGTGTTTAGTATTATTGTATCTATATATATTAGTACCGTGAGATTTTATGTTTCTTTGCTTGTTTTATCTTTCTAGATCAATAATATACTTACATATAAAGGTCTAAACCTGTCTGCAGTGACATCAGTAGCAGAATTTACTCTGATATTGATAAGGGACCACAGTGTGCAAGGAGAAAAATGACCCTGATTAACAGGAGCCACAGAGGAACAAAATATTCTCACCGATAAGAAATTTGGGAGCAAGAAAGGAGAAAGAAAATGAAATAAAAAGTCCTGCATGGCTGACTGCATTTACTTATGAGTCAGCTATGTTACTCTCACATATAAAAGCTCAATGAGATTTCTAAGTTCAAGCAAATGTGTAGAAGTCTGCATGCACACTCAACCCCACAGAAGACAGACAAGCTGCAAATAATATCTATTTCAGATTAAGAATCCCCCTCCTTTGCCCTTGCCGATAATCTTTATATCCACCGTATATTCACATGCAAGTAGATTAGGTTCCTTAGTCCTCTAACACATCAGATATCAACCTTCGGTAAGGCTGGTTTAATTCATCACTTTCTCTCCTGATCATAACTTCCAGCGTAAAAGCCTGTCTTCACTTTTTTCCATAGACAAAATGAGACAGTCAAAGTCTTACTAATAACTGCTTTTTTTCCAAGACTATCTGCATTGTGAATAGTGCAGATTCTATGGCTGTAGCAACTTTAAATGAGTGAATGAGCCTACGTCTCCTATAAAAACTTCTTGTGGAAACACAAGTTCTCGACTTGTTTTGAGTTTTTGGAAGAATACCATTTATGATGAAACCAGGACTATAAGAATTGCAGAAGAGAAGGGCAAGCATAACATTCCAGCTGTTTTGGATGCACTCACTTATTCCCACTGTTTTACAGAGACTTCCTTTCCAATACTCCTTTATTCATATTACTAGGTAATTTGTCCCTTGAAATGAATAGTGCCTGCCCATGTTCTATGTCATGAGGTAACTTCAATGAAAGGTTCCTGATTTTGGTGTTAAGATGTCCATCAACCTGCCCCAGTTTTTTGTGTTTCTTTTTTTCCTATTTTTTTGTAAAGTGAAAAGCATTTTCTTAATCAGTGTGTCTGCAGTGGATGAATGATTTTCATCTGAAACTTCTCCTCTGCCTGCACATGGCTGAGATATGTCTATTTGGGATTACAACCCAATACAATATTTTAAGGATCTATTTTTAACAAGGACAGTAGAGAAGTGTTCTTGAATCTCCTGAGCATCTCATCTTGGCACCTTTTTAGCGAAGTGATGTCATCGTGGCAGTATTTCAGGTCTCATTCAAAAGAGACCCATTTTCTGCTCAGGGCGTTATGAAGCACCCACATAGAGAGGAAAGAGATGCAGGAGCTCTTAAAACATTGGCAATTGGCAGGTCAGGGGGAGAGGGGTAAATGGGTCCTAGGTGGACGTCTTTGTGTGATTGTGTAGAGCCTGGTGACATCCTGCCAAGCCTAAGCCACCACAGTTCCTCAGGAAGCCCAGAAAGGTACAAGGAGGTTTTGTTCTCAGCCTCTCCCCGTGAGAGAAGCTTCCTCCTCATCAGTTATAACTCAGCCTTACATCCCCAACCCCTCTTTTTCTGTGCATTGTGTCAGAATAGCTCCTGGTCAGTGAGCTCATTACATCACCAAAACAGTAGGAGCCAGGAAGGATGCATAAGTGTAAATCAGAGAAACTGAACGAAAGCCCTAAGTTTGCAGAAGATTTGGCATTGATCACAGACTGTGTGGGTGGACAGTATCTCTCTTTATACACCAGGAACATGGAGTAATGATTAAGCTTCTGTTTTCTCCACTTGCTTATGCTGGCTTGTTGGTATTGAACATGTGCTAAAATACTACAGTGCTTTACACGTAGTCGTGTCATGGCACAGAGAGCAGGTAACCCGAAATCACCCACCCAGAGTGCACAACCAGCTGAGCTGAAACAGACACTTAAAGGAGAAGGCTTTCTCTTTCTTCTTTTAGCAGAAATATCGGAAATAGCCCAGGATATTGAAGACATGGTTGATACTATGAAAACAACTAAGACTCTGTTTTGTAATAAATTCTACACAGGCCATCCAGAAAAGGCTTTTATTTTAAAATGTTTCTTCAAAGAGAGCTGAACTAGAGAAAGAAGTTTGACTCTACTCCCTCCCTTGAACTTTGGGCTAAGCCACAGATCTAAACCACTCCCCAAATTATGGGCCACAGAGCCAAGAGGTGTCTATTTTCTAACCTCCACTCCTCTGGACTGTGGCTAAAATCCCACAAAACCCATCCTAAGTTTTCAGCATACCAGAAATCTAGGAGCAAGGGTGATAAGCTTCTGAACCCCAGGAAGGAGTTTGCAAATGACCTTCCTGGCATCTTCTAAATTTTCAGATAATCTGTCTGATGTTGAAATTTACTGAATTCCTAAAACTGACCAGGAGCATCTGGCACTGGGCCCCAGCTGTGTCTCAGATACATCTATGCACAGCTGGAATGTTTGGTCACAGAAGGACTCTCCTGCCTTATTTTTCCCTGTGTATTTTTCATTCAGTGTTATTCCAGGATGCCATGATAGCTGAATATTTGCCAAAGTGGTTAATGTAAGATATTCAGAGCTCTTGATCTTGCTACCTTCAGCCATTTTTCCCCACTTCAGGTGGGGGAAGTGTTGCGTCTCCACAGTGGATAAGAAATCACTGTGCCGTGGTATGAGCTGATTCTCCTAATTCGTCAGCTGGACTCCCCTCTCTGTTCTCGAATCCTGCACACTAAATATATCCAGCTTTGCATCTGATTCTCCTTACAGGTACAGTTTGGTTGACAGTGTTGTAGCTGTGCCCATTTTTCTAGGTGTTTGAAGCTCAGATCTTGCTGCAAGTAAAGTGGTAGTGAGGACAATAAGGGGACTGGCATTTTTCCTGTTTAGATCACCTCATCATGCCTGCTTACAGGTAGATAACAGTATTCTTCAAGATGTAAACATTTGAGTCCAAGGAACATTTTGAGGGGGCTCCAATCCGAAAACTAATAGCTAGCTGCGCACAGAAGGAATTAATCCTGCTTTCCTTGGAACTTTGTCTTACAAGTGGTTGGCTCTGGCATGCATGAAACACAAACCCAGCTGAAGCAAACTCTGTGTTTGGGGCATTTACAGGGGCCCTTTTCCCATGCGGCTGTTCTAGTGCCTGATGATGTGGGATACCACTCGGCAGCTTTTCCCACAGTAAGGGCATTTACAGCATCTGTATCCTCTACCCATTTAACTATTTTCATGGCATTTGTTAATTATCTGGGAGAGCTTTAACTCTCTGTCACATTTGTTTGAAATCTGCCACTGGGCTCATAAAGAAAAAAAAAAGAGACAAGAGACAGACATCCAGGCAAACCCCATGCTCCTATAACCTTTATTCCCTTAAGAAAAAAACCCCTGAAAAACAACAGCAATGCCACCAACAACAGCAAAACCATGCAGTGACAAAGCTCACACACTGAAAAGCAATCCTCATGATTCTCAAGGAAAGCACGGGGAAGGACTGCTGGTGCTGAAACCTCAAGCACAAGGGACCAGGGCACCTGGTCTGGGAAGCGCAGGGAAGGGCACCTGGTCTGGGAAGTGTGTGAGAGCAGCTCCATGGCACCGGTCAGCCCTGGGCTTTGGAAGGTGAGCAATTTCAGCAGCCTTCTCTCTCCTCTGGCTGCCCCTTTCCAGGCTCACACCAGCTGTAGGTCTGCGCTTTCCCTGTCTCCAAGCCCTGGGCCCTGCCACTCACTGAGCTTTACTGAGGGCATCCTGCTCTCCCCATGTGCCACGGCCAAAGGGAAAAGTCTTGCTTCCAGCCATGCTTCATCCACAGCAGTACCAGTGCCCTGCAGGAGAAGACACTGGGACGATGGCTCTCATGGATGTGGGAAAGCACGGTATGAATTGGTTTGAAAATCTATAGGTTACCTAATTTTCCAAGATGTTGCATATCTGCTGAGAATTCACTCCCTCTTCTCAGGCTAGGTTCTGAACAGAAAAATTCCTTTTTACATATTAATTCTTTAAAAATTTCCACCAATGCTGCTTAGCTAAGACACAGCTGAGAGTTATGCATCCATTTGTGCAGGGGGTTGAGACCAGATGATCCCCAAAGATGCCTTCCAAAGTCAGCCATTCTGTGGTTCAGTGAAAATGCTTATTAGCTGCTTTAATCTGCCTGACATGAGACATAATGGACTATCATATACTTTTTCTTCTAGATTTTAGAAAAATATTCTGTATGTATTTTCTCTTTCCTTTTGTGCCTTTCACCCATGCAGCACAACTGTTGTCTGCAGCTTTCCTGTCGCAGGAAGTGAGATCCTTGTATTAGCACAAAGAAAAACAAACCACCTCCCACCAGCTACAGTAGAAGTGTAAATTACCATGTGGATAGTTGGGAACTCAACATTTATGCCAATTAAAATATTAACGAAGAGTTCTATCTGATTTTTCTGTATTAAAAAGGAGGAAATTCTGGAGTACATGATTACTGCATAATATACAATATTAAAAGATCTCTGTTGCTTGTTTGGTGCTCTAAATCACATACCTTTGAATACTGGTTTGGGTTTTACCGCTTGATCTTTTTGAGAGGCAGAACAAAAGATAAAAGCATACGAAAGAAAGAGTGTGAGACAGCCCATCTTCCCTGAAGTGATGGATTGAGTGGCTGGTAGCTATTTGTCAAGGAAGTTCATCTGGTAAACTGACTTCATGTCAAAGGGAATAACTGAATTTCAGCTCCATGTTAGCCAGGCAGATCAGCATTTCAGAGATAACTGGAATGCAGTAATATTTCATAGCACCCATAATTTCCTGCATGGGAGAATAATTCCAAAGAGCTCACCTGCCTGCAAATGCACTAGCTGGGCTGGAAGGGAAACAGGAAGGAAATAATGACAAAGGATTTTATAGGCTGGTTTTGTTTCAAACGCTTTTTGTTTATAAAATGCAATCAAGACAAGGAGAAATAATTTCACTGTTTCTCCACATTTACTCATTTCCAGTCTGAGCTGATAACAGCAGGTATGCAAACTTTCCTTCTTCAGCTGGTGATTTGCTCTCTGATCAATAGTAAGTGCTGAGGTGTTATTGATGTGCCCTGAATGGTGTCTCCCGACTCTGCCAGGACTCTGCAGAATCAGGCAAATTAACTGCCACATTAACTGTCACGTGCCAGAGTTTTTCTGGTTGCAGAAAGACTTTTTTTGTACTTATATTCACATTGTTAACTCTCAACACAGACTAACGCATCCTACACAGGTGTGTATCCTCCTGCCTTGGAGTACTGCAGAGAGAAGGAGGCAACTGCCAGGTATGTGTAGGGGTGGTTCAGACCTCTGACTGTAAGGACAGCCACAGAATGCTTTGGTGCTAGATAGTGACCTTGAAATAATTCTTCACTGAAGTTAGGTGAAAGTTAAAAGCAGATTACTTAGAGTTACAAAATCCGAAACAGAAACCCAGTTGCGATGACACAGATTACATAGATGTAGATGACAGAAATAAAAGCAAGCTGCACTTAATCTGTTTGCACTAAGGATAAGCTTAGAAGACTGCTCTTTACTCCCTCCTTTCCAGCTGACAGGCTACAGATGCTTACCTAACCCATTTGCTGAGGAAATATATCCTCTTGCATACCTACGTCTTGCGCTGCAGCCTCGGAGTTCATTCTCTCTTGGCACCCTGTGCTGGCTTGGATTTTGGGTCCCTGCCTTGGTCTCCCAGCGTCTTCCATACACTGCACACTGAATCTCATGTCAACATGGAAAATCACAGTTATGCTCAGTACAAACACACAAGCAGAATCAGTGCAGGCAGCGTATTTCTGTTTCTTCACTGAAACCGTAGGCATGGATTTTACAGTGACACTGGATCTGGGGTGATGAAATCCTACTCCTCCCTGTAAGCAAAACCATGATAATGATTTTCTAAAAAACCCAGCTTTGGTCTCTTAGGAATGCCTTTAGTTAGATGGCACCAATGTTTGCAAACGAACTAATGAGTGTGCAAAAGAAACCCTATACGTAGAAATAAAACAAAGACTCTGCTGCTAAGAAATACAGATTTTTGGCCACAAAATTCACAGGAATTATTTGAGAAGTAAGTTTAACATTTATCCATGATCAACTGAAGCCAGCCTTTGGCATATAGCAAGAAGTGAAATCAAATCGGGGGGAATAAAAAAAAAGGAAAGAAAAAAAATAAAACAGCAATTTAGAAAATCAGTATATACAAAGCAGTAACTAAGACAGCAACAGTTACAGTCGCAGAATTATCAGCAAATTGAAAGGCAGTCTGTGAATTATATTTATATCATAAACAACTTCCGTTATATGGTCTTAAAAAAGCAAGACTGGGTCTGCAGGTCTCTACTTAGAGACCAGCTTATTAACCTCACTGGAGATCATCTCACACCCACTCAGGGTTTGCCCCTGCAACTGATGCAAAAAAAAGGGTTAATATAGTGAAATGTAGCTTTCAGCATGAAACAGATGATTGATTCTTGTCCTTTGGTGTAGGGTACAGAAATACTCTAATAAGGAAGGGGAAAAAAGGGAAGAAATAGGTGTCTCGATTTTGAGAAAAAGCTGTACTTAAGGGCTTTTTCCATAAATGTATCATGTTCTTACAATCAAATTGAAAAATGTATTTTACATTAAAATCAAATGGACTAATTATTTAAAAATACTGAAGGAACAGAGGATGCCATTTTGCCTGTCTGCTCCTTTTGTGTGTTAATCATGTGAAAAATGACTGGTTCTTGCAAAATTTTGAAGCCTTGAGCTCAAACAGAGCAACTGGGGAAGAAGCTATTTAGTAAATGAAAACCATACTAAAGATGGAAATTTTACATAATTGCTTTCAGGAACTTTTACTTATTAAAAAACTGAACTTTTAGGCTAACACTGTTAGACGTAAATAAGTTTCCATCTTTTTCCCAGTAGATACAAACCCAACCTTTAATAAAACTATCTGAGATTGTATCTCATCAGTGGGCTGCTGGTACAAGTTCCCTCACTAAAGACCATGTGTGTGTGAGCAATTCTTACTTGCAAATGTATTTTCATTGACTTCAAGTAACAAAGTGGATCTTAGCCTATGCTGAAAGGATTCTTTTTAGGAATATGTTCCCAAGTGCTGGTTCATCACACTGAAAATACCCACATCGATTTATATTATCCAACAACATGAAGACAATTTGGGTGGTATTACTGAAATACTTGTTTGTTTTTAATGTTTCTCATGCACATCTACATTCTTTAGGAGTCCACATTTTCTGAACATGGGACAAATTAACTCAAACATAACAAACAGTTCAAAAAAACTGGCATAAGAAGCCTGCAGGTCTACACCAAAATCTTTTCCCCAGCTGTTTCCTCTGGGATACAAAGAAAAAACCAAATACACAAACAAAACCCTCAAATAAACCAAACAAAAACCCATCAACAAACCAGACCCACCAATAAGCCTCCCTGGCTGTTGCATGCAGTGCTTGAAAGAGGTGCTGCCACACATACATACACAAGCACTCAATAAAATCCCTCCACAGGGAAAGCACAGAGCAGCTGGAAACCCTTTCTGTGTGCCCAGATTAGCCGCAAAACTGTGTAGCAGAGAGCTAAGCTGGCAACAGGATTCTAGTCCCAAGGACTATTTTACTCCCACATAACTTTCTTTCAGTAACAGAGATCATTCATTTCAGTGTTCTAAATAGAGAAATAGATATTCTTTTCAAATGGCAAGACCCAGCATTTAATTGCATGGCGACATTCTGGTCCACACACCTTTGGTGTAGTGGTATTTTTGTGATTGATTTCAAAGGGGGTCAATGTCACCCCGAAAGAGAATAACCTTCTCTTCTCTCTCCTTCCTCTCTACTCCATCCTCTCCTCTTGCAACTCACAATCCCCCTGGATACCTTAACCACAGTCCAATACAGTTTGGCTGCAGTTAAAGGTCAATGAGCAATGATGAATGAGGGAGCTGCAGTAGCTCTAATTCCTGTCACAGTCGTTCGGGCAAAATGGTCGTCTGGTGAAACTGCTGAAATGCAGGCATGTGGTTAAGTGGCCAATTCACTTAGTCCTTTAACCATTAATAAAACTTTTGGGCTATTAGATCAAATGGTAGTGACTTGAAATGACAACATGATCTAAATCCCAGACAGATACATGAGCAGACATTTGGAAGAGACAATTACATGAAATACTGAAAAATTAATATTATATGATTAGACTAATTACTGAATTTAGCTATATCTAGAATCTATCTTTTCATTGGCTGCATCCTTCATTGCTTTTGTTTACAGCATGGATTATACTGCTGGATGTTGGGGGACTGAGGTGGGGAGCACCTAGAGTATATTGTCCCCAACCTGTTATTTCACAGATGCTGGATCTAAATTAGGTCTTTGCTTTTTTTCCTGGATTGTTGTCACAGGACTTTTTAGATTGCTCAAAAAGGGGATTATCATCACTCTCCTTTTTTGAGACCATTAAAAGTGCATTTCTCAGCCCCCAAAAGACAGATATTGGGGGGCAGGGAGAGAATGCTTCCACTCTTGCTGTCTCACAGCAGGACTTCACATAAGGAAAAATATACCTTATGTGTATGCTTTTTTCTGCCTTATCTTTTCCTTCACTTCTCTGTCCGAGTAACCATTAGTAACCACTGAATCTCCAGGATACTGACCCCAAGCGTGTAATAAAGGCAAGATCTTGACTAAATATGACTCACTTGGTGGGATGTCAGCCAAGAAAAGAATTTAGCAGTAGTCCCGCTTATCACACCTTGTGTATTGGAGGCCCATTTTTCCATTGAGACACAAAGAATGTGTTAATCTCATAGAGATAAATAATTCTGATTTTGAAGATAATTTTTACAGGTTTTCAAACTCAGAACTAAAAGCAGATGAGGACAAACCGAGTCTCATTAGGGAAATAGGAAAATGTAAGATAACGTGGTTTGGCTTTTTTTGTTTAACATGTATTAAAATAACATTATTTTAGTAGACTAAAAGCCAAGCAGGGATTTTGCTTTCAGCTTGCATATTTTTCCTTTTCTTATCTCTTTTCATATATGTATGTGTACACATTTTCTACTTTTAACAAGGGACAACACATGTTCCATGTACAACTGAAAACATACTCCGTCTAAATATGCACCAGGGTAATGTTGTGAATTCACTAGTGCTGTTTGAACTAAATGATTACTTTTGTGCAAAGTCCATATGTAAATTTCTGTAGCATCAATCTGTGTTATTCCAGCTAATAAGCTAAAAAAGAAAAGTTACTCAATGTCTTGAGGTGACTTTATGCTGTTGTATCCCCTATCACTGCTCTATGCCCAGATATGATCCTAAGCCTTTCTGTACCTTTAAAACTGGGTGCAACAAAGAGAAAAAAAAGCTGAGCAAACTTTTCAAAACAGTTTGTGCTTCAAGGACACAGAGATTAGCTGCTGCTGCAGCAGCGAGAGGGGAAGAAGCACCTTCTTGCTTTTCAGCCAGCTTTTCAGCTCCTTTTCTCTGGAGAGAGAGAGACGGAGAGTTGAACCTTGCTTTCTTGGAACTTTGGGGTTTTTCACCCTTCTTCTCTTCTGGACTGTTTCAACATCAGAACGTATCGAGAGAGTTTTCCCCCGAGGCCCAGAGGTGGGCACACCCTGACCCAGCTCCGAAGAGGAGAGAGACCACACCTACAGCAGGACTCTAAAATCTTCCCAGGTTTCTCTCCAGAGTGAGAGGTTTTATTATTTAGCATTATTATTCTTTTCCTGTGTGTTTGTTAAATAAATAGTTTTTTCCTTCACTTTCCTCCAAGGAAAATCTTTTTTTTCCCCGAACCTGGTGGGGGAGGGGTGGCTGTAATCTCCTTCCCTTTGAAGAGACATTCCTTTTTGGACGTTTCGCTGAATTTGGGCCAAACCAGCACACTCAGCCATAAAAAATAGAGATGTTCTATGATTCCAGAATTTTTTGACATTCAGTACTCAAAAGCAATAAATTACTTATTCATCTTTGAATTAATGGAGTTTGGTTTTTGGTTGTTTTCTTTTTTTTTCTTTAACATTTTGCTTTATTCTTTACTGTGTTCTTTGCTCTTAGTATGACGTACCTTTAGATACACAACTTATATACACAAATTTATGTAGAAATATAGTGGTATATGTTTAGTGGAACCTGATGGAGGAAAAAAATAGTTAAACCTTTCATTTGTGACAACCAAGAGGTTGTTGATAAAAGAGAAAGAAGAATTAGACAAATGCCAATTGAAATACTGACTGATAAAAAGAAGGGCAGCATATTTGTAGCTGGATCATTTGTAATGAAACAACCATTGTTAATTTTACATCAGAAATAACACATATTTTGCATATATTTTTCCTTCTGAACTAATTAAAACAAGTTGAAAGATTATACATTAAGCTACGTAGGTCACTTCATATAAATATATATGTATGTATGTATGTATTCATATTATATTCTGTAAAGGAGTTATTATTCCACTCCAACAGATGGCAAAAATAAATAACCAGGACTAAGATCTGATTCCAGAAAGATCTGATTCCATTCATTTCAAGGATGACTGAAAAGCAAGGTCCTAAACACTCTTACTCAGCTGTTCCCCACTGCTGTGGATCCTCACACTGCAGTTTTCGCTTAAATGTGGTCGAGGTGCTTCAGGCAGCTCCTCTGAGCATCCTGCTCTTGCCAAAGTACCCCTCTCTGGTCCAAGCCCCAGCAGAGACCCGAGGTTTCCCTCTTTCATCCATCCTATTGGTGCACTGTAGACAGGTCCTCAGGCTTTCTGTGTTGGGGGGTCACACTCTGTAGCCCTCTGCTAGGCCTGGGCTTCAGGCCCAGGCCTTGACTCCAATCAATGAAAAAGCTGGATGTATAAATCAGAACACTACTCCTCTGTGTATTCTTTAAACTTCATGTTATGCTCCATTTAGAAGCTTCATACGTAGCCAGTTTGATGTAATACCCACAGAAACCATTAATTGTCCATTGGGCTCATTGGGCAATTAATGGCTTCTGTTAGGGTATATCAAGATGAAAAAAGTGAACTACATTTGTTCAAAAAGTTCTCAATCTAGCAAGCAAAGATTGAGTAAATGGCCCCAAAACGACAAGTCCAATAAGGCAGAAATGTAACCATCATGTCTGAGGTGTTCTGAAAAGCAGGCAACTACTGATCTTAAATTACTTACCATTAATATTTACAGGATAATATATGCTTTGCAACATGTGGCACACCCCAAAAAGCACACAGGGAGCATTTTCATAGTCAATGAGGTATGTAGCTACTCCTATGTGATTAAATATCTGATCCTAGCATTCAGTCATGTTACTTAATTATTATGCCCAAATATTTGCCTTTTAGAGTCACATATGACCTACGTTTTATGCAGAGAAAATTGGTAGCAATATACAATAATTGATTTTATTCACACTTCTTCCACCTTTTTTGTCTCAGTAGAAAAATTACGTGGGACTTCACAGGGAAAACTAAAGCAATGAGGCTATTACCAAACGAGGGAAGAAAAGACTTGAAAAAAATCTGGTTTTTCAAGTGTGAGCAACTTGACAGCTACCTCTTCCCTGTTATAATGACAGGACTTCGGCTCCTTCATGGTGTAGTTGCAATCAGTTTATTGTTACCTGAGAGAGGCTGTGTCAGACAGGTGCACCACAGGTCATTTGTCTTTTACTCATCAAAATGTCTTCACACTGATCTGCAAACTGAGCAGGAGCCAGTGGCTGACAGAGTACACATTTGATAATCTTCCAGGTAACGTATAGCCCAGTGACCTCAACATGCCTCATGCACGTGGTAGTGATATTAAATTAAGGCCTGGAAGTTATTGATGGGATTTCTTATTTATTTATTTATTTACTTATTTACTTATTTACTTATTTACTTATTTACTTATTTACTTATTTACTTATTTACTTATTTACTTTTTGGCTATGAATAGAGAGGCTGCTCTGGATGCAACTGAAAGCTTGTGCTGCACACACGCATGTTCTTTCCAGACACTTCTTAAAACCCTTTATGCCATCCAGAGCATTATATCAGCTGTGCTTTGCTGAACAGCACCTTCCAGATAACATTTCTTTAAAAGGAAATGGAATTTATCAGTTCCATTACATTAGACATAATTTTTAATGAACATCCACTCAGCTGCCTACTTCATTCAAATCCACCACTTCCAGCAAGGAAGTAATGTTGGAGGAACAAGCTAAAGAACTGCAATCATTGGAAATGGCTTCAAAATGTTCAGAGCCTGCTGGACACCAATTCAACACCTGGATGCAGCTTGTACGTCAATCCTAATTAAAAGAATAAATGGATTTGTTGAACAGATACAGTGTCTCTGGACAATTCCTATCACAAATGACAACAGCTACCAAATTTTACAAATTGCCTAGTTTAACACTGTCATCAGAACAAAGCTGAAATAAGGTAGAGCTTCTTGAAGAATGGCATTTGAGCTGGGTGAAAACCTCTGCTAATGATTTCTCTTGCAATTTCGTAGCTAAAAAGAGCTTTTATCTTTCTCAAAAGAGCAGAAAACCAAAACTTACAACTGAAAAAGGAAAACTAGTCTTCTGCTTTTCAGGCATTGATAAAGACATGAAATTTCCAATGTATTTTCATTGGAGTATTTAATTGTGGAAAAAAAAATAATACAAAAAGCAGACTTCTTCCAGTTAGCTTTCTGTCCAACTCAGGGAGAGGAACCTTCATCACTGCTCTGCTCCAGTTGCATGGGAGACCTGGTTTCTAAAACCTCAACTCCGGCTACAGGAAAATACTAGTTGGAGAACTGTAGAATAGAAACTGTTATATGAGCTCAAGCTCCTTGTGCTGTTCAGTCACCACTCTGCAGCAAGGACCTTGGCAAAGACTGCTTTATTTCTGCTCTCCCCTGTGCACTAGACAGTGCCCAGGCAGTGCAGAGCACAGGTCTCTGAACAGCTTGATGCCACGGAGATATTCCCTGGAGCTCCCTGTGAATGACAAGTGATAAGGGTTCACGTAACATGGGATTCCAGGAGTGTCCAAACCTGTCTGCTACCCTACCTTAACAACGATGTCCAGTTTGTCTGTGATCCTGCTGACACCTGAACTTGTTTGTCTCCTCTGGTACATGAAAACTAGCGTCAAGAAGCAGCAAGTCATTTGTTGTGACAGTGCTGTATCATACCACAAGCGTCCCTCTGGTTTGGTGGTCTCTAAGTGCAGCAGGATAGTGCACACAGCACTGAAAATACTGAAGAAAAATACTTCTCTGGCTGATGTGTAAACAACTCTCCATCAATTTATCTTCTATTTTGAGGCTTTTCTTGAAGCTCTTTTAATATAGTTTCTGGGAACAGTGTTTTGTGTGTCAGTGTTGAAATTGAAATAATAGCTGTCGTATTTACTTTCAGGTTGACAGTCTTCATATTCATTGCTGCTATGTGGAGTTCACCTTAGCTAGGGGCATGATGGTCATCCTTTGCCTGAGCTGGCCACACTCTGGGAATGCCTGCAGTCAATCAACGACATAGTGCAACTCATTGCCTTTTCTGATTTTTTGGTTTTTTTGGACAACATATTTTTAAGTACTGGTTGTACAATGTATGCAAGCAGATGTGTTCTCATTTTGATCCAAGACAGAGCTCTGTATACCTTTTTACCTGAAGGAATTGGGGTTTTGGTGACTTTTTTGCATACTAAACCAATCCTGTGTCGAAGAACTGTGGAATTCACACTGGAGACTGTGCCGGTGTACTTCCTTCCTCACTAACATGCATTAACCAGTACTTTATGAGTTTTGTTCAGCTTTACTCTGGGTTTTCCAGTAGTTTCTCTGAATTTTCTTCCCAGCTTGCATTAGGGCCCATTCTGCTGTAATACAGCCCTCAAAGTTGCAAGAATCTGCTTACTCTGAGCCAACGCTACACATATGTTTTCATTTGTACATGGAATTCAGGGCTCCTCACACTTCAGCTCTACAACTTCACAGTCAGCCTCTGTTCTGCTTAATAGGAAATTATTGACTGCAACAAGCTTTGGAGAACCAGCTACTGTCAGGAACAAGGCTACCTTCAGAATGTCTTCATACCTACTGGCACTGCCTCCTTACAAACACAGGGAAAAGTGCCTCCTGAATTTCCTTCTGCTGCCTTCCACGTTTCTGGAGAGTTCTGGCTCTGAGAGAGATCCCAAAGATATCCATTCTACATAGGCTATTTTTGTTCTTGGTACCATGTGGTGCTGAGCAACCACTTGGAGACAAGGTGTTTCACATACCTCTATTCCATTTAGTGTCTCTGTTCCAACTGCCCATGGTTTATAGCACGAGGCATTTACAGATATGATTCGTTCCATGTTTAATAGATCACTGTGCTGTTTAACATAATATAGCTCTTGGCCCACAGCTGTCACTTCAAACCTTGTTAGCTCTTGGTCTTGTTTTTGCAAGAATATGCAAGAAACTTCAGATTCTACAAGGCGGTTTGCTATACCAGCTTACTTCTTTGCAAACAAGATCCTAAGAACTTTACTGGAAAATACAATTAAAGATGTTGGAGCTGCAGCTGAAATAAATCCAAGTTATTCAAATGGATAGCTGCAATCTACTTTTTTGAAACATATTTTTGCAGCACACGTTAGCACACAGCTCTTATGTTGCTCTGGGAAAAGTGAAAGAAAATACAGAGATATTTTTGATTGCAAAGATAAAAGAGAAATCCCAATGGAATTTGAATCACACATCCTTCAGGAGCTGTAAGAGCAAATAGAAGAAAGCATCCTTAGCTGGTCAAATTGACAAAACTACATTGAATTTTAATAGTTTTTCTCAGGAACTAGTGACCAAAGCCAGAGAAAACTATCCGCTCTTTAAAAAGTCAATGCAGTAACTACCACGAGATGAAAGCAGCTACTCCACAAATCTTCCTGCAGTGATAAAGACAGATTTCATGCATCTTTATATCCCCTGCCAGCAGCTGAGTTGCAGGTTATATTGCATGACCCACTTGATGTGCTTAGTGACAACTAGGACTTCAAGTTCTTTAAAAACTGCTGAGCAATTTGAAGGGACACAGTCTTTTAAAACAGGCTGGCTGATATAAATGTACACTTGGGCTATACTTGTATGCAAGTGAACATTTCAGTGCCTCCTGACCAGCAGATGCTTCGAAGTGTAGGCATGAGAATCACAAGAGATGTCTACAAGAGGTCTGGTTATCAGTGAAGACCATGACTGCTCTAACACCAGCTCATGGATTCCCACACTGGAACATTACTTGGCAGGACTCTCGACTTCAGTAAGACAGCTACAGATAGTCCTGAGAAGGTTTTTTGTGGCTAGTCAGAATAGGGAACTCTGTGCATGCACGTTTAGCTAGCAGCTTCTTTTGTGAGCTCTTATATTACACTGACTTGGATGGTATAAATGTGGTCTATGCTTCGTAATTGCCTTAGAGGGTTTCTTCTCTTTCTTTGTCTCCTCTTGTAATATGTCTTAATTTCCACTGTTTATAACTTAATTCATTATAACTACTTTATGTTTTTGTTTTAAACATTGAGCCCAGTGCTCCCAGTGCGTACAGCGAAATTCTAGTGTTAAACACAGCCATCATATTACATGTGTTACTCACTGAAAAGGCAAAAAGAAAAGGGACTAAGAGGGGCTAGACTGACTTGAAGGGGAAAGTGACAAACTGCACATTGAAAATAAATATTGCAATTACCTTACCCAAGATGGAAGGTAGCCATTACCAATTTTATACTCAGCAGCCGTAAAAATCTAGAATATTGTTCTATCATGTAGCCCACCTCATCCTGAGCTGGCATTAGAGTTCCCAGTTCTGTCTTGAAGGTAACAAAAGAAACACTTCAGCATAAATATGTGACTGTTCAGACTGATTGATTGGAGAAATTACTGGAAAAGACATTGTCCAAGTGGCTGGATCAGAACGTAATCTCTGTACTCAAGAGCAGGTTGTTCACACGGATTGGCAGCAAAAGATGAGGGTAAGGTTGTTTGGTTGGTTCTTTGCCAGGAGATTCCCCAGGCTGGTGGTAGGAACAGGCACAACCTTGATAACCTGTAAGGTTTGAATATTCTTTTCTTAGCAAGTTGTATATTGTCAAGTTGCCTCAACGAGTTTAGATTCAGCTTCCATGGGGTATAAGAGGTACTGAAGCACCTCCTTAACCTATGTAGATTTGCTGCTGTGGTAGGAAACCCTCTAATTCTAGGGGTTTACGCATTTTCAAAAATGAGAATATTTCTTGCTAAGCTGCTTCTTCAAATGGTCACAAGCTCAGTTAGCTGAAGCATTTTTATTTTAGCTAACAATACAAAAGAGCTGAATGTTCTCCCCTCCCTCGAATTAAGGTCTGGCCCTTTTCTCAGGCGAGTCAATAGCAAAAATCCCAATGCACTTCAGTGAGAAAACATGGGAACCTCCCCTTGGCAAGTGAGAATCAAATCCTTTTCACTTCTGATTTGCATTCTCTCCATTCTTAAAGCTCTTGGCCTCCAAAGAGAAAAAACATTATGGCCTCCTGACTTGAAATAGAGAAATATTCCCATTTTCACAGCTCTATTGACTCGCTAGTGTTAATAAACACACACAAAAAAAATGAACTTGAGTAGAATATGCAGCATAAATTCAGAGGACTCCTGCCAGCAGGTAGACTGAGCAGTTTGGTGCTATTTTACTTCGTGTTGTTATCTTTAAGGTATAGCAATGAGACACAGCACCAAGACTGGACGGAGTAAGAGAAACTGTGGTAGGATATTGTTTCAAGGTCTTCTTTCCTACTGGTTTTCAATGTAACTGATTTTGGATGAAAGTTAGTGAATTTGGTACGCAGTTTATAAGAAATTATGAAATAATGAGGAAAGCCAGCATCCTCTCTCACTATTAAAGTAGCAATTAAAGCTGTTCATATTTTGGTATCAGCCAGACTTAAACACGTTGAGAGAAACTCTGAATATAAATCAAATTGAAATTCCAGGCCAAATACCTTCATTTTTCATAAAATGGAGATTAAAAAAAACACTGGGCAAAGAGTATCTGTCTATCTGTTTAAAAATGTCACATAGAGTAAAAAAAAGCATCCATTTATCGCCTTGCAAGAGGCTTATAAAGAATGATGGTTTTATAACCAAAGACACATTGCCCTAAACAAAAATGGGTCAGCTACGCAGCTGCAAATTGGAGAGCTCCAGCAGAGATCTCAGAATTTCCCCTGATAATGTTAGAGCCAGCTCAAAGGAGTGTCTACCAAAGAGTTATGAGATGAACATGTTGAGGGTTGGAAAATATGGAGTAATTACAAGTAATTTCCATGTACTAAGGCCCAGGGTCATTTGTGTGTCAGTCCTCAATACCACAGCAAATGGGTTTAGGCTATCATAATGCTGATGCATTTAGTGCACTTGGCTTTCTGCTCATAGGGTGCTTGGGTGAAATACTAGACTTTTGTAAAAATCATCTTAAATGGGTTCACCTCAAGTACCTATTTTTTTGAAGGGTTACTGTAAACCATTAGGCTTGTATAGATAATCATTTGCAAGCGATGCAAATGGAAAATAAAGGCAGGCATTTATAGAGAAGACTTGCATTAAAAGGGCTGAGAATAAACATTGCATCAGACATCTTAAATGTCTTCTGGAAAGATCATGCAGAACAATAGATTAATGACTTAAAATGAGCTTAATTAATTATTAGCCAGTAGGCTTCATGAGGGCTCATAACTTTCAACAGAATATAAATCATAAGTAAACTAGATGTAGGGTCTGCATTATGCTGAGAAATAAAACCAGAATTCATTTTGGAGCAGACAAAGTTGAAAAGACATTGCTCTGTAACATCACTTACTTTATCAGGGACAACAACGGAGTCGAAGCTTCACAAAGAAATGGAGCCCAGTGACAAAGTGGCAGTAATACACGGCTGAAATACTTGCAGGATCTCCTTCAAAGTCTATGGTTTCTGCCTCATAGCTCACCTACAAAAACAGAGACATGGAGATTTAAGCACAAAGAGAAGAAAATAAAGCTCAAGCAAGAAACTCCAAAGAACTTCTGGCTGAGGCTGCGGTCAGACTGTTGAGTCACTCGGCTTGTAGTGAAGCTGTCACTATGTCATTGATGCCCAGCAGCCCTGGGTTTTGTCACAAGTTGCAGTTGTGAAGATGTAACGTGCATGGCTGGTTAAGATACAGGCCCTCAGGAAGCTTTCTCAGGCTCCACGTGCCAGCTCACCCACAGCCATGCAAGGGCTAGTCTGGCATTGATGTCTAAGATAATTCGGGAAAAAATGTCGAACAGGTTGAAATTTGCTCCATCTAAGACCTGTGACTCCAGCTCAAGACTCTCTTGAGAAACAGCCATGCACAATGATGGCCAGTTTGGGGAAAGAGCACTTATTCCCTCCCTTACACGAACAGTTTGACCAACACAAAAAACCAAACCAAACCAAACCAAAAAAGAAAAAACAAACAAACAAACAAACAAAAAACAAACAAACAAAAAACAAACAAACAAACAACAAAAAAAATTACTCTGCACCCACTGCTTATATCCATCTTTCAGCATCAATCTCCCATTCCTGAGAAAGATGGCAGACCTAGATCCTCAGCCTCATTGCTAGGTAAAGATTGCATCGAACTCCTCTAGCTGATGTTAACATGAGATATGTTCCCTTTTATTTCTCATAGGCTTTGTCTGTGCTTCAGAGGCTCTCCAGCATACATATGGGTATGTGTACATGCTATTTTCCACTCAGATGTGAACTCCAGCTGCCTGTTCTTCTCTTTGGACAGATGTGAAACAGCTCCAAAACAGAAGTAATGTTGCTGTGGTTAGTGCAGAGCCCAGGCTTTTGTATCTCTGGAGCATATTTATTCCCAAGCTAACTGCAGCTATGTCTTTTCTTCTTCAGACAAGGCTCACATCATGCCACTCGCAGGACAGACAAGCAAAATTAATGAAATCATGATTTCCTACAAAAAACAATGTTGTCTTTCTTTTCTTTTCCAGTTATTTCTCTCCAGCATGAAAAGAAACTGTCTTTATTCAGTGAGAAATCTTACCACAGCCAATTGATAAGCAAAGAAAGCCTTGCTGCAGATGTAGGTTATCCTGGTGGGTGTTTAAGTTTGCCTCCTGGCAGCATTCCAGTTAGCAAGGTTGGCTTCAGGGTACGTACCCTCAGGGATGGCTGTAGGCGAGCAGGATCAGCACTGCTCCAACAGGCTGCCTGCTTTGTAGGACTCAGGGCTACGTGTCCTCTCATGTGAGCCCACGCTTCAGACAGCTCTCAGTTTAGAAAATGCTGCCAGTCCTGCCCTGACACTCCCCTTGTTGACGATGGTAAGTGCTCTCCTATGAGGTAAACCCACTGACAGGCATCCATTTGATCTGCTCAAGCAGACTCTAAAAGGCAAAGGAAATTTGTGTTGTTCTGCATGTTCCATCTTAAGAAGAACAAATTGAATAAATAATAAATAGCAACGGGGGTTAGAGTGCAGCTGCTCTGACTTTCCAGGTCTTGTCAGCCGGCTCTTCCTACACTGCCAGCTGACCCACTTGGTTGTAGTGCAGGTACTATGGGCATGTTTTATGAATGATGTTTTGTTTGCTTCTCTGTCATCAAACCTTGTCAGACTACAGCTACCTAGACACAAGGTCTTCTGACTCCATCGAGAAAATGCCCAAGAAATAATGGTCAGTGCAGTTCAAACAAAAGTTTTCCACGTTTGCCTCTTCTGTCCTTGCCTTTAGATAGCTGTTTGTCTATCCACCTACTTGCCTACCTACCTATGTCCCTCCTTCCTGGGCAGTCTTTCCAGCGACAAACATTTGTGAGGGATCTGCACTAATACTTAGCACTAAACACCATTTTCTATTGAAAGCGCTCTATAAAAAAAAACAACAAAGGGAAATGTGTCTACGCTTGCATGCAAAATAGAGCTATTGTTGGGGGGAATTGTGTTTGCTTGCATACAAAACAGAGCTATTACAGGGTGGGGGTCGTGTTTTCCTTCTATGTAGCAAAAGAAAATGCTTTTTCATCAGAATCAAAATGCTTTGCAAGAGTTATTTTCCACTGAACTTTAACCTGTATAATCCCTCTTGTCCAGTATTTACTTTTTGCCAAAGGGAGAGTGGAGGAGTGCAAACACAGAAGCCTCTCCCACCTGAGAAGCAGAAAAGGACAGCACAGCCACTTCGCCCCAGACTCCCTAAAGACTGAGATCTTCCACAGACCTACTTGCCAGGAATGACCTTCATACTCCACAAAAAGTCTTTGTAAATTTTGGATTCCATTCTGGTGAAAGGAATGGGAAGGAGAAGACAAATCCTAAATTGCTGTGTGGGAAAACTGTTTCCTAGTTAGCTCAAACACAAGTTAATGAAATCCCATCTCTCAGGAATTAGGTCTCCCACTTGCTGGTTCTGCTTGGTGGTAGTTGTTCATTTAGACAGGTTTGAAAATGGAAGCATTGTAACCATTTATTTTATATTTTGTGTGTCTCCTTGAATCTTTTAAGTTTTCCCAGTGATTGCTACTGTCTGCAACATATAGGAGTTAGGAGAGAGATCTTCCATGACTAAACTAATCCTACCTTTTATCTGGGCATGTTCCTACAAGATGACTATTTTCTGTCTCTGACTTGACAGGAATAGGTATATTTCCAGTGGTGGCGAAATTTCTTGTCTCTGGCTATAAAATCCTGGTCACAGAAACCTCAGGGGGTTTGTCCTAAACATAACAATGAATAGCCCAACCTTCAGTTATAATTAACTCCAAACTTCAGTTATTATTAACTCCAGGTGCTAGTTAAAGAACATAAATATATGTATTTTTATATTAATTTCATTTTGCTGCTTGATATATATCAAAATGTAATTCCTGTAAATGTCTTTGCATTGCTTTACTTCCATAGTAGGACAAATAACAAATCTGCTTATAAGGCTAACTTAAAACTTAAATATAAAGGAGTTGATATTATGTCAAATCTTGCCATCTGCAAAGTTACAGTAAAATATTTTTAGTGTAATAATGAGGGCAGACTGGAGAGTCTGGTCTAATCCATTTAGTCTCCAGTCAAATTCAGAGAATCAAAAAATGGTCATAAGCATCTTTGTGATTCCCTGATCTTTGCTCATTACACAGCAGGCTGGACCCGAATTTCAACTTGAAAGACATCTGAGACTGTTCCTGTATGACTTTGACTGCCAGAAGACCATTCTGGCGCCACAGGAGAGTGCACAGTACAACAGCAAGTCAGCTACTCCCTCTTTTCTACAGGTGCACAAAAGAAGTCCTGAAAGAAATGGTTTAAGGCAGCTTCAAGCTTATTTTGAGTCTTAAAGACCTACTGATTTAGTTGTCCTGACTGTAATTTCTGCTCTGAATATTCATGCTGACGGTTGTCCTTTCTTCTGGGCATGGCTTTTTCCAAGACACCAGCAGCGCTGAGCAGTATTTCCAGACAGCCTTTGATTTTTTATTCTCAGTAACCTGGAAGCATCTTGACAAGGAATAGTCTTATCTCTATCTGTCAAACAATCACTGATCCTGTGTCAGCATGGAGCCCATATGCAGCAGTCCCTCTATGTCTTGTAAATGACACCAGTGGCCATAAGTCATCTTTATACTCCCTGTAGTGAGTGGGGTATAGCTGGAACATATCACTGCTCACTGAAAGAAGATGATGATGTCCAAAATGGGTTCTTAACTTGATCCCTGCTCTCCAAATGCAGGTGGTTGCCTGGTGGGCTGCAGCCGAGGTGGCCACGTGCTGGGGAGAGGCAGGAGGTCCCTTCTTTTCCTGTCAAGTGTGAGTATATGGATCTGAAAAAAAATCTAGGAGTTACCAGCTCTCAATAAAGAAATTTTAAACTGTGGGCCCAACATTCCTGTTGAGCTTTGCCAGTAACCCTGGAAGGAGTGCAAGAAGTGCAGGCTGAGAAGCACAGGCCAGTTGCAGCCCCACAGCACCGAGGCTGGAGGCGGGGGATGGGAGAATCATAGAACCATTTGGGTCGGAGATGACTCCTCAGGTCATCAGGTCAAACTGTTAACCCAGAACTGTCAAGTCCACAACTAAACCATGTCCCTGAGCGCCACATCTATATGTCTTTTAAATACCTCCAGGGCTGGTGACTCCAGCACATTCCTGAGCAGTCTGTTCCAATGCTTGACAACCCTTTCCATGAAGATATCTTTCCTGATACCCAAACTAAACCTTCCCCAGTGCAACTTGACTTCATTTCCTCTCATCCTATCATTTGATACCTGGGAGAAGAGACCAACCCCTGCACGGGTACAGCCTCCTTTCAGGGAGTTGTAGAGAGTGATGAGGTCTCCCCTGAGCCTGCTTTTCTCCAAACTGAATACCCCCAGCTCCTTCAACCACCCCTCATCAGACTTGTGCTCCAGATCCTTCAACAGCTCCATTGCGCTTTTCTGGACATGCTCCAGCACCTTGATGTCTATATTGCAAACAAGAAATTCCCTGTGAGAGAAGCACGGCTGGGCTGAACAAGTGCATGGCCAGGGCTGCTCCTTCCTCTCGCTTACCTTGGGCTTTCACTTAGGCATCTCCTTTAATCCACTAACCATCCATGCACAAAAAGCTCTTATCCAAGGTTAATTTGGTCCTTTCAGACTAAGTTAGTTGGTCTGCACACAGCTACAGGCAAGATTTCCCCTCAAACTATGAACACTCGCTCTGCTTAGAAGATTTAGGCTAAGTCATGCAAGTGCTGACAGACCTCCAATATTTTTACACAGTCTCCTTAAGTGCCCCAAAAGTGATTTAACTTTTCCCACTGTGGGAGGACTCATGGCTTAGTTCAATGCAGGTTGAGGACTCAGAGGCTCACAGACGACCTCAGCACTGGCAGTGGCTGGATGTACCAACACTGCAAGGCTCACCCCACTTTGATTAACTCTCTCATGCAGACTGCTATAATGCTTTTCTCCAGCTCCTGAATGCAAACATAGCTGGATTTGAAAAACTTCAGACCTTGGTCAAAGCTTGGGGATTGACACCCTGGGTCAAACTCACTTTGGAAAAAAAATCACAGCTCCACTACAAGCGTCCCAGCAACTGTACAATCAAGATGTCACATGCACCATCCTGATGCCAAGGATCCAAAAGTGTGGTATATACTCTGTGGTGTTTTGGGATACCTTTGCTGGTAGAGGGAGTGTCTTTGAGTGCCAAATGAGCCTCTGATCTGCTGGATCTTGTTAATTTTTGATGCACATCCAGCCCTGTCCTTGCACAGGAGTGCCTTGATTCATTACTAGCTATTGAAGCAGTGTTCAGCCTTAGCTCTTAGAGTGTCTTTCAGAACATGGATTTGCACTTACAGGTGTTGCACTTTAGCTCTTCTTTTGTCTGTAGCTGTTTCTGGTCACCTTTTCCTCCTGAGATCAGTGAGCAGAGGGCACTGAGCATTTGGCTGTTCACACCAAGTGCCCTATTGACCCAAATCCACATGGATTTCCAAAATATTTCTAGTCATTCTTGGCATCTGTGTTCAAGTCTGGATTACTTGTAAGTGTGCTAAATTCCTTGCATAGCTTAAAGCAAATACAGTGCTGACGTTTCCAAGATCCCCTTTGGAAAGTTTAGGGAAACATGACGAATGCTGAAAAAAGTGAGAGTAATTCAGGCTTATTTAAGGAGAAAAGGCAACAATTTTAGGGTAACTATCCCAGGTAAAAATGATGATAACCATAATTTTTGAAAGTCAACGTTATAACACCACTAGGCTTCCCATATTTTTCCTTTAAAGCAGTGACTTTCCAGGCTGCTTAGGAGTTAGGGTCTCTACCACAGCCAGGAAATTCTCTAAGCCAGAGCTACAAGTATTCCCACGTATCTGCTACCATAACATAATACAAATAATGTACTGAAAAAGGAAAATCAAAATCCTGTCTGGGAAACCTCAAAAGAGTTGTGATGTGCAGAACAGTGTGGGTCAGGCCTGAAAAGTACCTGGAAGTGACTCACAGGCCACATAAGAAGAGAAACACTTTCCCACAGCAGCAGTTGTTGCTGCTTTTTTGTCTTATTGTGCCATTACAGAAGAAACATTGAAGCAAAGTCTTCAGAAACTTCACCCCAGATTGCTGACACCAGATCCCATTTTCCAATTCCACCTGTGGGAAAAGTGGCCAAAATCTTTTCGCACCCTTGAGGTGACCGAATTCGCTTTTACCAGCAGTGCCAGCACCTTGGGCCACCCCTAGATAAGGGTGTGAGGTAATGTCTACCAGTGAGTAGAGTCATGGCCATAGCACTGTAGGGAAATAACTGGACTGAGATCTAGCTATTAATGTGGCCCGAATACCACGACAAGCTATTCTGGCTATCAGATTGAAGCAGTTTGCCAGATTCAGATCTGCTGAAATGCTACAGAAAACAGACTGGTCTCAAACGATGAGGACCCGACCCTCCAGTGACTGTCACCTTGCGACCATGAACCCTTGCACAGAAGGGATGCAGGCCACCCCTCAAATCAACAGTATTTTCTACTCTGTAGTATTTTAGAGGCTGCAGAAGGCAAACTGTAGGTCAAGCTACAGAGAGGCCCTTCACTTCATTTTTGAGGTCAGCGATGACTATGTGGTCAAAACTTGTATATTTAAAATTTCCTTTTAAATACCCTTTTGCTCATCCAGCCAGAAGCTTCTCATTCTGACATCATAAGGCACTGCTGCAGGGCACATTTTCCTGTCACAGCGGGAAGATTAGAGATGAAAGAGGGCTGTAAAGAGTAAGAATTAGGATGCAAAGAGGATGAGTTTGCTCTATAAGTTGAGTGATTAAGAGAGATATCTAGAAGTAAGACATAGAAGCTAGGTTTCGTTCTTGGACCAGGAGCAAACAAGATATAAAAAGTGGAACAGAGACAGTGACAAAGCAAGACGCACAGGATCACGAAATGCAAACAGGCATCCTCCCACCTTTTCAACTTCTCATTCATCTGACACAGTGGAGAGCCTTGAGTGTCACAGCTTTCAGCTCTGTTTACACTGCCCACCCCTTCCGCACAAACGCCTGGAACACAGCTAAAGACTAATTGGACTGAGCCCTAACCTTCTCAGACATGGATAAAACCTCATATTCCAGAGCCTTGCCTTTATGCCCTTCTGACTGTGAATGAGGGAATGCCTCTCCCTGTTTACCCTTCTGTTGTCATGTGAGTAGCCCTGCCGAGCTAATCACATATTTATTCAAGTAAACCTTCCTTGGTAGAAAACACAGTGCACTTTATTGTTATTCTGAAGACACTTGCATAAACATTGTGTCATTTCTATAATTACACACCTAAGTAGTTAGGCTGCCTGATAGAGCAGATTGTTTACTTTTATTCTTTTATAAATCTTTTTATTTCATTAATTTTCTTTCTAGCAACATGATAATATGTGCTTTCACTCTAATACCGTACAGGATGCACGCTAGGAGGAGCAGATTGTTGACTGTTGTTTTAATAAATATTTTTATTGAGCTAATTTGTGTTAAAGTGATCTCTTCTACTAGCAGGGAGAAAAAAGGTTTCTAGGATGACTAGCCAACATCAACAGATACAATAATAGCCATCATTTATAGCAGTACCTTCAAACAATCACAACTAGAAACACATGTTGTTTCACAAAAAAGCATGTATTATGAAATGTAAAAATTGCATCATGTGTAAGGTATTCTGCCTACAGTACATGTTAGTGAAGTGAAAGGGCACATCTGTGCTGTACTTATTCAGATGACTATTTTAGTTACGGGATGACGGCAATTTATTCATTGATTTCTGGATCCCAGATTGCCAAGAAGATATCAGATATCTGGTTGATGTTAAAAAACAGTTGGACTATTTATTTGAATCTCATTTCTTGTAGCTGTTTAAAAATCATAACTGAATAGCAAGTAAACGAAAAAGAACAAGGAAATAGAAATAAACCATCATATATTGTTCCATTCTCTCTGTTCCCGTGGAGAGAACTACATGCACAGATTTACTCACAGGACATTTGCCACACACCGTTAAAACTCACTTGGCCTGTGTGGATACACAAGCTGAGGTTTGGATCACAATGTGAAGATGTTGCAGGGGGTGGTCGTAATTCACATTTCTGCCTTGCGGCCCGAAGGCCAGATTGCCAGCACTTAACAAGCAAATAATAGACATGGTGGAGCCTATATTTTATCTTTAATTTCCACCTTTTGCTGGCCATCCAGGAGAGAGGAGGTGTCATGGCTTCCTTCCCAAGCTAAGAGCAGGATCAGTGGTCGTATTCTGCCTGACAAACAAGGTGCAACACACATGTGATAGTTACCGGAGCACCAGTATTTCATCCCAGTTTCACTTACAACTGTGTGGGCTGGGAAGATGGGGAAGAATCAAGGCTGGCACTTCGGCTGTCATGTGCCTCATGGTCTGCTTGGCCTCCGTGACTGGCTGTCACCTCCCTGTCCAGGAGCCATATCTAACCACCCTACCTTGCAACCTGAGAAGCAGAATTCCAATTTCAATTTTCACCTCTGAGGGATAACAAACACAAGGGAAACAGAACTGCCCAGAAGCATGAGAAGATCCTGTATTTCTATGCAAAGTATTCATTTATTTCCTTGTGGTAGAAAACATCAATGTTTGCTCAAGTTATTTTATTCCTCTCCCTCTTGGGAAAAGACCATGCAAAATTACAGCTTTTCCACACCAAAATAATTCTTCATGGAAATATCAAAGGTAGAGGAATTGTTTCTTCTGAGGTAACATACAGCATTTTATTTACTTTTGCAAGATCAGCTCCATAGAAAATACTGTGTATGTTTAGACATACAAAGGCAAAATGGAAAATTATTCTGGGGTTTTTTTTTCCTGGCCTGTGTGGTTAGGGCAATCTCAAAGCCATAGTGGATTCTTTCAGTTAAGAGGAAAGAAGACTGGTATCAATCAGATAATGTGGAAAACACAGTGTCTTCACCACACTCTTCCTTCTGCAAAGTCAAAGCAGCCCATTTGCCACCAATGAGTTTCCAAATATACTCACAGCTGTACAAACACGGAGGAAAACAAGTGGATGCAGGCAGTCACCAGACATCCTGGTTGGCTCCCACATGTGCCAGCCTGTGTCATGGACACACTGAGGAGAGGAGCCCCAGGAACAGTGGTGGCACTGAAGGGCAGGAGTAGAGGGGAAGGCACAGCACCAGAGCAGGCAGCCTCTGCCTGCACCACTGATTTAGAGCAGGAGTTGCCAGCCTCAGCCAAAAAAAGTGTTGTTTTCTTTCTCTCTCTCCCTTCCCCGTGTGCATGCATGTGATTCAGCTACTAGCTGACCTGACCACAGCAGGCTCTGCCTTGGGTTGTGGCTTTCTCCACCACCACCACTCATCAGGGAGTTTAGTTGCCCTGAACGAAAGGTTGCTCGTTCACTTTAACCACATCTCTGACTGCTCCTAGGCACGTTTACTATGAGCCATTACCATCTTTGAGCCTAAGAAGAGGAGGGAACACAACCCCCCCTCCACCTCACCGTGGAGGGATTATCAGAAGTCATAGCTACAATAAGGCAATCAGTTCTTTGTTGCTATCAATGGTCTTTGTCCATTTCCCCAGAGATGGAGCAGTGATTATCAAAAACATTTACTGGAGGGGAATCTTGAAGGCGACCTATCCAAGCCCCTGTGGCACTAGCTCAGGTCAGCCACACCTGTGCCAAGGCAAGACTTGGAAATCCCCAAGGACTTCACAGTCTCCTTGGATGCCACGCTCCAGTGCTGGACACTCCCCTCAGCAAGGAAATTTAACTCTTAATAATTTCTTTCCAATACTGGACAAAACAAGGTATGAAAGCTATTCCTTGCACAGCAGAGATTACCTCTTCCAGGCACTGCACATTCCTGGTGGTACCAAAAAACAAGGAACCCAGGGCTAGCAACCCCTCAGGGATGAGCCAGCATCCTCTCCCTGGTGCTACTGCTGGCATGGCCAGCCCACACAGGAACAGCATAGGACGCCTTGCAGCTGCATGGTTATGGTCTTGTGAGTCTATTCGAGAGAGAGAGAAGAAAAAAAATTGGCATTATAGAAGGAAGAATGTGGTAAAAGCCATAATTTGGCTGGGATTAAAGAAACCACTGGAAGTTCCTTAGTTTTAAATTCTGCACAGATGTCAACTATACTTGTTCCTACTGTCTTTAATTTAACGTCTGGAATATTGTGGTAATGTAATTCAGATGACACATGACTGGGAAACAGCCAGACCAACAGATTTGTGAAATTTTCTTTTTATGTTTAGATTTAATAAAAAAAAGATCTCTCATGTGTGGCTTTTCTACACAGCAGTGTAAGAAAATGCTTTAGAAAGCTATGAAAAGTATCTGCTAAGTGCACTTGAACATGCCTGCAGACAGACCAGAAGGCAGGGCCACATCATGGCATTGCTGTTTTCCCAGCTCAGCACACCATGGCTCTTCCCCTGTCCTCCATGGAGAAGAAGAGGAAAATACCAGCACATTCTTCATTTCCTTCAGTCTCTCAACCTCTTTTTTTCACCAGGAACGGAAGTGAACAAACATACAAGCACCTATCCTGGATTGTTCCAGCTATTTCTAAAGTGATCACCCTCACAGAATGCTGTGTGTTTTGCTCCATTTTATGCATTCCAAAGTAGTTTGGTATATTACAAATGCCCTGACTGTGGTGTTTGGTGGTGGTTTTGTGAATAAAGACTCAGGGAAACTAACAAGCAGTTCAAACAACCATGATCAGATTTTTGGTCAGGAGATATGTATAAGCTAAAGTCAGGGTTGTCCTTATCTAACTTGGTGGTGCTTAGAGCTGTCTGTTGAGTTTCCATAGCAAACAAGAGCTGGTGTCATCTTAACTTCATAGAGGTCTAAGGATTTAGCTCACTTTACCTGCCGATACAGAGAAAACAGATCCAGAAATTGCTTTTTAACAAATAAAGGTATCTGGCAAGGACCAATTATTTCCTAGCTCACTCTTACTGAAAAAATAATAAATTTAAAAAAAAAAAAAAATCCTTGGAGTTACCCTACTGAGTCCTTTCTAGCCTTTCATGTCCTTCAAGACATATTACAAAATATATTTGGAGGACATTATGCTTTTGGAAGAATAATGCTAGTTTAGAGAATCCTTCAATAAATTACTTTAAAATGCCAGGCTGGTCTCACTGTGCATGCAAGTGACTTGAATTGTTTGGGATCTGTTTGCATTCTTGCATAATGCAACTGCAATCATACAAATTTCTCCTTAGAAAGCATCTTTCAGCCCTGCTCACGTGCAGGAATAGGCTACGAGTCCTCTTCCTCAGCTTTCTGAGTTAGCTCCTCTTTCACTTTCTTTAAATGAGAATTTATGGGCATATTTGTTGCCAAATCATCTTTGATTTAAAAATATACAGTAAATTATATGGTTCAAAATTCAGCTGCCAAAAGAAAACCATGGCAATCTTCATGTATCTTTCTGCTGATCTCTTTCAAGAATATGTAACACACACGATGGCCTCAGCAGCTCTGAGACTGAAACTGTTATTTCAAGAAATTTACCCCTGCGCTGTATTACTCTAGGTCTACAAGCGCCTACATTTTTTCCCTGGAAATGTTGACTCGGCCTTAATCTTGAAACATACGGATGTCATTCTCTTTTTGCTCAGAGGCACTGATGCAACTGAAGAAAGACATTAAGTTTCTGGAGGGAGGCCAAGCTGAATAGCATCAGCATAGAGTATACAGTGCTTCCATTGACATCAGATCTGGAAGCAGATCAGATGTGAATGGGAGACCCACAGTGAGTCAGGTTTGCATGTAAACCTCCAGTGAGGCTGGAGTAGCTCCAGCAGCAAATGTGATGTCAATGAAAGAACTGCACTGTATCCACTTTCAGATACTCCTGCTGCAAAATCAGATTGGTTTTAGTTCATGGATTAAAGTTCAACCAAACTGTGGGGATTTTTTTTTAAATGAATCGATCAAAATTTCATTAAATGATTGTTAAGACATTAAGCTAAACAACTAAAGCTCAGAAATCCATGGTTAAAGAGGCCACCGGGCCTCTTAAAGAGGTTTTAGTTAAAAATAAGAAACAAAAAAAAGAGCAATATTTTGGACTGCAATACCAGTTTTAACTTTCTCCATTTGACAAACATTTATTTTCAGCAGAGGTTTCCTGATATTATCTTTTACATCCTATCGTCAGTTTCAGGTGTGTTTTTATCCCTTGGTTTCTGATTGATGGATTTATTAGTTCCTGAAATCCTGGAAGATTTTTGTTTTGGGATTAGACCAATTTTGAGTGAACAAAATGTAATTCCTTCCTGAACAGCTTTCAATTATAAATATGTAGGCTATCAAGTATTCCCCTGATTTTTAAAATATATTTTCTTTTATTGTTTTCTGAAATGTGTATTTTATGATTACATCACTGCTGTTCTCCTGACCTCCAAATTCTTGCACCAAGTTTTTGAAAAAGAATAAAGCAAATGGAGAAGGCAGGAGGAAACAAAAGCAGCCTGATTCCCAATAATAAAGCACCACCTTCTCTTTGTTTTGAGGTAAGCAACACGTGTATCATGTCATGTTCTGCAAACTCAAAGTATATAAATGCTACCAGATCCTCACTTCTACTGGAAAGTTGAGGCTCTTCCTTTTTACAACCATGCAGCCTCAGAATTTCTTACTTACTGATTTCTCTCTGTTTCTGCTGAACAGGAGGAGAAAAAACACAAATCCATTTTCATTTCAGTGAGGAGTTTTAAAGGTGCTTCTTACCCACTCAGGAATAATTCCTGCTCTGCAGCCCCATCCTAACACACCATGCTGATGTCTCGCTGGGTGTCTTGAATGTCATATTGTCACTGTGAGCTTGATATTCGCTTTCTTGCATGTGCTTTACTGTGTGTCTGTTACATAATACCAAGGCACTGCAAAAATCTATTATATTTCCTGCCATCAAGTCAAGTCCAGAATAAATGTTGTTGCCTTTGCAAGAATCCAGCACAATTTACATGTGGTTAGTTTGGGGTGCATTTGCAGCCAGTAAGTTAGATGTGAGCAGAAGGTATAAACTCAATTGCTTGTGCCCTAGATCAGCAGTAAGTGCATGAATTCTACACTGGAGGAATTCTCTCTGCCAGTAGTTATTTATGCCACTACAACAAGGATTTTAGGCTTACAAATAATTAATAGATCAAGCACCTCATTGTGGATGTAAGACATCCAAGGCTGCAAAGTCAGAGATATGGTTCTTTTCATCAAGACCACAAAGCCAACACGTTACTCTGTCCCCTCTTCAAGTTTCAGGTGTACTGTAGGCATCCCCTTCTGTAGGTTTATCTTGACCCCAGCTCTGGGGCTGCCCATGGGTTTTGCTGTTTGATGTCTATATTGTCAGCCTCAAAAGACACAAATGGAGATGCAGGACTTCATGAATAATTGTGTTTTTCATATTCTTGTAGCATGCAAAAGTTCCCAATAACAAACAGAGATGAATTCTGCTCTCAGGAGTAGACATTCAAAACCACATTCATTCATTCATTCATTCACTCTTTTGTTCATCTTATGGTTATTAAAGAATTGACACCCACATAGTAAAACATGCTAAACCTCAGCCATCGTCCTGGTTTTAGAACCATACTTCATAACCTGGTACCTGAATTCTGCTGAAAACTCTGGAGAAACACCCACTTCAATCAGACTCTCTTTTTGGGAAGAGGCAGAGCTCTCTGCTCCTTCCAGTTTGTGAATTTACTGTGTTCTTTGTTCCCATCCACCTCCTCTCTCCTCTGCAACTCTTGTGCACGAACCCAAGGGATCACTCCTGACATTCCAGTTGAATGAAGCCTTCTCTTCCCTTCCTTACAAGGGAACCAGATAAGCTTTTGTTACATGCCTTGCTGGGAAGGTTTTATGGTACTTGAATTTCCAGGCTCACAGCAAATGCCACACCTTTTCTTTAGTACATTTGTGAAATTCAGCTTACTGGTTTTAGAACGCAGCATAGACAGAGTCTGACACTAGAGTCTTCGTATGTGTGAACTCTCTAGGTAAATGCCAGCTTGACTCATCCCATAATTAAAACTTGTCAGAAGGAGATCCCAGTTTATGTATTTGAGCAGTGTTATTGTTCAAGGGACAAGCATAAGCCATTCGTCTCAATTTGATTGAGATGGCAAAGAAATGAGTGAGAAAGACGAGAAACAGATGCACTTTTGTTTTCTTTGTGCAGCGGATAAACAAAATAGAAACTGAATTCCTGAGCTGTTATTTTTGTATGCATATGAAGAAAAGATATCAGACTAGAGTGAAGGTTTTATCTAACCAGTACATTCCATGCATTAGCCCACTCCTTTTATGCATTGCAGGATAAACGATGTCTCTGTTCAGTCATGCAGGAGCACTGAATGCAGGGAAAATGGCTACAACTTCATGGAATCATAGAATGACTTGGGTTGGAAGCGAACTTGATCATTAATTCCAACCCCCCAACTTCCCTCTTCAGTGTGCAGGAGTCATCATTCAAATCCAAACATAGGAATAGCTACCCACTACTGATGACCATATTAATGCCAGAGAGAGACAGTACTATTAATAAAAGCCAAGGATGGTTCTACTGCTCCAAAAGCTATCCTACACCGACAGGGATGTGTGTGTAAACAAGACTCAAACCAAAAGTGGCCTTACTTTATCAGTTTCCCCATGCCACTCTGGAACACCCTGTGTGGCAAAGGAATAACGCCTTGGGAGTACACCTCCTTCCTGTGGATTAGAAATCAGGCAACCATGTATACCCCCTGCACAAGAGGCTGATGAGTTGTGTAATAACCTTCTGGTTGTGTTAACTTTAGGGTGGATGTAATCTGGATTACTGGCCTTTTGATGCACAGTTATTCCCATGAGGTTTTTATCCCAGAAAATACCGGTAAAGGTATATGTGGTCCTTTTTTCTGTGTTCTTCTAAAGTAAAATATATCACAATATGTCTTTCTAATATATCAAAAACTTGCTGTCTGATTCAAATACTCTGTCTCATTTTCCCTGTCTCTCCAATGCCTTCTCTGCATCTCATTTTTCTTTCAGGGCAGCAGCTACTGGACTCCTTTTTTGAGGCTCTCAGCAAAGCTCAAAAGCCAAACAAAATATACAGAAATCTCTGAACTAGATTATAATTTTTTCTTCAGGACTCTTGACCTACTGGCCACCTCAATCTTAAGCGCCAATCACCACAATAATTAGCTCCTACTCTGTAACTCAGTAGTGACCCTGACTATAGACAAGCTATTCCTTGTCACCATTCTGGCAAGCACACAGAACCGCTTTGATACCACTTGCATAAATTCTCACATTTGTGGATGCTTATGGGATGGCAGGCTCAGGGTGGGAAGGCATAGGTCCAGAATTCACCTCTCACTGCAAAGAACTTGGCCCATGAGGAGCAAAAATTGCTTCTTAAAAATTGAGTATATATACTCTCGATACAATGCGATGTGAAAGTATGTCCTAATACTTCCAACTGCTGCAGCCTAAGAAGTCAGAAAACAGTTGTAAAAAAAATTGAAATGCTGATCTGCACGTAATTGGTGTGTATCCACACAAGTGTGTTTGTCATTAAATGAATATATTTTCACCAGTGAAATAGTGTTAGCATGTTAATTGATGATACTTGCAACATCACACTCGTTTTCATACGAGTGGAGCATAGAGTGACCAGGTGGTTGTTTCTGAATGGAGGTTTGTGAACACTCACCAAAATGGTTAGACTGCAACACCAGTTGTTGATTCTGTTGACTTCTCCAGAAAAAAAGGAGGAAAAAGGAAGGATCCAGGCATCAGTCCCTACAAACACAGTTTAAACAATGTGATTTCACAGTTGCTTAAAAGTCACAGAGCAGCTGCGTTGAAATCGTAAAATCTGCAGTTTTATTATGCCAATGACTTTCTATTGGCCTCAGTCATAAAACAACATACTCTTCACTGAAGTTCTCTGCTAAACAAAAAACACATCCAGACTGACTAAAAATCAAACTCAGACAAGCAAAAAACAATTTGGCCTTCATTTCTCTGGGCCCAATTGGTCCAATAATAAACAATTTTATTTTTCTTCCTCACTGATACTCCTACTGATAATTACCTTATTCCCAATGGAGAATATAAAGCACTGAAAAGTGACTGTTGCTGGGAGGAATTCACAAAGAGTACTTTGTCCTCCTGCAGGAGTTAATGGCATACTGAAATTCTTCTAAATTTCTCTACTACTATTTTTGTACAAATTTTAAATTTGCCGACTACAAAAGAGGATCTGCTGAGGAGGTTTCTCTCCAGCAGAGAAGACAAGTGAGTCCTAATCATTCACTACTGCTTGGGAATTCAGGTGACAGCTTTCAAACAAATTATTGCTTCTAGAGTAATAACTATTTTTAGCCTACATCCTCTGTGCCCATGTCTGGAGTTAGAGGGTACATTAAGGTCTAGTGTACTGTTTACTTTAGGCAGAATAAAAATAGGTTCTAAATATAGCCCTAACTTGAATGCAAAATAGATATTCCGGATAATACCTCAGGCAGTGAAACTACTACAACACCGTACTGCTTATAATGTCAGGGAAATGGAGAAAACAGCCTTTCTCATGATTTCTGTGGCGACAGGTAATGTTTGATTCCCACGCTTCAAAACAACAAGGATATAGGTAGGAATACTGCCCTTTGTTCAGTTAAAGCTGATGATCTAAATCTGATTTCTTTGTGCTTTTTAACCTCGATTTTCTAATACCACATGTGGGTTTTCTCCTGCTTTGTACTCTCTGACAGCAGTGACTTGTCAAATATTTGAAGGACTGCATGCAGGGATAGATGGGGTACAAAGACTTCTTGAGGAGTCTGTAAACATCGTACTATGACTTGCATCAAATTATACTTGTATGGGATTGAGTCTGTTAATTTTGTATCTGTAATGGTATTTACCAGCCATATGACAGGATAAAAGAGAACATGGTACACTGTGGCTACAATCACAGTATCAAATATTGAATCAGCAGGAAGCCCCAAAAGACATTCTGATTATCCATTTACATTTCTTAGATTTAATTCAGTCTGGTGTTATGCATACCCTTAGATTTAGAAAACAGTGAATATTAATCTTCTGAAAGTATAAATAAAATTGATCTCTGTGGACATTATCTGATGACTCATCTGTTGGACTATGTAGAAATTCAGTTACTATCAAATAAATTTTATTTTTGGAACAGCTACAGCTAATGCAGTCATCATGCTGACAATGTGTATCATTTAACCTTAGGGCTTTACATTAATTTTACAGTGGAACTAAAACCAGAAACCACGATCATTTAATAGACTGCCTAGGTACACAAGCCTTGAGCTGAACCTAGATTTCTATGCACTCAAAAGGACCCTGAATTGCCACTGTTCAGCTTCCAGGGTTAGCAGCCTATTGAATGTGAAGGGGTCTTTTGTACATCTCAGAGATAAGATTTCAGACTGCTTGCAGACTCAGCATGATCCTCTTAAACTATTTCTGCTTTCATATCTGGATGGCAGTGGCAAACGGATTACCTCATTGAAGTCAGCCAGAATTATTAAGCATTCTGTCTGCATCCTACCTTGACCTTCCACTTCAGAACTGGCACTCAGACACTTAGAACACCACACAAATCTCTGCTCTGAGACCCTCGTCACAGGTTACTCTCCATCAAGCACCACAAACCTGTGCTATGAAAAAACTGACAGTTAACAAAATTGATTTTTCTTTTTAATTACCTGATGCAAGGTGTCACATCAGTTCCCAGACAGTCCACACCTCCCAGAGCTGTTGTTTCAGGTACGTGAAAACACGACCACGAACACATTAATTCTCTGAAAATTAATGACTAATGTTGTTCTACCAAAGCCAGAGTTTCCAATACCAAAGAAGGCAATTGGGAAGAAATGCTGGTAGGGTGCACCACCATGTGTCTCCATTTGATCTCTGTACAGATGGATAAGGAGGTGATCACAAGGAGCGCAGGATGATTCCTGGAAAGCTGTGATAAATCACACGCAAAATGATTCAGAGCACTCTGGTGCTTGAAATTGATGCTTCACTGCATTGCCTTCTGGATTCTCCATTAGCTATACAGGCAACCAAGGTTCTGGTTGCCTGTATACCAGAATATATACAGTACTTAAATAAAATTTAAGTATCCAAGCTCTCATGTATAATATTTACATTGGGTCTGCATATTCTCTAGGGCAAAAATACTGAACTCAGGTTACACAGACCACAATAAAAGGCATAAAGTTTACCCCAATCATTTAAAAAAAAAAAAATCTGTAAAGCTTCTAAAATGTTCTGGATGGTTAAAAAAATGACAATGATGATAATATTAAAATACTAGTTTTAGTAAAAATGATACTTTTTGATAGACTGGGTGTTTCAAAATCTATACCAGAAATGCTGTATGATTTGCCTTCCTTAAAACAAGAGACAGACATGTCTGAGCCTAATCCTGCTTCAGTTTCCTTTTAAATGTTTCTTTCCCAAAATGTGACATTTCATGTAATTAACCTCTCTCTGTTTTTTTTCAGTAATCAAAGAAAAAAGCCATCACACAGGAATGGACTGTAAAGCAGGCTGTTATCTAATGCAGTGGAACACAATGCATGATTTGCGTATTCTCTAGCTGATTTAAATCAGAGCTCCATTGCAAATTCCTCCTTGTCAGAGAGAATGTAAAGTCTGGGCAGCTCTAGAGTTCTAGCAAACCTGAACGTTGACCTTGCACATCTTTTCTTTCACTTTTTGAATGCTCATGAACTTTATTCGAGTGTAAATGTTTCAAGGATCAGACTGAAACAGTGTTTTTGAACTCAGCTGGGTCATAGGAACTTTCTCAGCACTCCATTCTAATTTGCAGTTTCGCTATAATAAAAGCCCCAAATATATTGCTACTGTCTAGACATTTTATCTGAAACAAGTGTCCTTTGTAGTCTCAGAGGACTTTCCTATTTTATTTCCAGTAAATCAAAGTCTGTGAAGAGCTTTGGTTCTTATTAAGACATACCCTTCACAGTCCAGCGACTGCCAACAGAGACAAGCCATTGACAGTTCATTTACATATAAGTGATGACTTCCATCAGGTAGCTGGCTCAAAAATGCAATGGACATTTAGAGCACATCCAATATTTCTTATTCTTTGATGAGCATCAAGTGCAAGTGCCAACTTATACATAGAAACTGACTATTGAAAGGTGAAGTCTTCCCTTCACCGACCTTACACTGCTTTTTGCAGATCTGGAGTGACACATTATCATTCCACTAAACACCATTTCATCCCTCCAAAGAGGCACGTAAAGCAAGCTGGTGCAAATAAATATCAGAACAACTGTAAATTTCACAGAAAACATGCCCTGGCTTCATTAATTGGCAGCACAAGTCACCACATTTACCACAAATAGGCCAGTAAGGTTTGGATTTAACGGGAAATGGGAGGAGATGACCCCCAGCACCTGGACCAGGCAAGGCAGAGGTGTGGGGGCTGCTGCTCCTTGAGCACAGCTGGACAGACAGCTGTGCGCTGCAGCTGGCTGGGGATAGTGCAGAACTGGGTTCAGTAGTTGATACGGAATTATTTACAAGGTCAAGAGCACAGAAGAAGAATTTTTAGAAAATAATAGAAATATAATAATAGAAAATTTTAGTTTATCATAAAAAAATAGGAAACAACAAATATTAAAAAATATAATAACTAAAATAATGAAAAAGACTGGAAGAGGCAACTCCTTCTAGTAGCTGGACAGAGCCAGATTACGTGTCCCAGAGCAGCATCTATTCACAAGATAAAATTTTGCATTTCTTTTAAAAAGGATGGAGGAAAACAGAAAAGAAGTCTTCCAACTACCCTACTCTTTCCACTGAGAGAAAGCAGGCAGAATCCATGCAGCAGCAGCAGCAGCAGTGCTTCAAGTCTTCTCCAAATTTCCCTCTGTACCCAAGTTATCCTCAAAGCTGAAGCACCAGTTATTCATACGCAACCTGCTTGTGCCTTCAAACTAACCAGCAGGAGGGTGGTTAACTGGTAACCTGTTGGGTCATTTTTAATCTCAGAAATGATAATCGATTGACTTCCTTCTGCCAGATGCTTAAGCATCTTGTTTTGGCAGGATGAACATGAACAGCAGGGGATGGACAGTAGGAAACTCCTAAAGGGCATCCGCTGGCAGAGGATAGACACTCATCCCTCAGCAGCACATCTATTTTAGAGTTCCCATTGCCTCACACCTCTAGGTGGGCTGGATGCTGAACCAGCTGCTGGTGTGCCTGTGTGGCAGTGGGGAAGAAAACTCCGTGAAAATAATATCCCTTAACAATTTTCTTGCATCAGTTGTCAGCTGTGCATGCAGGAAGAAACTCATGTTATTCCTCTACACCACACAACAGACTTAGGCCAGTGTCGGGGACAGAGGTAGGACTGCACCCACTGAGACAAATTAGAGGTGCCATTTACTCTTTTAGGCCCCAGATTCTGAAATATTTACTGCATTTTCACAGAAGGATGACTGTCAGAATAAAGACTTGTCTCTTATACTGCTTAAAGAAAAAAGACCTGAGTAAAGAGACTCACCGACTTATCTGTTGCTCTAGGAACTGTACATTTTCCTTATCAATTGACTATAAGAGTTTCGATCTTTGACTCCAGTATGTACATTGCACACTGATTCACCCTATCATGTGCAAATTGACACATCTGGTTTTTTTAAGTGCTCTAAAATTTTGTAACCTGCTGGATTTTCACTTTTATTTTTATGTCCTCAATAAGGTCTTCAGCATGAAGGAGTCCTGTGTCCTGCTTGGTCTCAGATGTAGTATTCTTTCCCTGCAAAGGAATATCTCTACACTGGAACTGATTTCTAAAGACTTCACCAGTTACTTTTCACAGAGTGGCACCAGAAATCCTGATAAGAGAGGTGATTTCCTTCTCTCACTGAAGAAGTTGCTAATGCAGCTGACACTTCAAAATCAACTTTCTTTGTCTTTCAACTGGAAAATGTTGCACTAAAGAAACAACAAAAACCATTTATTAGTTAGAAGCAAGTCAGAAGTTTAATAATTAGAAGCTCGATAACGAAGGTCAATAACTTTTCAAAACCAAAACTCCAAATTTTATAACATATAGACAAGGTTAATAATTTTTTTTTCCCAGCTGAGATTATTCAGAAAAATCAGGATGACTCTTTGGGCTGCTTTCAAGGAGATGAAACTCATATTTTAAATAAAGAAATTATTAGCTAAAGTGACTTGACTTCTTTTATAGAACCATGCAAGCAAACCTCATTTCCACTGCCTAACTAAAATTTGAAATTATTAAGTTATTCCTAGTTTCAATTACTGGATTCTTCCAGGTCAGTAAGTTTTAAAGACATGTAGAATTCTTTTCCAAGTGATCAAAGAGAAATTATTGCTGTTTTGGATTGCTCTTAATTCTTTATAAAACTTTTTTTTCACTTTACAAACACCATAACACATCCTTAACTTGGCCATGCTAAAACAATCAGTTTATTTAGTTTTAGCATTAGCTAACACAGTTTCTCTATAATGTTTTTGCCTGTTTTTAGAAAAGGAAAATTGGAGTCAGATATGTAAAATGCAATCCTTACAAATAGAAAAAGAGAACATTTTAACGTTTTATAAAGCAAAATAATGAAAAGGGAAGCTATTTACCATGTGGTCCTGTAACTCCAGAAGTCTCCCTATTTCATTTATTCTTGTTTGATGTTCAGTCTTGCTTTAGTGTATAGGAAAGGAATGGGTGAGTTTGTGTAGGAAATTTTTCTCATCCTGACCAAGTCGAGGAAGAAAAATATTACCAGAACGTGACAAGAAGAAAGACGTATTAGTGCCCATTGAGAGGGAATAAAAATGGGACCAAAAATACACCCTTGTACATCAGCCAGTCACCTACAGAATGATATTGGAGTTGACATCAAAGGTCCTAAGTGCTAACCTTTTATTTTCCTCAAACTGAATACCTTCTTCTTTATGTCCTCTGGAGAAGCACTCCTAAAATGCAAGTGAAAAGGGAGTGCTAGGGAGCCAGGTACAATTACGTTAAGTACATAAGGTCACGCTTCACATTATTCCTCAAGAGTAACAAAAAAAATTGTATTCTTACAATTAAAAGGTAAATTAATAGTAAGAGGAGGAAGAAATACTGCTTTCTGCTCTGCGCTCATAAAGCAGCCCCTTACCAGCTCAGCTTGTTCCACAGAAGTGCCTCACACAGTAAATATTCACTTGAAAATAGGACCAATACCATCCAGAGCTATGTTCTTGGTATGTATTTTGGCTCCCTTTAAAGTAAAATAAAATAACATATATTTAGCTTTAAAATGGCACATATTTGGCACAGTTTTGATGAATAGGAGTTTACCATGTGGATATTACTTTCTACAGAAAATAGACTATTCAAAAGGAATAACAAGAGCAGGATGCTTTCTAATACGTTCCAAAAGTAGAGAAAACAAACACACACACAGAGGCAAACAAACAAATAAACAAAGGACTTCGTTCTGCAAATACTTTCACATGTGAGAAAACAGCACTTTGCTGCCTCCATGACAGTGGTTATTTTTGCAGGAATGGGGACCAGTTCCCTTCTAAAAGGACTAGCATTATTGCCATGGGACTAACAGGTAGTCAAATGACTTCCACAGACGTAAAATAATGTAAATAAGTGGGGTGGGTTTTGTTTGCTTGTTCATTTTGGGTTTTTTTTGCTTGGGAGGGGTGTTTGGTTTTGCTTGTTTGTTTTGTTGTTTTGTTTGTTTGTTTGGGGGGATTTTCTTTGGTTTGGATTTGTTTGTTTTAACTATATGTCATTAACACAGCAGAAGATTCCAATGATGCACACAGGCACATGCACACTCCTATTTCATACATTTACCCAGTACCACCCCATCGGAATAGGTTGGACAAACAAGTCCCACAAATCCCATTATTGCTGATGGTGAACTTTCAGGGTGAGTTTGGCAGGAGGTTTTGTGCTGGAGACAGACCTTGTGGCACAGGTTAAGGACTAGGCAGGAGATGTAGAGCTGAAGACGTTTTCCTTCCTGCATCGCTAGTCAACGCAGCCAACACCACTTTGGCGACTGTGTTACTCCTGCTGTGTCTCAATGTCAAACATGTTTCTTATGAACCCTCTCAAAAGATTATTTGCACCTTTAACATTCTAGCTGAGCCACACAGTTCTCTGAGATGGTCTCCAACTGGAAAATACAATTGGAATCGCAGGAGAATAATTATAAAGAGTATAGAAAGAAACAATTGCCAAGAACATTTATATTATGATTTCACAGCCTAACCAAGCCTCTCCTCCATCAGTAGTGAAAACAAGGAGACAGGAGGAGAATAACAACAGAAGGGATAAGAAAGAGAAGCAGCTGGAAGAAATAAGCAAGAAACCCCAGAATGGAAAGTCTGTTGGCAGGATCTATGGAAAATAGACCCATATCCATAGAGCTGAACTGTATAAAATAATCCATTACCAAATAAAGTTTTAAATAATACACATATTTAAACTTTTCTATTACCTATTCTGCCCAAGTGAAAAAAAAAAAAGGACCTTCGATGATTTGGAGAACAGTCCAAAATAAGTGTCAAGTGGAAATGATTTCTTCGTCTGCAGGGTGCACTTAGTCTATTCAGGTTTTGTGCATGGAGACTCTCCCATCAAATTCCCCTTGTTGGATACTGTCCAGGCGACTTCTCAAAGTCTCATCAGCACCGGGGTGTGTCAGAAGTGGGGTTGTAGCAAGCTACAGGAAGCAACAGCAGAAACATTTCATTAAAAGAGCCAAAACCAATAAGAATGAACATGTTGTTACATCAACAACAAAACTGACCACGCAGAATATTCCCAATTACTCCTCAAAATAATTATAGAACAGATACAGAAAAAGCTGCCAGAAGCCAACTGTCCAAGATAAATCCATGCTACTTAAAAATTGACTTGTGTTCACACACAAAGCTGTACAAATACACTGCTCAGCAAGGGCAGCCACTCTACAATGGTGACGCATTTTGATGAGATCCTGATGCCGAGTATTTTTCTTGTAGGCAAAAAATTTAGGAAAGTCTAAACCAGATCATTAAGTGGTTTTGAAGTGGCCATTTCCGTGACCCTTTGTTGCTTGTGATAAATGCCTTGAACACACTTTGTGGCTGTGGTGGAGCCAGGTAACATTGCCTTGGTCACCTGCCTCAGTTTCCTCACCTTGAAAGTTAGGATAATACTTAAACATCTTGCAAAAGTTAATTAAGTACCAAATTTTTTAAAATTTATTATGTAATTGGTGTTAAAAGTGCAGCAGCAAATTTACATGTTACATTTGTCAGCATCAGAGGTACAGCAGCCTAACTCACCCTGGATGATGTTACCTTGAACTGAATAAAGACAAAATTGCATCACTTTGTCAAACAGTCAGCTAAAAACCTAGCTTCAACTTATAGTCACAGAGGCAAGATAAAGAAATAGGGGTGACTGGTAAGGGAAAGAATTTTTGGGTAGCCACACAAATACATGGTTTCAGATTTTAAATAGCTGGCCACAAAAAAACTGCTGAGATCCAAGATGAAATCAAGTATGACCTGGAACACTGGAAGACAGAGCAAACAGGATCAGTTGGGATCCTCCTATGAGAAGGAAGCTGTAGGCTGAGATCCTTAGTGATACGTGAGCTTCCTAGCTAAGTCTTGTTAACATGAATGAATCATATTTGCTGTTTTTCAATTTTAAGACATTATGTACAATATGGAAGCATAAGTCACCTTGTCTGTTTAGAAGGATGCCGTCGCATCTGTTTACTGCTCTTAGACATTAAAAGGAAAGTTGTAGTCATAAAAAAGGACTATAAACATGTACTATTTTATTTTTTGAACCACTGATATTTCTGTAACTACTTAGTATCACAACTATTTGTTTTTAATAAAAAATGACTTCCAGTTTGTTCAGGTTTTTTCATTTTCAGTTCTTTCCTTTTTTACTTCCACTTTTTGCAGAAGCAATGAAGATATGAAAACAGCCTCAGTCCTATGCTGGCCCAAGGAGGCAGCAATATTGTGATGTAAGTTTCTGTTGCAAAAAATTCATTAAAAGCAAAGATGACAGCTTGACTTTCAGATCACAGGCAGAGTTACAGTGCTGGCATGTAAAGAAAAAATAATCATATTCTTATTGGATACTGAATTCTCTGAGATAATAAATATGGAAAGCTGTACTGACATTTTCGGTCAGTCTCCTGAATATAACTAATAACCAGATATTTTGCTGTTTCACAACCTTGACTGCAACTTACAGCTATACATAAGCAGATTTCCCAAATCACCACACTGGCAACACAGATAAACAACGAGATATACACAGGGATGTGAGCAGTGGGGAATTCTAAAAGCAAAGAATTCTATTACTAAAGCAGAGGTGGGTGAACAACAGAAAGTTTAGACCTTTTGTCTGTTTTTGTTAGCTAAATTTAGGGTTGAGAAGAATGAGGGTCGGGGAAAGGCTGCCAGCCCATGGAGACACAGCCTCACCTTGACTTCAGAGCAGCATCAATGACCAAAAAGTTCAGGAATGTTGTCCAGAGAAAAGACATTCCAATACCTTCAGCATGTCATTTAAATCAGTAAATCCAATGGAACTGCACTTGGAGAAAGGCAACCAAGTCTCTGAAAGCTCCAGAGCTTTATTATTATTTTATTATTATAAAATAATTTTAGAGGAAATCTATACTTAATACTATAAACCAATCTCAGATTCACAAAGTTTGAGTACATGCATTGTTATATGTATGTGGCATATAGTCATGGGATCTTCCTAAAATATGATTCTATGATTCCCTTAAGATCCAGGCAGTTGAGTACCGACTCTCTCACTGTACAATTCCCCCAAAGAGTTCAGTAGTTACCAGGCATATAATATTGTACTGTGATCTAACAGCTTGGAAAAGCTGATGTCTCAAATAATTCATTATGATTTGAAATCCAGAAGCACAAAATCTGTAAGAATGCAATTTTAATGCCAATAGGAGTGAAAAAAAAAATCAACAAACAATAAAGGACAAACTATACTGAAATATTAGCTAAGTTGTAAACTTGAAAATAATCTATTCTATTTTCTTTAAATATAATACTAAACCACATCCTGTCTCTATTAGCACTTCCCAGACTTAGCTACAGTATATGTATGCTGATATGGGATTATGCTCTGTGCATTATGACTGGTTATATAATTCTCAAAACTTAATCCACTCAGAAATTTATTAAGCAGTAAAACTGAAATTCTATTAACCTTAATGGGATTTACACAAGGGAATTCACACTTAATATGGATGCAACACTGACACTTAAAACTGTTGCCAGGAAAAAAAACAAGACAGGCTTAGTGTAGTTAAAGCAAAGCCATCACATTTTCTATTTATGTAGTCCTTCACAAGGGTAATCCTCTGTGTATTAAGGAGAGAGAAGAAAGAGCCACAGACTGGTTGGTGTTTAAGCCTCTTAGATGCCAAGTGAGATAACTGCATTTGCCAATAAAGGGTGGTCTTACCGCTGTGGGACTAATAAACATTGGTAGGAGGATGGGAAGGCATTATCTTTGGTGTTCTTATGGGTCCTGGAAGTGCTATTACTCACATTTTCTATGGTATAATTCTGTACCATCACACTGCTGTTCAAATATGTTCCCTGTAACATAATATACATGGAATGAAATGGATACAAATTCACATTCCCCTGCACCAGCCATTCCTCAAAAACAAACTGAAGTAAAACTCCTCAGATTTTTCTCAGGAGAATATTGATCTCTACAGTTTCCAGGGTAAAATTAATTGTGGAGCAGCCTTTAAGTCATCTAAGTGGGAGATGATTGACTTAGTTTTAAAAGGCTGAACATTATCTGAGTATGTGATCCTGAACTCAGTTTTCCATGAAGAAATTTACTGGACCAAATGCAAGCTTGCTGAAGAGATGAGATTTCAGTGGGAAAGAACAGGAGAATCCTGAGGTTTGTTCAAAGGGGATCACTTAATGATGGGTGCATCAGAATGAGGGCTGCACAGAAAAACATAGGGACCCTGGAACTTGATGCCTCATCTGTGCCAAGAAGGAATGGCATTTGGACAGATCCAGGAGTGACAGCAGAATCTGGAGAAAATTTTGGCTCCTGCAGGTACAGCTGCAAGGGTCCCTCAGCTTTCAAGCTGCCCTGCAGACTTATATACCAGTCTCAATGAAAATGTTTGAAATATTGAGGTCTAATCTTCTGCAGAACCAAGTCAAATAAAAGACCCCGAGCCAATCATGAAGGAATTATAAAAAGAGACTCTTGTGTAAATTAATAGAAACATCTGAGACTTCACAAGGTTCCTAATTTGGATTCCCTGATATAAAAAAGGCAGCCTGAAACAGAACTACATAAATAATGAGCTAGTACAAATAAATTGGTACTTTTAGGATAAATCACATTGCAAATGCACTTGGGTATACTGACATTTACATGCAGTCTGAAGTGATGGAAAAGAATCACTTCCTTTCCTGTGCTACTGTTCTTTCATTAGCAATTAAATATTCACAAAATAAAGCCTTTCCTATGCTCTTAGCATCTTTGCCCTTCCTTGACAATGCAGCCCTGATATGCTAACACAAACATAAAGCTTTGTGATATAGATTTTCAGCTGGAAGTCTGTTTTGTTATTCTCTTCATGTCATTCTGCCCAGAAAGGTTTGGAAAACAACCATTTTAAAGACAGTAAAGTTGAGTTCCCCTCTTCATATCATGATCTGCTGTGTCAACATTCTTCATTAGCTAAGATAAACTATGCAAAAATCTGAAAATGAAATTAGATGGTGCAGAGATGAATTTAATGTTAACTATCTTCTAAACACAGAGACAATTTGATTTTGGTCTTACAGTAAGCTTTCTCATACATAGAATAAGAGCCAAGCTGTGAATCTGAGCCTGGATCTTTTCTCTCCATGTGGGCAGAGGGTTCATTTGCAAGAGCATTTACATTTGAGGATTTTGGGCTTCTGTATTTTGGATTGCATTCTCCTTTTCATCACATAATTGCAATGATAGAAGCATAACAGAAAATGCTTCATCTTTACTCATGCGTGCCAGGAATCTTAAAAAGGTGATTGAGTCTGGTCATAGCAACTGGTCTGGAAGAACAGGAGGGACAAGAGGAAAGTCCTGAGCCCCGAGGCAACTTTTCAATAACATGTCTGAACCTGGACAGTCAGGTACCCAAATCTTCATTTGAAATCCACTGATGCAGCATAAAATAAAAGAGATTCTTTCCATAAGCCCACCAAATTTAGTAGAACCCTTCCCTGACATCCAGGAACATACATGTCTCTGGGGTGAGTGAGGTCTTCACTCGGTTGCTGCTCTCAGAGTGTTCAGGCTTCTTTAACTCTAAGTTCCTTTAATACTGAGGTTAATACCTCGTCCAACAGTGGATGTGAACAGCAAGTAGATCCCCACAGCAGCTGAACCCCTCAGCCAGGGCTTACAAACAGTGTCTACACACCAATCTGGTTTGGAAAAGCAGATTAACCATCCCATACAGCTTTCTCTTGAACCTTCTCACATGCAGGGTGAAAAAACTGAGTACTGCTGAATATTTATGCCATAGCCCCCTGCGGTGCACTGAACTTCATGCTAAGATCATTGAAACAAATACCTCATTGCTCATCTTGTATTTTGATTTTTTTTGTAGTGATATTGAGGACTATTTTATATTCAAATGCTATCTGTCATGAATTAATGAGGATAAGAAGCATGCAGTACATTGCCACATATTTTCAGTAGCCCTTATGTTGTTTTCACCCTGTGAATGTTCTTGAGGGGAAATATACCACAAGAAAAGACATATATGAAAGGAAAAAGTAGTTATACTGAGTTCTCTCTCCCTTCCTACTTATATATGTCTTCATTCTTTCTGCAAAATATCCACGTGGCTGATGCGCCACATGAGAAAGGATAGAGAGAAATATTGAGCAAGAAAGAAATAAATTGAAAAGGTTTATTTCCCTTAAAAAGCTGTGCATCAAATGGACAACAGGTGCCACGATTCTTTCCTAATATTCTAAATTCTTTATTGTCTCCAATCATATTCAGCGAGGAAACAGCCACTGCATCTGTATTTCCTTGCTAATTTATCATGCTACACCATGCTCCAGTAACCAACTTCCCCAAATGTTCAGATCAGGCATCACTCTGGATAAACACATGTCCAGTCATCATTCTACGCTGCTAAAAACTCACGTACAAGGAAATGGAGGTGCAAACGGGTCTGTGCACGTGGATGCAGAAATTCAGTAATCTGGACAAGCACAGCCAGGAGGTCTGAAGGCTGGCTGTCCAAGACCATTTAATTTCTGCTTTATTTACTGGCTCACCAGTCATGTTTTTATACATATACATATGCATGTGTGTGTAAAATCTATGCATCCAAACATATATATGCACATATGTATATATGACTTTTTTTTCTGAAGTTTTTACCTGTATTACCTTAAAATATACAATTAAATTATTATAGGCTTCACTATATTATTTAAAATGTTAATTACAAATTTCTATACATTTCATTGCAGTCCTTTTAAACTAAATTAATGAAATTAATTCTACATAACATTGCAGTTAATTGTAGTTGAATATTCAACCTTAATGTAATTAATATTTAACATATTTTTGCAATCTGTCCAAGACTGTTTGCTAAAGAACAATATTATTCCTACTGCTGCACTTGAAGCAGCAATTCCTTGAACTCTGACAAACTGAGAAAGTTAGGAGTTCACAACAGAATATTAGATCATGTCCTCATACAACACTCCTGAAGTATTCAAACATACCCACACATCTGGGAAGCTGTTGCTATAAAAACTCTTTCATACAAGTAATCCTTACTCAGCCTTTAGTCAAATTCCAAACTTTCAACAAAGCTCATAATTTCCTGAAAAGTCAACATTTTCTTTCAGAGGAAGTGGCCAGGGAGTCAGGTGATGAAATAAAAATGTTGAAGTAAAAATGCTAAATCAAGAATTTCAGAGATAATGCATACAACTCATTTTTCCAAGACCTATTTTTCAATAGTTTTTTTATATCTGGAAGCAAAGAACTCCTCATCAATTGAAAGCCAGTACATCATTAGCAACAAACACATCTTTTATACTATAAGAATTTGCCATTTTATCTTGGGAAATCTACACTTAAGCTTTCTGTCAGAATTAACTGATCTTTATGAATAACTATAGATAAAAATATTTTATGCTTTTGGGGCTCCAAACTTTTCTTTTTCTCTGTATTGTCAGCTCTCACAGATACCAAAATTTACTTAGAATAATTCTTCTCTGAGAAGCTGGGAAGATTAAACATTATGATCCATAGATTCATGATATCAGACATCCACTGTCAGAAAAAGGGAAACTTCTGTGCAAACTGCAGAGACTTGTGGCAATTTCTTCTATCATTCCCAATCTTTGCAGAGCAAGCAAAGAAATGGCAGCCCGATACAAAGCATCCAGGGATTTTTTTCAGGGATATTATTACTAGTTGATGGAAAATTGTCTACAGAATTGCTATGATGTTTATAAGCCATGCATGGATGTAATGCAACAAAATAAAAAATATATTAGGCTGAGTTCCTTGTCAAATCTCTCCTCTCCACGCACTTTGTTTATTTGAGCTGACCTCAAATACCATTCTAATTATGATCTGTATTTAGCCCTTTAAATAGGGTAGTTAAAATAATTTCCATACAAAATTTGTAGAGAAATTTAGGATCCTTCCCTATTAACCAGAAAAACAGAAGGTAACGTTATTTGAGGAAAGAGAACGGTCACTGGAAATGCAAACTGGGTAGTTACTCAGATCCCTGCTTCCATGAGTGCGAGTATTTTTCCCCTCTTTATTCCCCAATAATATTTGCTGTATCCTGGACATGTTCTCCAATGCTGAAATAGCGGACTGAGAGTAGAAACTGAGGTTTTCCACTCATCATTATTAAGGAAGGCTCCTAAAACCTTTAGTCCACCCTGGCCAAAGGTGCAGCAGGGAGCCCACTTCTTTCAGAACCATCAAAACATTCAGTAGCCTTTTCCAGTTTTCTTGTCGGCTCACAGAATCGTGGAGTGGCTGGGGCTGGAAGGGGCCTCTGCAGATCTTGTCGAACTTTTGGCTCAGTCATGGACACCTTCAGCAGGTTGTCCAGGACCATGACTTTTGGATATCTTTGAAGGTGCAGGCTCCAAAGCCCCTCAGGGAAGGCTGTGACAGGGCTCAGACACCCTCACAATGAAGAAATGGCACATGGATTTCCCAGAACACGTCGGGGAAGGGTTCCCCATAATGATGCTTTGCAAGCACTTTCTTGCTTACATACAAACGTTTGACGTGACTCTGCTTAAGTCTTGCTTTGTTGACTATCACAGAATCATTTAGGTTGGAAAAGACCTCTAAGATCACCATCTGAGTTAATGGAAGTCCATCCATTAACTCAGCACTGCCGAGTCGACCCCTACACTGTGTCCTCAAGCGCCACACCTACATGCTTTTTTAACACTTCCAGAGCTGGCAGCTCCACTACTTCCCCAGTCATCCTGGTCCAATATTTTCCAACCCTTTCAGTGAAGAAATTTTTCCTAATATCCAAGGTAAATCTCCCCTGGTGCAACTTGATGCCATTTCCTCTTGTCCTGTCACTTGTTACCTGGGAGAAGAGACTGACATTCACCTGGCTACAGCCTCCTCTCAGGCAGTTGTAGAGAGTGATGAGGTCACCCCTGAGCCTACTTTTCTCCAGGCTAAACACCCCCAGCTCCCTCACCTGCTCCTCATCAGACTTGTGCTCCAGACCCTTCCCCAGCTCTGTTGTCCTTCTCTGGACATGCTCCAGCACCTCAATGTCCTTCTTGTTGTGAGGAGTCCGAAAGTGAGCACAGGATTCAAGGTGGAGACTCACACTTTTGCTCCCTCATTCACATCACCCCAGGCCCTTGCAGAAGATCCAAGCAGCACAGCCCAGCCTTGTCTTTTAGCTGCTGCAGTCCTTTTTTTTGCATAGGCCCTGAGTCCCAAGGTCCCAAAGCCTCTGAAAAGGCCTTTGCCAAACAACCTCCAAGCCTCTCCCAAAAGATCTGCCTTGCTACCACATTTCAGAGCTCTACCCTGTTTGCAGTAGTCACTGAGTCTTTGCAATAAAATCTCCTAATGCCCATATGTGGCAAGCATTTGCTGTTTACACAGCCATTAGCCAATCTTTCCAGAAGATTTCTTTCTTGCATGCTATTTTCTTATTCGGGTTACAAGAGCAAAAAACAGAGGCCTGTAGTAATATGTTTTAACGGGCAAAAACTCAAACATGAAGTCACAGCCACATTTTTTTTTCAGATGTGCTTTTCAACATAGTCTAAGGGCAACAGAAAAAAAAGCAATATTATTTTTTCAGCTTTCATGGTAAGATTTAGTTTAGAAGATCATTTCTTCAGGCTGATATCTACATTGCAAGCAAAATTTAATCAGGAATTACATTGCTTAATACCGTTTTGCAGAGCTCTGATGGATTGATTCAGCCTTTCCTTAGTCATATGACAAGTGACTGGAATAAAGGATAAACAGTCCCCTATCTGGTCTCTCCATGCTCCATGGTATTCACACTAGCCTTAGCAAAACTGCTTTTTAAGATCAGTCTGAAAAAGAAAAAGGTCAGAGCCTATCACAAACTAGTGTATCAAAGAAATATGCAAATCTTTCCTTGTTCCATATTCTCCCTAGCCTCCCACTACAATTATTAAATTACAGGGTATTAATAGAAACTAAATGAAGCACTCTGAAAAGATGAATTCCAAAGATGCGAAATTCAAATGCCAAATAGAGAGCATGCAATTAGGTTCTTAAATAATTCTTATCACAGCTCGTGCTAATATTAGCACTTCCAAAAAACAATAGAAAACTGCAATATTCCCAGAGACACCCCATTGAAACAGCATAGTGAGGCACAGAGAAAGATTCTTGGTGAATTTCTGTATTTTGACGCTATGCAAAAATAACATTAATCTCCCACTGCAATAGAAAAAAAATTATTTTGCACTCCTAAAAGAATTTTTAATATTAATATGGGGATACTTAGAAAAAAAAGAGTTGTGGTTTTTTATCTGAACCAATGCAAAAATGAGGCACTTCTGCTTAGATTTTTCAGAGAGCACAAATTAGCAGAAACTTTTACCTAATTGGGCTCTTCAAGTAAGTATGCAGCAATGAGCATTAGTCTCTCCTCACTGCTTTTTAAAACCTTTATGTCTATCCAGGTCCCATAGCCTTACAGATTTTAATGTCCTTAATGAAGAAAAAGAGCATTGTTATTCAATTTGTCTCAAGCAGATCGCCATCCAGAATGACAATGTCGCCATTCACAATGCTATTGTTAGAGTTGTGTCATCCTTTCTATTTTAAATCTTGTTTTCCAGGAAATTTTAAGCTGCCAGAGATTTTTCTTCCATGAATTTCAGGCTTAGCAAATAAGGTTGGTCAGTGGGTTGGTCAGTTAGTCAGTCAGTCAGTCTATTATCTACACACATAATCTGAATTCCTGCACTACACAATGCCAAAAGACAGAACCATCCATCTGGTGAGTTATTCAGAATTTCTCTTTATACAGCTCAAAATCACTGTTCTCCTAAAAATGAGGATTGGCAAATTATTTCCCTCTTATACCGTCAAATCAATTTTGAATTCCTGATGACCAAATCAATTTATGAGTAGAGTAATCCAAACCAGAAATTTACCATAACCTGGAGTTAGATGCCATCTCAGCATGACATGAAATATTAGCTTTAGGGAGCACAATTTGCAATGACACACACCAAGAACCATCAGGAGCAGGAATGGAAGTTGGGTATTAGCTGAGTATCATCAGCGGTGCAGCTCTCAGAGAAAAAATTACTATAGAGGAAAATACTGCTTTTTAAGTGCTGGACCAACTTCTGTGAAGAATTGGAAGGTGAGAGGAACAGATGGTCCTTGCTCAGACCAGGGCAGTCTGAGGGGAAACAGAAGGATTGAGAGAGAGAGAGTGGAAAAACCTAATCCCTGAACCCCTTTCATTTTTCTCTGCTCCCTCACTTCTCTCAGAAAAACTGAGTAATGCAAGCCTGGAATAACTAGTATGACTGCAGAAGTTACCAAAAGAGTACCACAGCCTGCAGAAAAACCTTTCAGCCCATGAGAACTGCACTAATGGAACCACACTGGAGCCACCCAAAATGCTCAATAATGGGTTTCTGAAAGAAAAATAGTACTTATGAATTTAGGCTTAGATTCTTGCCGTGGAGCTGACATCAGAGGTTAGATTAGATACACACTTCTGTATCCTCCTTCACTTAAGAGCAGTGCCTAGAATGGAGATTTAAATAATTTCTTCTTCCCTGAAAGCTATTTTTAATATCAGATCACCAATACATCAAGATAAAGTTTCTATGCACGCAGATCGAAAGTTTACGTACATCAACTGCTATATCAGTCTGACTTGATTTTCTAATCAGAAAGTTGTTTAAACAAGCTTTCTTGCTCTAAAAGGTGATCACTTTTTTTGCAGAAGCGAAAGTTCTCCCTTTACTAGCTGGCAGTGTAGTCAGAATATGCTTAGAGCTGACTAGATGTATTATCACCTGTCAGCTATTTAGAGCTCCTATTAAGTTAGAAGATAGACCCGCACTGAGTCGGGGAAAACTACATCTGCTTCCAGACATCAAACTGACATTTCCTGGAAAGAAAACACCCCACCTGTTCACTGTAGTCTTTGGAGCTGCCAGTAGGGCAGGCAGACATTATTTTCAGGTTAACCAAGCGAAAACAGATGAAGGAACATTAAAACTTTGCCACTCCATTATTAACTGCTCAGGACTGGGAGCATTTGTATTAAATACGGCACCTGCTGGAGACTATTCAGGAGAACAAACCAGATCGAGGAATTAGGCCAGTAACAATTACTCCGGGAGAGGAAAAATGCCCTGACACAAACAGATTCTTATTTTTTCAGTACTTTGACTAGAAACTGTCTTCTCATTGGTGCTTAACATTTTCTTTTGATGTGGCCAAGGTTTTATTGATCTAAGAGTCTGTTAATCCATGGGCCTGGTTCTTTATGGGATGCAGCAATGAAAATAACTGCATGTATGCAGTTTCTTCCGTGTCTGTGGGTAATCTGTCATACTCTCTAGCCAGTACTGAGATGTCATCAGGATCTCAAACAATCTGTTCACCAAAATAATTGGTTCAAATTTCTTAATTTGAATTAGATCGCCTGAAATGTCTTCACTGCTGATAAAGGAAGGAGCTTGCTAAGCAACAGTTTCAACATTTCTCTTTGTGACTGAAATCCTGAGAGCAGTTATAAATATTAGAAATGTCTGGGCCATAGAAGACATTCAGCAGACTGACTTGTTATATTAAAGAATTCCATTGGCAGCAAAAGAAACGGATATAAGCAATGTTTTGTCTGTAGTACCCAAAGCAAATGTAAGCAGTCTTTTTAGAAGGATTACAAAGCATTACACTGATTTCAAAGGCAGACAAATATGTTGCATATTTTAAAATAATTTAATTTTTAAGCGTTACAGAACAACAACATAAACATATTTGTGAAAATTAGCACACTAACTAGTTAGAAGAGGGAAAAAGAATATAAAAAGGTAATTAAGAGCAAATTTATTTCAAGAGCCAAGGAAGAATTTCTAGTTTCATAGAATAGCCTTTTAGTGTTTTAGAAATCAACCTTGCCAATGGATCCCACATTCTAAGGACTGCGAGCATAAATCACAGATTTGACAGCATACATGATGCTATATTTATGCTTTGTTAATTGAATAGGTGTTTTTAAAATAAAAAATATCCTTTCTAGTGCAATTAAGTTTCTCCCCAACACCCTCTCCACCTCCCCACACACACTAGCCTTGCTCTCTAAATCTTGTTTTCTTAAAATTATCAGAAACATACTAAGCTGTCTCCAGATATCTATCTGAGAAGGGTAGGTGGTAATTGTGATGTTAAAAACCATTTTGAACATTTTGAAACCATGTCTTGCTTACAGCTTCATCATTCTGAGTATCATGTTATTTAACTGTAATATTGCAGTTTTGGTTTCTAATGGATCTGGTTTCAAGGTTACACTTTTAACCCATTCCCAGCAGAATTTTGAAATACAGCTGAAATACAAATCTTCTTGCTGTGGAATTTCAAGGCTTTTAAGTCATTAAAATTGGATGTCTTTGTATGTTTGCTATAGATATAATATAGTGCAGTAATTTCTTTGAGGTAATTATCCTCTGAAGTCAAGGCTTTGTTGCAACTGCTGGAGTCCAACTTGAATGCCTTTTAGAATATGCTCAGAATTTTCTTCCTCTATCTACACTGATCTGAGAAAAAGGTTAACAAATCAGTTGATTTACTGATTGTAAATCTACGCCGGTAACCACAAAAGATGAATGTTAAATTTTCCCTTCGTATATGTTGTTTTAGTCTGGGGACTAAAGGATAATATAGTGTTATTAATCTACCAGTTCTTCATAAAGAACTACATCCATTTTACTATTCTATATGAATTATGAAACCTTTATTCAAGGGAGCTCTCAAATGGTAGGCAAGAACTATAACAAACCCTCATATTTTGCTAGTATTTCTACTATTCATTAAACCGACCACTACCATAATTAATTACCATAGTTAATAAATGGGGCAGCTTCATTATCTTTTCTGTTTGGGAGACGTAAAAGCAGAGCTTCTTGGATTAAACTAACTTTCCATCATTCTGGTTAATGTGCAAGCAAAAATTATTTTTACTCCTTTTTTTCATAGCACAGATTTCTCCATGTAACTGTTAGGTTGTAAATTACATCCAGAGCCTTTGCAGAGTGGGACAAATATTTCTTATTCTGCCATGAATTGATCAACAATGTTTCTCAGAAGTTTAAATCTTAAATTCAGGGGCAGAATTCCAGCTAGATTCATACTGGAATCCTTGATGGTATCTTTGTAACATCCTTGCAGACCTTTAAGATACTTTGGTTTTATAAACTCTGTAACAAAGCTGACTCTGGTTTTCAAATAGGATTCATGTCCTTGGCCCACTGGATTAATAAATAACTTCATTTAAACATATAATTATATTTCTTAATGTATTTTCTACACTATTTGATTATCATTACTTAGAAAGGTTTATATCTTGCTTAATGGTAAGTAAATCATAATCCAGTAATAAACAGCAGTTAAGAAAAGAACATACAAATAATATTGGCTGTTAGCTTCGATACTTTTAAAATTGGTCTTGGTTTACAGGGAAATAATAACACTTCAGTTAAGTAGAACTTTAAAACAGTGACAGCTTGATTAAAATTTTTCTCTTTTATTTTGAAGAGTTTGAAATTTGTGTTTCAAATACATTGAAGGAAATTCTTAAACAAAAAAAAAGTATCACTGAAGAGTGCTGACATCTTTCACTCAAAGGATTCTGAAAAAAGAGTGCTAACTACGTCAGTCAAAAATAAAAATATTTTAAAAATTGGCAGCTGCACTTTCCTTAAAGAATTTGATGTAATAAAATAAATAATAATTATAGATGTAAAATGTTTATTTATTATATACATATATAAAATGGATGTACATAAATATGCAATTCTCAGTATTAAAGAGCTTTGGGAAGTTTGTTCTTAGCAGATGCATTATATTGTGTTTGTTATCAAAAAATGGAAAGAGAAATGCTACACAAATACTGGTCCTCCCAAGTTGCAATGAATTATGATTTACATCTAAGAAAAATGAGTTAAGTCTGATGTAGAACAGTTTGGAAATTATCCTAAACGTGCATTTCTAGAATTCTAGATAATCCTAGAACAAGATGGTTCAGGCTTGACACTGTGAATGGAATAATGCCCCACATGCCTGGAATAATATAAGTATTTAGTGTCATTTTTCCCTAATTCTACCTTGGCGTGCCTCTACATCTTTTGAGGAAACTTCCCTACGAGCAGGCCTGAGCAATGCAAATCCTATTTGAAAGTCAACACGAAGTCTTCATGTTCCCTTGCTTGTGTATCAGTGAGTTTTGTTAATCAAACAGGGAAACAGAAACAGAATTGTGAGGTTTTATTGAGTAGTCACAAACATGCACACAGCCCAGATTTCAAACTCTGGTTTTGCTACATGTTGGATGAAATTTTAGAAAAATGCAGCAACTCCAGGAAACTCTTACACACAAAATTAGACCGGTGTTGACTTTACTCAAATTAATGGATATATTTTATCGGTACTTTTTTACCAACCTGAGTGCCACATTCCCAAAATCACATGAAAATAGGACTAGAAGAGATGTGACATTTCCCTTTAGCCTTCTTCTAAAGAAATTTCAGACTCTACTGTTCACTTTTTGTGAAAAAAAAAATAAAATAAAAGAAATTCTTCCTTTCTGAGCAGCCGAGCTGTCATTTCCAATATTGTTAAAGGACTTTTAGGCTGAATTTCACGTCAGAATCTTTTGATATCCAACACAGCTCAGGAAACTAAGGAGTGCTCTGATGTGAAATGCCACTGTAAGAGAGCTACAATTCTCACCTGAAGTGAGGCACTGAGATGCCGCTGCATTATCTACACCTTCTACAAATATTTGTGTTAATGTGCAGCTTTTACGCCCTGCTGCATATCCTGAAATCATTTAGAAAACAAAGACTTTGCTCAAGCTACGTGGAGAGCTTGAGCTTTCATTTGTGGGTCCAAGGGCTACATTCCAACATGCTTTTTAGGGACAGCTTTACAATCCTACACACTATAGAAAGCTATACTGCCAGGCTAAGACAGAGGAAGGAGCAGCTCTACAAAAAATGCAAAGGAAAAAACATAAACATACAGAAGGTCTTGCCGGCCTGGCCCACTGGGCACGTATTGTTGGTCACAGCATGGATCTGACACTGTGGGGTGTGTTTACAGCATGGGGCGCAGAGAGCTGCACACACAAACAATCGTGAGAACAGTATATTTTTTCTTATGTGACATGCATTGACAATTGACCCTGTTGGGATATAAATGGGGGACTGGATTGTTGTGGAAATTCTACTGGGTTTTTTGTGCTTTTTAAGCGTTGAATTTTCTTTTTAAGTGATCAAAAGTGTCTTTGAGTCACAACAGTCAAAGATGGCAAAGACCACATATTGCTCTAATTCTGGTCTTCAGGACATCTTGTAGAGATTAATGCTTGAAAGATATTATTAGAACGTTTTATTCTTTTATCCCAAACTGACACCATATGAAAAGCTTGCCATGATAGCTGTACAATATCTTTTTTTTATTATTATTGAAGCTATACCATGTAAATTAAACTGGTAAAATCACATCAAAGCTAAAAGAAAGAACTAATATGTACTACATACAGACTTTTAAACACCTGTCATATTCTCTGTTCCCCATGTAGTAGAATAATCACTCTACCTCTTGAAGTGTCAGTGCTTCAGCCTTCTGTTTTACATTGCTTCCTCTCTCCTTTTTTCTTTCTCCATGGGATTTTTAGCCCCCTGTTTACAAAGCTTCTTCTAACGTAGAAGACCAAGCAACATCACAATTCCTGTAACTGGTGGAACACAGGACTTTCAGGACCTTCTTCCCACAGATTAGTCCAGCACCCAAAGGAAAGGTTTATGAAACTGTGTCTATTCTGAATATCACCAGGAAGCCATCCCTGGAGAAACTCTAAACACCCATGAGACAGAGGGCTCTGGTACTAAACAGTGGGTTTCTAAATTAGGTCCTCAGTGAAAGGTTTCTCTTCAAAAACCTTTTACAACCTTACTTCTCCATTTGAATCAACCACATGTAGCCCATTGCTGTACTATCAATAGTGGTAATTTCAAGATAACATGTATATTTCCAGCAAAATACCATTAAATTTTTTGTGGCATTGCTTCTTTGTTGTTGTGAAACATTGGAAAAAGTCTTATTTTACAGTAAAAAAAATAAAAAACAACCCCAAACCCCTGCATGGTCTGGCTCCATAAAGGACATTGATAAAGTAATTGATAAAGTAAAAAAATTGTGTTGTTCCTTTAACTATCAAGAGGAAATATCGTACCACAGGTCTAATGAAGAACAGTCGACTCTATGTCACCACTGATAGTGTTATACTGCTTAATATTTCCTTCAAATTGCAAAATAAAAGTATTGATCAATCACCCATGCCATTATTTAAATAAGGAAACCATGTCTTCTTTTTTCACCTAAAGACATTTCAGAAAAGTGAATTTGAAATATTGTCTCATTTTCAAATATTGAAACTGGCATATATGGGAAGCTGAAATGCTTGCAAAACTTATCACAGTGACAAAATTCAATATGAATTAAACCTTGATGTCCTGGCTCTCTAATCAGTAAAGCAATCTGAACACAAGAGCTGGCAAATAAATTAAGTGGGAAGATGCATTTCCATACAGTCATTTTTACCAAGGGGAGATGAATCTTATCTTTCATTTCCCAGTTAAAAAATACAGTGAAGATTACTCATCCTTAAAGGAGATGTTAGCACAGTACTTATTGGTAATGTAGGAGTGATAATAGTTGATATATGTGCAGAAGTGTTACGAAAACATGCCTTGTATATCAATGATATGAAAAACTATTGTATTTCAGAAAGCTTAAAAGCTTAATTCCAGTACATTTAAGCACATGTACAATTCTTAGATCAGAAAGAAATCCGTAATTTACATATGTGATGTAAATATATGCCTATGGGAACTTCCACTTGTGAATTAAATACAATCACAGCTGAAGGATTATTTACCTTATTTAAGATATTTACCAAATAAAAGCTCTGCCTACAGATGAGTTGGTGAGGGGGTTTTCACTGTTTCAGAGTTACCCACTCAATGCATCTCAGAAGCCACAGAAACAGGCATAGTAAGCAAAAAAGGAATGTGTGAATCTTCTGGTGTTTATGAGAATTAGTGGTGGATCACACAATAAATTTCCAGGGCTATCCAGAGCTAAAATGCTTATTGGAAGAGGAGACTCTGAGCTACAGAGAGCCCTCCTTCAATAGGCTGATCTCTTTTCAAGGCAACTACTCCATCTCTCTTGTCAACCAGCTTAATATCTGCTGTAACTCAGGAAGATGCAAGAGTCTGGTCACTGAGCAAAAAGCTCCACAGCTTCCAGAGGCAGATCTTAGCATATGCGTCGTAATCCTTCTTTGAGATCCGTTCTTGTCTCATCCACTATTTTTGTTGATGTTACAATCAAAATCTGACAGACCAATATGCTATCAAAGATCCAAATGAGCATTTTAAATGAAAAGTCAGTATCTAGAATATTGACCAGCATGAGGTGAGCAGTTAAATGCTTGAAGTCTTGGCAGACTTCAGTAATCTCACACAAATGTCACCTATCTATGAGTGTTATACACCAGCCTTGCTGCATTGAAATCAATGATTTTATGAGTATTTCCAGCAGACAGGGAGCTGCCCCAAAGAAAGTATAATTCAACATACCATAGCACCAGTTCAAGCATAGTTAAAGACAGTCCTAATGGTACACCACAAACAGGGAAAAGCTTTTTTATGTTTTTCTCAGAAGCACCTTTTATGTCCGCAGGTAAAAAAAATCCTTTGACATTTTGTTTCCAATCAGAGGTTTACACTTGCTAGAGTCATGAATTATTACCTATGTAAAAATAGTCATAAAAATTAGCTCAAATTTTTAAACTTATTTTTAAATATGTTTAAAACATATCTGACAACTTAAATTTCAAGTGAGATAGAAAGTTATTTTTGAATAATAATTTCTTCAGCACAGCAGCTGTCATAAGGACACTTGTAAAAAGTGATGGGAGAAGGAGTCTATCTTGTTAACATATCAAAGATGAGTATAACTCTCTTAATTTCAATCCATGTCTCTTTTCATCTGAATGCAGCACAAGAACATTAAATGTCTGGAAAAGGGATGGCTCCCACTCTCCCTGCCATTTATTACTTCTTTCCACCAATCTTCTGACTTATACACATATTTAATGAAAAAAGAATCCATGCTTGTAGAGAAAGGTGTTTGTGTTTCAGTGTCCTAAAATTCCACATTTTTGGGCAACCTATAGAGAGTGATGTTTTTTGGCCAATATCCTAGAAATAAATTTAGAGCAAAAATGAAAAACAGGAAAATCCCATGAAGATGTGGGAGTAAACGAAAAAGATTTTCATCTTGAATTTCTAACATGCAGCTTGGCTATTAACTGGCAAAGTAAGTGGGAAGGGTATAAGGAGAATAATTCACAGATCATTTCCCATACAGATTCTATCTGATGTTTTATCTGACCCCCAGCTTCTTGTAAGCTGACACTAAGGCCTGCTACACACTTCATAGTTTTGTGGAGGCTTTTAATTTATTTTTGTCCTTTTATTTTCGCCTCCCTCCTGCTCACACAATCCCTGACTGCATTCGTCATCCAGTTCTCAGCGGAATCACGCCCTGAGACAGGGTAAGTGTATCAGCTTGGACTTTGCCATAGCACAACCTGGAGAGGCATCCGTCTCTCCTCTACCCTTTCCACCTGCTGTCTTCAGTACACACTCTGTGGATTCTTTCTGCACATCCAGTTGTAAACGTGGAGCTACTTTGCATATGATCCTGACATAAAAGTGCCAGAAAAACTCCTCTGCCACTGAATCTGAACCTTCAAAGAGATGACAACAGAACACGCCCTGCTTAATATTAACACACGCAGAAAAGCTCTTACAGGTTAAGTGTAATGCTCAGTTGCTGAATTAGTAGGGTTTGCGTTGGAAGCTGCTGAAAACTAAGGATTTTATCTCATCCTATGGAAAACCAATAGATAAACTAACTCAGTTTTGGAAAGTACACAACAGTTCTTCAGCAGCAAGGGTGGTGATGGCAAATTTGTTTGTGGAGATGTACATACCACATACACAGGTTCCAGTAGATGATGTGATGACAACTTCATGCCCTTCATTGCATGAATATCCTTCTGAGGGGTTGAAAATTTTACCTGATATCTTGCATCCATCTTTTTCCATCCATGAGAGGGTGCATCCACAGTAGCAGCACTTTAATCAGGTCCTTCAGTTTTGCTGCAAGAAAAAGAAATAATGTGAAAGCCATTTCAAATGCTTGATGCTTTTTGATGCTTCTTGTAGCAGCAGCTGGAGCTGAAAAATAGGAAAAAAAATGTAAAATAAGCAACATCTTTCCTCTGATATACATACAGATGCAATTGACATTCACGGTAATAACCTGTACAGATAGATTTACTTTTATTACGTAAGTGAAACACATTAGGTAGAACTGGGAGCTTCAGCAAGTTAAAAGGTTGAGATATATGTAGGGTTATGAGTTGTGGAGCTGCTGGATGTGATTAAAAACAGTACAAAGGTGTCTAGAATGAAGAGATTTAATTGATTACTGTTCTAATACTTCAGCTAGTTCAATATGCAGATGACACTCACTAAATAATACGATTCGATCTTTTCCGAGTAGAGTCCAGTGATAAGCATGACTAAAATTTTCAAAGGCATTCAGAACTTAATGAGAGATGAATGTGTAATTATTCTTCAGACGCTTTGAAGATCTCAGTCTTGATAGTTACTGGTTATTGATAACAAGCTGTAACACATCTGAAGTCAGACAATTAAATTATTTGGTTAAATGAAATGTTTGTTAACGGGATATTATGAAAAAAAAGCACAAAAAAAGACCAAAAAAAAAAAATCAGAAAGAACTAAAATTTCTGGTGAGGAACTCTCATCACCACACTTTTCACACTGATCTTCGGTGGCTGCCGATCATGACTTATTTCTAAAAATGGGACAAAATAAAGGAGTTCCTAAAGGAGCCTGTCCCTGTAAGTGTACCTCATGTGTACTTCTGCACCCAGGATGCCCGAGACCTCATGAGACCAAGGAGCTTTGGCTCTCACATATGGAGGGCTCACTTCCTTGGAAATGATAGCCTTGCACCTGACCACAGGAAGAGTTAAAGCAATGCAAATTTCTGGATATGACCTCTTTGTAGCAACAACTAGAATAACCTCTCTAGAAGCGTGTCAGAGGTGAGAGGTGAGGTCGTTTCCCTGCCTGATTAACATCCAATTGCAATACACAGCCAAGACAGTGACACTGATGCTCAAACCCCTGAAGCACCCTTTAGAAAAGGAGAGTGAACCCAGTTCCTTATAGCACTGCACTCCTGGTGGTATAGGTCTTTAACTGGGCTATATGTGAACTTACATCTGGAGGAAAAAGGATCTTTATTACTGAAAAATAAATTTCAAGGCCAATTCAGTGCTGAACTTCCAATGTTTTGTTGTTACAGTTCAATAAAACCACTTTGCGTTACATTCATTTCTGTATAAAATAAAGTGAATGTCACACTTTTTTGTCATATCATTTTTATTTAACAGGGTTTTTTTCTCTATCCATTAGTTAAAAAAGTTATAACAAGACAAATCATTTATCAAAATGAAAAATGTTTTACTCCTTGAGCAAGGAAAGAGAGTCTAAATAGAATGTCCCTGCTCTTAAATTAATGGAACCATCTTACATTTAATATTTTCTCTTAAGTAGTTATGTAAGCACTCCAAGATCATTAATGAAGAAATACAGAATCACAATTTACAGCTGAAGAGCAAAACTGCTAAAAAAGCATTTCAAAACCTTATCATCAAGTGATATAGTCTAGGCAAATAAATGTAAGGATCATTGATCTCCGATATCATAATTAAATGTACATAACACATGACAAGGAGAAAGGACAACAAAGTTCATTGAAACTTGACTTCACGGTGAAGATGCAGAACTAATCAAACAGATATACTATGGAAGGGTCAGGTCTATAAACAATAAACGCTTTCATTTTGACAGAAAGAATTTTTAAAATAATTTTTTGTCACTATTACAATTTTAACTAAGAGTAATGGTTAAGTGTTGTTAATAATAAAGGCAATTCATATGTGTGCAACATCCCCAAAGGTACCCTTCATGAGTTCTGGTGAACTGGTGGTTCTGGCTCTGCTGACCTGGTGTTGAGATATTTTACATTGCTGTCCCTGCATTTGCATTGTCCTTTGTAAATCCAGCTCCTTCTTTGCCATCTAGACACTAATACACACATTCCTAGCTTTCTTCCTAAATAATCCATCAGAAGAGATTTACCCAGACTTTCTTCAGTAATGCAATAACCGATCTTTTAACGTACAATATGTTTATTGCAACAAAAGAAAATTCACAGAAATCAGATGGAATACATCCCGGAGTGCTAATGGAACTTGCAGAAACAGTGTTGGAGTCACTGGCTATTATTCTTCAGAAGCAATGGAGAAAAGCCAAGGTCCCAGAGCTGGAAAACTACAAACCATATCACCTATTCTGAAGAGAAAAACATAAAAGCCAGGCAACCTACTAGAGGAATTACAGAACAGAGACTTCAAATTTGAATTGCCAAGTTAACTAGAAAGCAGTCAGTTTGCAACCTGCTGCGAAGGCCTGTTGAAACGTGGTGATAAACAACAGAAATAAGAATTGGCAAAGACAAAACATGTCTACGATATAAATATTATTGAACATGGATCCCCCATTCTGTGCTATTGTTAACAATCAACACTTTAAGACACTTTCACACGTACCAGCCAGTACCACAATCACTTTTACCGGATTTCAGGAGCAACGATCTACCAGTCTAATTCCTCATTTCTCCCCACCACTTGCACAGGAAGCCTACATTTTGTCAATGTCCCTTTATACACTTCAAATATTTTATATTGAACCCCCTTGCATTTTTCCAGGTTAAATTACATGCTGAGTACACAAAAAGACTCACAACGTATAATAGAAGATGGGTCATAGACCCATCACACTCAGATGTGGAATGTAGAGTATGGAATATTCCCATATAGGGATTAGGTTTTCAACAGTAACAACAAAACAGTTTAAGAACATATTGGTAGGTTTTGATTTGTCATGTTTTAGGAAGGTCATGTACCTAACAGTTGCAAGAAGTTCCTCACTTTGAAAACCCAACAATAAAAATAGATTCGTCTTTCATCCCACAGGACACGGGAACTGGAAACCAGAAAACACAGAAATACTTAGAACAGCCAGATTTATCAGGAAACACACATAAAAATCATTCCCTGTTCAATATAGTCCTAAAGTACTTGGATTAATAATGAGTTCATCTTTCCAGAATATATCACAAAGTTACAGAAAATAAATAATTTTATCCATTTTAGGAAACATATATATATATATATATGTATATATATATTAAAAAGGCCAGAAGTTAAACTCCCTGATTTTTAAATCCCCCTCTTTACATGAAAAAATGTGGCATTTTGTCAGCAATCAGACAAACTACTTTACTTTTGCTTCTTCAGTACTGATAGCTCAATTTCTGGCATAGATTATATTTCTGTATTTGCCACTTTTAAGCTCTGTATGTAGGTACTCAGCCTGGACTGGGGACTGAGATCCTAAATCTTGACAGGATATATGGTGGAAAAGCTCATATGAGGACTACATTTTTCAGACTGATGGAAGGAGAAAAATTTTCTTCTTCTTCAAAGCAAGTGAGGCAGATAATTCCAGGCATAAGCGATATCACAAACCAGAAAGAACACAGAAACCTATTAAAGCCATAAAAAGTACAAAATTAACCAGGGAGAATCATGCTGCTGCTAACTCAACATCTTTCACCCTATTCCACAAGTAGTGAGTGAGTGCTCTCTTTGCAAGAACTCAAGAATTTCCTTTGTAATTCTATAAAATATAAATGTTTTCTACTGCTGGAATCAGGTCTATATCACCTGACTATAAAAGTCACAGCAGCATGTTTTACTCACATTACTTCTTACTGCTATTCAGAAGCCTTTTAGTTGCTATAATTCTTTTTGAAGACTTCACTTCTGTTAGCCATCCTGTATTCAATGAGAATACCCAAAGAAGTTCAGAGATATGTATGTTTAATAATAATAATAATAAAAATTAATATTTTTAATATAAAAGTCAGCTAGAATGGTTAGAGCTGATTAGAAAGACCAGTAATACAAAAACCACAAGAACGCACGATTGATTTGCTTACTGTCAGTGGTGCACCTGTTTTGAAAACTATACAGTCTTGTATTAGAACAAAAAAATTATCCATTGTTGCTCGCTTTTTTAGAGTTTATAATCATTCTCATCCTAGATTTTATTTTTTCTTAAAATATTATACTCTTGCTATTAGAAAGCTCAGGTTTTCTTCTGAATATTTTTATGAACTCTGATTCCAATCACACACAAGGTTTTTCCCCAATACTTGCACTTATTCTGTGTGGTATTTGCTTCAGAGGCAGGAAAGCAACCCACATCTGGCACCTCACACCACAGCCACTTTGCATTTAATTTGTAAATAGGAGGAAAAATATTGAATCAGAAAGATATATTAAAACAAAATGTAAACAGGAATGTAAGAGAGATCCAAGCTAATCTGAAAAACATGCAAGAAAAACAGATGTAGGTTAGGCTCAAATTGTAAAAGTGGCGTTAAAGGTGTACCCTGGGGTTTTATTTTGCTCCCCTCTGTTTCTTTTCCTTCAGTTTTTCAAGTCGAAGTGTAAACAATCTGTGGAACCAAACAGATTCCTCAGCTGATTTTAAATTATTTTTAAATGTTCATCTATGGGCTAAAAACAAGATCTTTCAAAGCTTTTGCTTCAAAATGGAGCGGCACAGTACAACTGCTAGCCCTTCCTCATCCACTGGGCAACAAGGCAGGAGAAATAACACTAAAATGATCCTGAATGCCACATATTGGTGCCTTCTGTAAGTATTTGGAAATACATTCAGAAGATGAAGGACTCAAGAAAAATACATAAATTCCTGAAAACATTGGAACAGAAATCTAAGGAAATACACAGAATTTTCCAACTTCAGACCAGAACTCCAGCTATGAAGAGATACCAAGAACATAGGTAAAAGAGAAAAGGCAGGGAACACAGATTTCACACTAAAAAGGTGGATTTTTTTTCTTATGAAAATTACTCTTTAAATCTTAAACCATGATTAAAGTTTGGATTATGTGTGAAATACAACGTGCAACTAAAATACATTTTTATATTTCATACAATGAGATAGTTGGAACAGATATATAATACTCCTCTAAATGGATTGTGCTTTTGAAACTCTGGTAGAATAAACTTTACATTTATTTTCATCAACATGGCAGCCTTGTCTCATTAACGAGATTCATATTTGTTTTCCAGAAGATTTCAATTGTAAGTATTTGGTAGCCAACTCTGGAAAAAGAAAAAGTGTATTAATCACTCCCCTAATATAGACATATGAGAGCCTGGGGTGCAATAAAGCTTGTATTCCCTCTGGTTTAGGAAAAAACCATTAATAACAGGTGGCAGAGCTGTAAGTTAGATGTATGTATTTTCCCAAACAACTGTCAACCAAAACTTTGAGGAATACTACACGTAGAGCTGTGTTCTCATGTTGGTACTAAGGTTCCAAGTCAAGTACTGTTCAAGCATTAGGACTCCTTTTGCATGTGCATTGTGAAACAGGCCTTAATTTCACAGTCCTGTCTCCTTCACTGCACCAAACTGATGGTGTTCACCTCATGAGCAGTTACTTAGGATTTTTTTTTCTCCTTTGTCAGTGTTTTCCTAGGATTGACTACCATACAGTACTCATGCTCTGAGCTGAAGACAGAATTAGCAATTTCCTCCTTCTTCATGGGACTCATCAGGAAAATATCAGATGTTCAGAGACATTAAAAAATTTACCTTTGTGAAAGCCTCTGGGAGGAATAGGTTTTATTACTGCCATTTTACTGCTTAGGAGCTAAGGCACTGAGGATCAGATTTTTCACAGTTAAATAAGTACCCAAAAATGCATGAAGGAGCCTAATAGTTTTCCCAAAAGTGCTAAAACACTTCATTTACAGCACAAGTGTGCTTTTGTATTTTCTTCCATGAGACTATGCCCATCACTAGCCATGCAAGTAAGTATATTTCAAAATCTGACCAGAAAAGATTAAGGATGAGGGCATCAATGAACTGTGGGTTCCAGCTCTCTGACATCTTGGATCTCATCTTGACTGTGTTTGGAACTCTACTAATATTTTGTATGCCTGAAACACAAGCTTCAAGCTGCAGCAGAAATCTAAATATCAGTTGTAGCTCTGAATCCTCAGCATTTCTGAGTATCAGTCATCATGATCCCAAGCCAGGCATCCAAAAATACTGCATACCTCTGCAAACACTTTTACATAAATGAACTATCAGCGAAAAGAAACTCTGTGGAGCTGCTGTGGGCAATTTTTGAATACTCTAACTGAGTAACCATTCTCTCTCCCTGCAATTCTCATCATCATTTGCCGCATACCTTCCAGCTTCTGCAGCAAAATGGAGGAGTCCTGGCTGCAATCTCTTTCACTGCAGACCCTGAATCTCTTGTACTGGATGGGGCAGCAATTTCTCACAAAGATACACGTGATTGTGCAACTGAAGACCATTACTCTGTGTCTATACCTAGAGGCCAATTTGCATATGCAGCACAGCTGATGTGCAAAACTACAGATCACTTGCCTTTGCAGCTCCAACAGGGTTCTTTTAATGCTTTGCCGACTTGGTGGTGGGGTTTTTTTGGTGGCATTTCAAGTGTTAGATATCAAAGAACATACAAACAAAAGTGCCCTCATGATTTAATGCACTGACAGTCTGGAGTTTTTGGCAGACAACAAGCCATTTGCTGCCCCACATACATGTAGGTGATCTTGATCATATTCCATGATAAGAAGGCAGAATTCATGGTCTTGCCTTTCTAGTAAATGTGCTCAAACCCAGCTTCAGGATTCCAGAGTCCTCAGAATAAAACTCTCATTTCAAGTCACTTCATTTCATAAACACCAAGTAAATTCTGTTCTGTATTTAAACAGATAACCTGTTCTTAAGAAAACCAACTTTTCATTTTTTTTTACTACTTTATTTTACTCGACATATATGAGTTATCCTGAAATAAAGTTGTATTTGTAGCAATGATATCAAGTCATTAGATATAGCCCTACACATGGAATCCAATCCAAAATCCAAGACCTGCAGAAATGTCTTAATTTATTTTTGTCTCCTTTTGTATAAATGAGCTGAAATACTTCATCGTATAAACTCTTATATTACACTAGAGATGTACTGGCTTTTTACAATTGCGTAAGTGGTAATTATGAAGCGTATTTCCACTAGCTGCTGCAATTATTGCATCAAACTCAGATTTATCATGTAATAAGACCTCAAAACTTGAAGGACATATGAGGACATTTTTTTTCCTGTAAAACTAATTGTTTATCACATCAATTGCACTGACATAGATGTACAGAAGAAATAATAAATGAGGAGTCAGAATTAAAAGCAGTAGAGACTCCTGAATGCTCTAATAAATTTGCAGTGCACTGGAAGGATACTTCAGTTGTTGGCTAACACAAAAACAGAGTAATCATAAGCATATCTCCATCAACACTGAAATATGTGTAAGGACAATAAAACTATATATATGTTCTTTTGTTCAACATCTTTGATGGAGAACTATCATTTAGAAATAATACATAATAGCTCTATAATATATAATATATAATTATGTAAATAATTAGTATAATCTTGAGATGAGATGAGGGCTATTAGTGGCAGTGGATACTTTGAACCTTGCACATTTAGTCAAAAAGACCAATGACATCCAATCAAAGTTCCTTAAAATGAATTGCAACAAACAATGGCAGCACAGCTGCTATTAGAATTATAATTGAGTTTAGGAGGGAAACAGCAGCTGAATGCAAGGCAGATAATTAAGGAGCAAGCTTTTGTTAACACTATCAGTAGGGTCATGATTCTGCAGATTGTGAACTTATTACGGCTGAACAAACTGGTCTCTTTTTACAACAGAGGTATATTTCAGCTTTTTAAGCCAATAAAGAGTATTCTGGCTACTAGAAAACTGATGACTTATTTATTTAAAGCTATCCATTTAGAGAATGATGAGCATTTACAGAATCTAAGATTACCATGGAAACATTATTCTTAAACGCCGAGGATCATGGGAACAATTGGTTATACAATTGGATGGGTAAATAGCAAGCCTCTGAGTATGACAAAGACTGTAGCTATAGAATTACATTCAGTAATTTCTCTCTTTCAGGCTAATATACATTTTATGTTAACCCAGCTCTGAAAGGGAAGCAATTTACCTTGCATGGGTAAACAGTGAAGGGAAAACCTTTATGATATGCAGAAAAAAAATACACTGGGTTCTCTCGGGTTCCTAACATCTAACCCACATGTTAAGGAACTACCAAACCCAAGACTGGGAATTAGAAGAGTGATCTAAAATTTGTGTTTCCTACTGTATGTTGACTAATCTTGGAACAAAGGTAGAAAAGACAAACAGACAAGAATCACGAAAGGATGTGAAGTCACTCCAAGCTTGGAGCCACAGTCAGGCGATACAAGATGCTTGACCACTCATAACCGTGAGCTGGGATTCCAGAAATGGGAAGAACATTAAAATCTCACCAACACTAGTTCATGCTGTAGGCAATACCAGTATTACAATATCATTTTTTCATAATAACCCATACTCTTTAAACAAACTGAAGAGTTTGAAGATCTACCAAAGATGTTTTCATCACCATTGTACTCATAACCCCTGTAACTCGCATAGCTCAGACTCAGGATCTTTGGTTTAAGACAATCCTGCTGACAACCAGAGGTCATTTCACTGGCAAATCTAAATTTGTTAGGCACAAATGAGTAATCCTACTTCAGAATTTCATTAACCTCAATGTGTAAATAAAGCAAGCAGAACGTGTCTGACTGGCAGCAAGCCATTACTGTGCTGTGTGCAATAAAAACACTAATATGTCAAAGGGATTTTAAAAATATGTCCTGATATTCCAACCTGCTAAAAATTCTATTTTTGACACTGCAACCTCCTGAAATAATATAACAAAAAAGTTTTTAAAAATATTTTAGCACTGCTAAACATTTGCACTGTAGTAAAGTCATTTGCTGTTTTTATGTTCCTGGTTCTGAACTTTCTGAGGTCTTATTTCACCTGACTGTTGTTAGGGTAAGCAAAAGCTTGTGCAAATTTAAAACTACTTTTATCTCTGTTTCTTCAGGAAATCCATTCCCAGTGTCAATATGGAAAAGCTTAATTTGGTCATTATTACAGTAGAATTCAAATGTGATTCAGTAAGATGTAGGAATGGGAACATTTCTACCCAATTCCTTTTAAGGGAATCTGGAAAATAACAGGTACCAGGCAGGAATACAAACAGGCCCTTCTGCTCATATGCACAGCATGTTGAGATCTGTACTTCCAGATTAGCTCTCAGATGTCAGCAGAAATCTGAAGCACCTTTCAAATATTATAAAAATTACTGTTGATAATTTACTAAAACTTTACTCTCTTCACATTTGCAGTGGGAGTAAAGGCATGGATGTTTATCTAGAAACACAAGAGACAGAGCCAAATGGAGGTGAAACAAACTTGCGGGTTTTCTAAAGCATATTATAATGGTGACCAGTGAAGCCAACATCTCTCAAGAGCAGAATCTGAGTATATACTGGCTTTTACTATATTTGCAAAGGAAATTGCAAAGGTATACTTTACTATTATCCCTTATGCCCTAAATGTTCATAGCAGATTTGGTATCCTGCAGAATTAAGAACCCTGACTTAAAGCGGCCGTCAAAAAATTCAAGATTACTACGGATAAGGACCATCTTCCTAAAAAGGGTTCTAAAACTGAAATGAACTTGGAGTGCTGAAATATAGGTAAATTTTGGAATACTGTTGAAATTGATAGTTTTACTAATTTTTCTTTTAAAAACTGCTATGTATTACAGATTAAAAGCCTCCTGAATTTGAAATTTTAGGAATTCTCTACCTAGGAAGTATAAAGAATTGTGAAAATAACTAATGGGCTAACGTTTATTTTCTGAACAGTTCAGAGAGTTGGTGTGATTGAGATGTGAATGAGGTAATAGCATATAAAATGTGAAGTTAACATTTTTCTAAAGACCATTAATAAATATATTTTTAGCTCCTTCTTACTGGAAAATGTGGGAGTTTTCCTCAAGATGATCAGATTTCATTAAGGCAACAGCACTGGGGACCTGTCCCTCTAAAGCAATGCCTGTTTTCCTAATCAACCTCTGTAATAATCATTTCACATTTTGCCACTTCGAGGACTTGAAGCCCAACAGAAAATCAACTTTATCTCCTTTGGGCAAGAATTTTTTTCTTCTAATTTAAAATTAAAGACTGTTGCTATTATTGTGTATGTTGTTATGATCACCAGGGAAGACAGTGACGTGGAGCAGAGAAAAATCTGGAGCTGCACCATTTTCCAACTTCATTAGAGATCACTCTAATGCAAGGCTGATATATTTGAACACTTAAACACACAAAGCCATCTAAGAGAAATACACTGCTCACCAACAAATGAAATCAGCAACTTTTGAACATCTTTAGAATTTCTTTTCTCTTCAACTGGATGTGGTTTTTGCAGTTCTTCAATTATAATAATGATTTCAAATATTTCACACAAGTTTCACTGTTGGGGTGTCTACTAGAAGCAAAAAACTGCTCAAACCAAACCCCCCTCATTTCTGCCACAATTTCCTAGTACCATCTCCAAAATTCTCCCACTGAAATACCTTCTACTTTTATATGATAGCCTGATTTGAAGTGCAAATGTTTCCTGTTTACACTGAGTACAGTTATGATAACGGAAATTCAGCATTTCAATAAGAAAGTGACTTCCAAAAGAATAAACAAGAGTGCTTTTTTCCCTCTATGCAAAATAGAAAAATAATCAGCCTTTCTAACTAAATAAGATTGTAAAACTAAACCTGATACAGTAGAAGCATGTACAGTAGCTAATGAAGGCAAAAGTGTCTGGAAACAGACTCCGCATATTGGCAGGTTCTACCTAACAGCTCAGTGCCTTCCTCCGCTGCTCTGATGTCCCATCGAAGGGTAGGTGAGCGTCACTCGTGACACTTTTTTTTCTAATTCTTCTCTTCAATCACAAATGCAAGTTTAGGTCTTTCATCCTTGAAGGGACTTTAAGAGTCAACAGAAGAGAGTTAGAGTAATGGAAAATTCTGGAGATTTACTTCTCTTCCTGTCTTTTGTTTTCCACATTCTCTGAGGGGCCATGATTGAAAGGTCTGTCATATTGTGGATAATTTAGAAAGAACCATGTTCTTTCTTGCACACCTGCAATGGATGTCCTGATGGACGTGCATTATCTATTGGCACCCCAACAGCAGCATTTCACCTGAATAGATATCAATGAAAAAATAATTTGTACTTCATGATTATCATTACCTTGAAAGCATGATTTCTAATAATGCAGGAGGGATAAAACCCAAGCCTGATTTGCTCTGCTGTTGGGGAAATAAAAATAGAGTTTCTGCCAAGCAGCAAAGCTTTGCTGCAAAATACCTGACACATGATTAAAGGTGGAAACCTTCTTAATGCAATGTGACAGGATGATTTTTCAGCTGAAACCCGTTTACTCCTCCCTTTACTCCTGAGCAGCAGTTAACACTATTGAACTGAACAACAGGTCATATCTGCAATTTTCTTTTTATTGATGAGAGCTTTCTTTACACAGTGATGTAATTGCTACTCCACAGCATGGTTAGGAGCAAAGTCTGGAATTGGAACGTCCCTGATCATTGCACCATGCTGCTACCGAGCCCTCAGTGGATGCAGAGGGCTGAAAAGCACATTCCAAGGAGAACAACTTCTGTGTGGAAGGCTTGCAGGACACAACTCAGACCGACTGGAGTGATGAGCTGTAGTACAGTGCAATAATATTTGTCACTTATAGATCACTTTATTATTTCAAAACACCTTATGAATATTAATCAAGCAACCTCTTTATTATCCCATGAGGTGGGATAACACCCACTCTTAGCAATATTGTGTTGGTTTATGTGATCCACATATAATACATGATTTAATAAGATTTACTAATGACCTTGAGTTCTATTCAGACTTTCATTCTACCTTCAGCTGCATGGAACTGAAGCCCAGAAACTCAAATATATTTAGGTATGCAACTTCCACTGATAGCAGTGCAGGTGAGGCAGATAACCTCTGAGAATCTGAAGTCAAATACTTTCATGACATGCATTAGAGGACAGGACAAGCATTTTGTTTCCCCTTTTCTTTCACTCAGTATTTTTTCCCAATGGGAAAATTATGTGGCAGCTTTCAAAATTATTTTTCATTTGTTTATTTTATTTCTGCTGTGCTTCACATGTTTGATATTGAGGCAAGGTTAATGACATGCAGCTTGCATTTGGAATTGAAAGGGGAGATGTTTAAGGTTGTTCCTAGATCCTGTGGGTATATGGTAGATATTGCCAGAATATACAAGAGATTAAATGATCCTTATCAAAAATCAATGTATACTAATTTTTTCCTATCTGTGCAAATTTTCTGGGTTCACAACACAGTGGAGGTAATGCCTGCATTTCATATATACTAGCTACCCAAATTCAAGGTCAAATCCTAAATTACTTCTTGAGGCAAAACTCTCAGGTAGTTGATTAATGTTTTGGCTGTGGTAGCACGTTAGGTTTCACCTTCTGCAATGATTATATATGAGGCGTCACTGAAGTCTTGTATGGAATCAAAGATGCTTGACTGATTCTTTTAATGCCTTTAAGTTGTTTCCATTTAAAAATACTTCTGAAAACTGTAGATGTAATTAAAGGCAGGACAATGGTTCCCCCTCTCCATAGAGAAGTATAAGATTAATTGCATCAGTGAAAACAGACTTCAAATGCGTTTGTCACATTTTGTGAGAGATTTGTAAACTGAATGTGTGCTAAAAGAGATATGAGAGAAAAAAAAACTGTTAACACAGTTAAACCTCTGATTAGGCCACAGGGAAACCACAGACAGAATCTGTTTCTACTGATGATTTCTTGTGTGACTTGGTAAATCTCTAATTTTCCCATGCCTCCATGTTCCAGTAGAAAAATAGGCATAAAACCTCATCTTTCTTCAAGGAAGTGTTGTTGAATCCAACAGTGTTTGTGAGGCATTCACAAACTATGAGTACGTAAGGGAGGGCAAATAAGGTTTTCCTTGACATTTTTTCCCCTCTCATGACTGAGAGCTGGGCTACATCACTCAGGAAATTTATGTATGTCTGGAGGCTCTCCGAAGGCTTGATTTACTCTGTGAGCGTGGCTGAGCACAGTGCATATCTCAGATATGAAGCATATTGACCGAGGAAGTCATTGCAATTGAAGAAAGAATTACCTGCTCTGTTGGAGGGCTTCGTAAACTCGTTTGTTATTACTGTTGCTCCACAGAGCCCCAACTGTCCAGCACAATCTCCTTCTGCCTGTACAGTCTGCTGGGAGCTCAAGAGCTCTTCTACTGAACAATAAATCTTTTTGGGGCTGGGGTTTTTGGGGGTTTTTTTCTATATAATAGCACACTTAAAACAACGTGTTGGGCACTGTTATGCATTTATTTACTATGGTGGGTTAATCTCATCTGGGGAGGTATAGAAACCCAATCATGAGTGCTACAGTATATAAGCTAATTGCCAGGATAAAACCAAATGAATAATTACTTAACTTCAGAATGAGGCTTGGGGGAATTTTTCTTTAATAAAGGTTTAATTCACCAGTGATAATGAATGCAATCTCACATACTACTGAACAACACCATTAGCATAATGGCTAAGATACAAAAACTATAATTAGAACAAAACAGAAATGTTAATTACAGCCACGAAGGTACCCAAGAAAAAGGGAGTTATCCTTTACCTGTCAAATGGGTTCTTGCGTGTGTAGCTTTAGTAATCCCTGCGAATGGGTCATCAATTCTGCTCGAGTGACTGACAGGCAGAAATTAAAAACTGAGGCTTCCTTTGCCTTCTGATTCCAGAGAGGAGTGAGATTCACAGAGGAGGCTTAAATAGTTAGGAGTACAGGTGAGAGCAGTAAAGACTGCACCTCTAATCACAAAGCTTAAAAATTAGGCTCCCCTGTATCTGAATCCCACCCTTCAATTCCATTTCACACAAAGGCAGCCCCATCATGTCTGCTCAGGAATATGAGATCTCCTCCAAGTTCATTTGCTACCCCCAGGCGTACTTGCTGTGCACAGCACCGTGTTGCTGGACAAGGAAACGTGGGAGTCTCTTGGCTAGGAGCTGCTGGGAAGTTTACTGATAACAAGAAGCTTCATTTCCGGCACTAACTACAACAATAACCAAAGCTCTTTGTACATAAAAATTTTCACAAACTCTTATATCTTGCTTAAATGAAACCTGGGAGATGTCCTCATGGAAGAGTACTCTTTTGTGCTGTTTCTGGTGTGCATTTTCCCTAATCTCATGCTACTCAAATATTAAATTTGCAGATTCAAGGACTCAAAAGTTATAAAATACGAGAATGAGCATTGCATTTTTTCCCCTTACAAGACTCAGTGCATAAAATGGACACCAACTGAATGGGGAGCTATTCAGTTTTTCTTTTTATCTTCATCATTCTGTGTTTGATTCCAGACCTTATTTAGCACACATCATCAAAACCCTACACTGAATACAAAATTATCAATTTCTCCATAGGCTTTTTTGTGGTTTTCTCAGCTTTTATTTGTGGTCCTCTCAGCTCTCACTATAATTAATCTATCCTCCCAACACCTCTAAGAAATCTTATAATTGAAGCACAGAGAGATGAAGGCCACTTTGCTAAATATTCAGTAATTTAGGTGCCTGCTTTGGTACAACTGAGTTGTAATTCATGCAGCAGTGCACACATTTAAAATAAAGCACCTATTCACTTGTACTTTACACATGAGCTTTTAGCATGTCCATAAACAGGAAATATCTGTAAAAGAATTAGTGAAAACTCTGGTCGAAGAAATCTGCAGATAATCTCATTAACAACATGGTGTTCAAGGCAGGAGAGGAGCTCAGTCCCTCACAGTGGCATTTGGCCACCTGAACCGTGAGACAACCCTTCAGCCTGAACAGTTCTGCCTCTTGCGTGCTGCAATCTCTGCAACAAAAGAAGAAGCAATCAAAAAGGGTGGGAAGGAAAAAAGAAAAATAATAACCTGAGAAATCAGATAAATTTTTGTTATTGTGTTTTCTAATTTCCTTGCGAATTGGAGAATCTGGAGGCAGAGGTTGGTGGGAAAGACTCTTCTGCTGTTCACCTAACACCATCACCAGCAAAGCTAATGAAGGCTGACTTCAGTATTTATAGCTGAACTGAATCACAGTCTAGGCAGGGAATAAACCTGCCTTGTGGTGGATGCAGCCCGAGGCTGTTCGGTGACTGGGGAGCTGACAGTAGCTACAAACACGGCACTTTCACCGATGTCCAGGAGGGGGGCTAGTAAAAGTGCTCACTGTTCTGGAAGAGAAAAGTGATCAAACCACTGATGCTAAAGCATTGGCTAAATCACCTCGAAGGGAGGAGGTTCAAGGTCCATCTGTTTGAATAGATCTCTCACCACCTGGCTATACAGGATATGATACCTTTCCTGTTTAAGCTGGACAACCTCAGCAAAATGTATTCAAGTTTCATTAGATGAACCTGTGGAAAAAAACAAAATCCAGCACCATGATATGACTTTTTAATGCAGTAAACAGGATGCTCGTGTGAGTGGCAAGAATCCTGGGTTGTGTTTCTGTTCACGTACTTTATGCAGCGACTATTTAGCACGAAATGCCTAATATCAACAGTTACAGTATGGACCAGAAACCAAATGCCTGTTCTTCCTAGTCCCTTTCTTGCAATTCCATATTCCAGGCAAAAGAAAACCTCAAAAACCCAAAAAAGCAACCAATCAACCAATGAACTGACCAAAACCAAACAACAACAAACACACACATATTAAAACAAACAAAAAACCCCACACAACAAAACCAAAGCATATTAACATAGCAAGAGGAAAAACTTATTGTCCATGAAGGCAGTCAAGGAAGAGAAAAGCCTGCCCAGGAAGGTTGTGGATCTCCTATCCCTGCGGGTTTTCAGGATCATACTGAATTAAACGCAGAGCCACCTGATGTGACCTCACAGTTCAGCCTTTATTCAGCAGCAGGTGGAACCAGAGACATCCTGAGGTTCCTTCCAACCTGAATTCTTCTCTCTCACAAGAAAAGTGCTCTCACAGGAAAAGTGGTTGGTGGTCTTCCTCATGAGCTACTCTGTGGAAAAATTAACAGTTGAAACCAAGCCTGAATGAGGACCTCAGAATTACCTGCAGCAGAGTGGTAATGCTTGCCAGACTTCACTCTTACCCATCTGTCTCGTTCTTTCACAATGTCTAGAAAAGCTATTTACAGGCAAGGTCCATGCACAGTTTTTATAATGGATTTTTATTTTCTTCTTTTATCTCAGTAATTCTGTTTTTGAAGACCTGTTAGCCGTAGTAGACAATGAGAATATTTCTGTCTAAGCTGATTTTTACATTTCAGAAAATACTAGTTTTTAACTTGGGACAGAAATTACCTATTAGCCTAAACTGCCCACTCCATCAGAATCCTGTGCAACTTCAACAGATTTCAATTCACTCCATTTAAATTATGATGCACAAAGCTAAACAATCTTCTCATATGAATTTGTCTTTCATGCAAAGTAAGGTTTTCTGGAAAAAAAATGCTGTAAAACTAACAAAAAAGAACAAAGGAACAGCTGTAAGTCAAGAGTTCTTATGCCAACACACTGTTCAGCTGGGTTCCACATTCATTTCCATCCCCCACATCGTGCTGATTACAAACTTAGATGCAGTTCTAATGTTTTCATTTAATTCATTTTTCCCATATTTTAAATTCATTGTATTTAGCAAGCATTCAGTTTGAAACTTGCAATATCAAAAGAAACCCCCACAGGTGCAGGGAATTTGAATAATCAGGTCCACATGATCCCTCAACCTCAATCCACTGAAGTCTCTCTGGGACCATTTTAAATGTGCAAAGGAAACAAATGTCCAAATTACTCTAAACAACCGAGAGATAAGGGATGAAATAAGGCAGATGATTAAAATATTGATACTTTTATTACAGTAATGCCTTCAGTCCCCCACAGAGATACCAGCTCTATTGTGCCAGGCATTGTACAGGCACACAGGATGGTGCTCTGCCCAGGGGGATTTACAGTCCAAACCCTGATTTCCCATCAACATCCGTCTTATAACATCAGGACAGGAATAGTCAAAATTGAGTGTTGGAAAGAAACAAAAATATGAAACAACTATTCAGGTTGCCCAGGAAGACTGTGGCAGAGCTGGGCATAATTCCCAGGGCTCCACAGTTCTGCTTTTGTGCCCTGCTTCCCAGACCTGACTGCAAACTAACCCAGTTGTGTGTTCTTCTGCCATCCATGGCAGCTCAGCACTGGCTGGCTGCAACACATTTTCCAGCTTTGTAGGTGCTTCAGTTTTCCTCAGACTATTGCCACGTGTCACAATTACTCACGTTGCTGGATTCTCTGCAATGCCTCTTAATTTTAGGATGGTTCTTTTACTTTCCTTTTTTCTTGCAAAGTTCTCAAATTCACAGTTTGACCTACCATTAACTAGCAGAGTCCTCTAAGGCACTACTATATCCCAAAGATAAGGAACAAATGCGGATATGCAGAATGAACAATGTAGTGCATAATCTTAATAAATCTGTCTTCTGTGCTCAGATTGCACAATCCATTTGATGTATCACTGAAATACAGCCAATGACTGAATACAGCCCAAAGAGCTGAAGGACAGCTTTCTCCTAAAAACTGGCACAGTCTGAAAAAAAAGCAAAATGAGGCATAAAGAAAAACTTGTCATCTAATTGAAACCTTCAATTCTATACTTTGGCATGTTTTAGGACATACATGCTGATGCACTGTTGAAGATACAGCAGTGGAAAATCACGCATTCCTACATTACAAACCTGACTGACACCTGGGAAGCGGAATATTCAAGCAGTTTCTCTTGACAGCTTTATCAATGGGCCTGGAAGGGCTCACAGTTTCATATCTTTCAGAAATGTACAGTCAAATCTGATTATTTTGTATAACAGCAGTTTTTATGTTTTCTATTTACCTTCTAACTGAAAATTCCTCTTACTGAGGTGGAAAAGAGAAAGACTTTGCTACATGATAACAAATAAGATCTTGATTACTCTAAAGAATGAAGTCTTTTAGAGCAAGGACTGCTTTACTGAGATGAAGAAATTTTATGCAACCCAATCCTTTGCTATCAGCTAAAGGCTTTACAAGCAAAAATACCAAGTAAGAGTTTATTCAAACCAAATTTGAACCAGAAGTCATTATGCAGATGCATAATGCACACGTCCTTCTCTGCATCCGTATCAGAGGCAAAAAATAGCAGAGATGCTGAAAAATACCTGCTGATACACCATGTTCCTTATTTATCAGGAGAGTTTCTTTAGATATGGCTAAACCACGACTTTTTATTTGGTGTATTGTTGCAATATATCCAATGACTGCACACAGCTCACACCCAGTTTGCCTGTAATGCAACTAATAACTCTCTGTTTTGCAGGGTAAGGAAGAACCCAAACAGCTAATTTCCTTACCCTCTACCTGGAAGCCGGGATATATCTATTGGTTCCTAACTATGTCAGGCCATTGCCATTTTTATTTACTCAATATGGCAAAAAATTTCATTACACAGTAGATTTTGTTGCAACTTCTTAGACTTTTACGGCACTTTTTGTTTGGGGATTCGGGAGGGAGATTGAGGTTGGCAAGGGTGTTTGGATCTGAATTATTTCATCAAAAAGCAAGAATAGAAAACCATGATTCCTCTCTTATCTCTATATTTATTTTATTATACAAGACATTCTCCTTGACTCCATTCTAAGCTCTTTTAAAAATCTACCATGTTCCGAAACATGGGTTTAAAAGCCTAAATTTAGGCCCTTGAATCTGAAATGTGTTTGACTGCAGGGTGCCCAAGCTCAAACTCACCCTTCATATCAGGGAGTGCAGTTTTTCTGGCTTCACTTTTACCATCAGTGAATAAGTTTATTCAGTCTCGAGAATGTACTTTACCACCTGTCAACACCACTTTTTGGCTGTGATTTTTTTAAAATGAAGCTTTACCACCTTCCACTAATTTCCAAGTGAGCCTGACCTTCACTTAGAACAAGCAAAAGCTTTACAATTAGCTGGTGTTGGTTTGTTCCTTTTCAGCAATGTATCTTGCATCTACACTGATTGCTGGGCTTTGGAAAGAGACTGAACATGTATTTATTGACTAATCAAAAATACAGTAAAAGTAGAAAGACACAGCAATATTTAAAATCTAGCTGATTACCCTTTGGTGGCAGATGACTAACAGCTTACCTCAGCAAAGCAAAAATTGCTGCCAAAGGTTTCTTCATAGAAATAATCCTTATTTATTATCCAAGTTCACAGCTGTATACACTGCAGGCAGTAACTAAAAACACTTAAAAAGCATAATGCTAAAAAAACAAACCCCAAGCTTACGTGACCATGATGCTTATTAAAGGTCCAATTCTTCCTCATTAAAACCAACAGGAGGGGCCCTGCCAATGATTTTAGTGGTAAAGGAAGTCATCTCAGGGAAAATATTCAGACAAAGTCATAAAGCTGCGTTCTGCTCATTAGCAGTAAATGTGTGATTCTCTCTGGCATGAACAGGGAAAGCGCTAAAGAGCTCCAAGTGTTCTCAGGTTACTCAATAATCTCCTTTTTTGAAATAATAGGACAACAATAAAAGCAATTTCCTCCCCCCATGTACACACGCAGCCCCAGCTGTCCGAACACTAATATTTCAGAAAAAAGAGATTATACACAGCTGTTGTAACAGTTCTTTTGGGGTTAAGTCAGCAATCTTTACATGGAATATTATTTTTATAAGACCTATTAAAATCTCACTTATTATTAATAATCACTATTCACTTTGGTAAAATGTATGGATTAACACCAGATGAAAAGAATAACATTTACTAAGCAATTCAACCACTTAACATTGTTTGCTTGGAGGGAAGAATACAGGGAAATAGTCTACTATTCCTCTTCTGCCATGCTCTCCATCTTCCCCTCACGCGGCTTTTATTTGTCCTTCCTGAGCCGCACTCTGCAACATTTTCGTACAGTTTCCAGGAGCAAAATATGAAACTAAGCAGGGCTAGGTGACAAAAAAAAAGCCATTGATTTGAAACAGACTGAAATGAGGTGGAATCAAACAGATTCTACCACTTTCTTCTTGTATCACTGTTGCAGGAAATAATTGCCTTTGACAAAAAGATCTGTTCCCACTTTTCCTGATACATGGTTGGTGAAGGATGCTGTAAAGAACACCCATGGCAGCTGTGTGGTTCAGCAGTCAGACCTCAGCATTGCTCCAAAGTGTGAAAGGTGGGAGCAGTAATGAATAATTCCTCTGCACCCTGCACGGAGCCTGGGGCCCTGTCAGGACTGGAAAGAGGACTCTGACAGTGAAGATCCACCTGCCAGAGCCAGCAAGATGGAGAAGAACAAAAAGCTCAGGAGCCTGGATAAGCAAACAAGCCTCTGACATGAACTAAAGAACAGAAAACTTGGCAGACTGAGTATGGGAAAAAAATTTAGAATAAGGAAAATGTCTTGGACACCTTTGTCAGTCCTTTGAGGTTAAAGCTGATGAAAGCCTAAGAGCTTCTGTGCCATAAGGTCTCCCAAAAAGAGAGCCAACTGAGGGCGTATTTGATGACTCAGTCTGCTCAGAGAGCCCACAGAGACCTCTGAATGAATTAGTAGGCTGACATATATCATGCAGCATTACCAGCTCAGCTTCCAGAAACACGATGAGATTCGTATTAAGTCTGGACTAATTAGCAGTGTCTCCAAGCAAGTCTAATTAGTCCAGGTTCCACATGTGTGCTGACATGGTGGTATTGTCCTGCTTGAAGAGCTACCCCTGCAGTGCTACAAACTAAATTCCATCACGCAACAAGAGCAGCCCCTAAAATAATGCACACAAGACATTTAAAATTTTACAAGTCCAAACTACTGCTATAACCCATACTGAAAAAACCCCAGCAACCAGTGCTGGTTACGAATGAGAGGCGCTCTGTGCTTACCCACACCACATCAGTCCAATAACTCAGAGAATTTAGATATAGCCATTGCTGGAATCAGGTCCCTAGCCACAAAACTTCTGGCATCTTGGCAAAGAACTTACTGGGATTCCTGGGGCAGTGGGAAATCTGAGCAACCAGGAAGCCTTCAATCCACTTCTCTTTCCTACAAATTTTCTAGTTCAGGTCTTCTTTCAGCATACTTTTTCTGTTCTCTTCAATATGTTTATACTGGTCAAAATGTCATTCAGTCCCACAACTCCGTATGTTGCAGCAGCAGCTGGAAAATGCTGTCCAGAAGTTTATGGCCAGTTTTCAGACCTTGTGGTCATGCCTCTGATGAACCACAAACTTCCTTACTTGCTTTCCCGGGAAGCCACCGATGAACCCTAACAAGGGTTTGCAGTTGCCTATACAACAGCAGTATACTTGGAAAAGTGTGGATATGCCAGGAATTTTTAACCTTTCCAATTCATCCCCTGGTTATTGCAGTTGCACTGTTGTTTTTGTATACATAGGGTAGTGCCTTCTGGTGTGTAAGTAATTCCTCATCTACAATATATGCTTCACTTTTGTATGCAGTTTTACTGTGCCTAAATCACAGAATCACTGAATGGTTTGGGTTATAAGGGACCTTAAAGAGCATCAAGTTCCAACTCCTGCTGTGGGCAGGGACACCTTCCACTAGACCAGGTTGCCCCATCCAACCTGGCGTTGAACACTTCCAGGGCTGGGGCATCCACAGCTCTGGACAACCTGTGCCAGTGCCTCGCCACCCACCCAGCAAATAATTTCTTCCTAATATCCAATCTAAACCTAACCTCTTTCAGTTTAAAACCATTCCCCCTTGTCCTGTCATTTCTTGCCCTTGCAAATAGACTCTCCATCTTTCTTATAGGCTCCCTTCAGGTACTGGGAGGCTGATATAATATGCAACAGTCAGCTCAGGCAAAGAACACTTTTTATGTTACAGGATGTATATAGAAAAAAGCCCAAATTCCTGAAGGGGAAAACACGCCTATTAAGTGTTGAAATAATTCGGAAACTGATTTTTTTCCAGTAGAATTCTGGAGCACAAAGTATCTACCTTGTAACTGTGTTGCTTAGCAAGCATTTCAAGTATATATGTTTTCTTTAAAGGTTAGTATAAACAAAAGGAGACTCTGTGAGAGTAAATTCATATTTGCCTATTCTCTCATTATAAATTATGTGATCTTTCCAAATGGAAGCACTAGAATAATTAAACTAATTTTCCAAAATTATTCTAGTATATTCAATTACAGATTTTAATTATTTTGGAGAAATAATTCACAGTGTTAATGAAAGAGACAGTAGTTAGAATCATGGCAGAGTATGGGTTTCATGTCTCTGCATTCCATAAGCCTTATTAGAAATGTAAATCAAATATTTGATGAATACTAAGAGTCTATTGGGACATTAAAATGAATATTACCATTGTGACTCTGAGAATCAGGTTGAAGTATAACAGAAGTCAGTTAAGGTAAGTGGATTTCGATGCCAAAGGGAACATTAGCTGTTTTATAGAGGTCTCTAGAGTATTACCCAGTATTAAACATGAAAAAATAGACGTTTAAATAACACTCAGGTTGTGACACGAACCAACAAAAGACATCAGAATTTCAAAGTTTCAGCTGTTACTTCATATATATATTGACCTCATCTCCCATGTAAAATTAACTGAGGACAGCAGGGTGATGGGGAACATATAGATGGAATAGGGGAGGTGACTCTGAGTCTCCTATGTTATTCCCTAATCACCCACTATCAGTTAATGAGAACTTTGACACAGCTTTTGAAGACAGGAAGGTCTGATGCCTGCCCTGGCATACATCTTAAAATATGACTTTGTATTTAATGTCCTGTAAAACCATCCAAACCTCACCACATTCTACAAAGGGCATTTTGATAACCTGAAAGGTTGGACAGCTTTCAGCAATTAAGCCAGTTCTATATATTCATACTTCACCTAGTGTATAGTATTCTGAACATTGTGCTAGCTGAAGTTTATACTTTCTAGAAGGTATCACGCTTTGGAGGAGTGGTAAATGGGAAACAAAGATGAGCTGCATCTCCTAAGGCAACAAAGGCTCTGTCAGGGAAACAGCTATTACACATTTTATTCCATCTCAGTTTATCCACGAAGCACCATGTTCCACTACTTTTCGTGAACATTTAAGCAGTCATCTACCCCAATTTTATGTTCATTTAAAGGGAAAGAGGAGTTACACCAGCTAGGAAAAAAGTATAAAAATTCTGTGTACTTGCTCGACCACATCCGAAGTGAGATATACAAACAAATGCTATTGGTAGCTTTGCAGTGAAGAGATAACTGTGTGCCTTCAAATTTGTGTAGGCTATGGTGAAGTCTGAGGAGAAATTGTAAATAAATACACGTTTGTATTTGATTATGAAGAGTGATCCCCTAAACTTAGAGAAATTTCTACACTTGAAACTGTCAAAAGATAAGTTCTATGCCAAATTTTTCACTGTTTGAATGAAATTTCCTGCAGGTGATAGTCGTTGGGAAATTTGAAATATATGTGGGCTGAACTTGGAAGAATAAAAGAATTTCAAATTGTTCCAAATGGAACATTTGTACGTCTTGTACCACAAACTCTATTTACTTACTAGGATTCATAGTCAGACAATTTTGGGTAGTTAACTCCATTTTCTACACTCTACCCTTTCCCTGTCATTTCTTTAATTATATCTGTGGCCAGTACACTTCATGTTAAGGTATCACTGACAATGTATTTAAAAACAGAAAATGTAGATGTAGATTTCCTTTGCATGATGTATTGCTCAAAATACTCCATATTCAAGCAAACGGGAGAACTTGTGTAATAGCACTTTTTTTTTCCCCAGTGCTTTGACAGAAGTTCTGGAAAAATGCAGTGCTGAAACCATCAATACAACAGAATATTGTCAAAATATTTTCTCATAATATATTCCCAATTTCCTCTTTGACCAAGAAATATGGATGAAAAAGGTAAAACTTCGTAAAATGCAAGAATTTTCCAAGGACTTTGCTGCAATTTTTTATACAGAATCTAATGGAATGGAGCATAAGTGAATCTGTATAAGGCACATGCTCCTTGTTTTTTTTTCAGGATAAAGACATTAATAAAAAAATTCATTTCAAATTATTAGGGTTTTACCTAGACCCTTTCTTTGACATTCAAATAGCCTTCCAGAACTGGAAAAACCAAACAGCAAAAGCAGATTTAGCAACTGTATTCATTCTGTTAGCATAAAACCTCCAACTTAATTTTAACAGAGATTCAATCATGAAGTGTTTCAAAACAGGCATATGTATAAGTGACTTAAGTCATTATTTAATTACTTTCACACAAACATTTAACTCAGTGTGACAGCATTATGCCAACACTCAAATGAAAGTTGCTCTCGTGTCTCTAATCCTATGACTAAGACAATTATTTGGAGTGATGAGCTTAATTCAAATCAGTTTTTCTATTATGTCACTGGCCTCTGGATTGAACACTACAAGGAGGGGCCTGTCTGTATATTTAGAAGACAATAACATTTCAAAGGAAATATCTATTTGGGGCTTAATCATTTAGTCTGGAATTTTTTCTAAAAAAGGAGCTACAGCAGTTATTGCATATTCTTGGATAAGAAACCAGGATAACTAGGATATAGGAAATAGCATTTTATTTTTCATTTAATGAGAAATGTTTGTTGATATACAAACGCAGAAACTCACTATTTTTCATAGCTTTTTAACTGGCAAAAATATGCTAACTGCAGTTTCTAGCCTACAGTGTTAATAACTTTCTTTAAGAGAATGCAGGCTATTGATGGCTATTCTACAGTATTCAGTCATCTACCACACAGAGATTTATTAGGTGCTGTCTCGAGCTGCAGCAGAGAGACATCTTGGATCTTGTCCTCCACATCTGTTCTAGAGACTTTGTTTCAAGAAGTTGGATGGTTATCACAAAGGCATCCAATGCTCAGGGTGCAGTTTCAAACAATGGATTCAAAAGAAATTACCACAAATATGCAGCACAACTTAAAGAAATTAAAATAATAATCCATGAACAAGAAGAGAAAACTCCAGCAATGATGGTCACTATGAGAGATGTCCCCTTCTTGCTGGGTGACAGACAGAATTAGCAATAATAGACTAAAACTCAGTTTCAGATAGAATAGCAGAACTGAGAACCAGGCAAAACAAATAACAGAAAACCTAGAAGTTACTCATCCTCAAAACTGACAACTAAATTTGCTTTCTTTAGGAGAAACACAAACACTGATGGCCAAATCCCACACTGGTAGAAGGACTGGTAATTCTCCAGGAGAGTTACGGAGTTAAAGACAATGTTTTGTGTTTATTTTGATCAAGCAGATCTAACAGTTGATACTAAATACTCAATCCTTCCACTGAATAGAATGCAAAAGATAATTTAGAGGAAAAAGAAATTATATTCGCTGGATCAAGTAATATTACTTCATATAGAGTTACTACAACAGAATGCAAAAAGATCATAACCAAAAAGGAAAAAAAAAGCTCTTGATAAGTCTTGATACACAGAAAGCTCAAATGATGTAATTCGTATAACCATGGAGCACTCTAATTAGACTTTTTGGTAGCTGTATCATTTTTAAACCAGGTATGAAAGGGGCAGAATCTTAGCCTATAAAATATTTTTCTGGACATGAGCTTAAAGGAAATGGTTTATATAGAAATCAATTGTTGATATCACAAATGGTTGATTTGATGATTTTGCACATAAATTTGCCATAGAAGTTGGTTTTTTTTTGCTTGTGTTTCAAGATGTGGATGACTGGCTTTATAGAGGGTTATTGTACAAAAAAAAGGAAGCATAACTATGTAAATCAAATGATTGATTAATTTTATGCCATATACTTAAGAGAATTTTAAATGCAACAATGGATTACAGGAACATGTGACAGGACATTTCAAGTAACAAAATTCTTTTACTCAAATAGCTTCGATAGCAGCATAAAACAAAGACTGCTTTTGCTGAAGTAAGGAAAAATATACAAAAATACGGCAAACAAACTGTCAAGAAGATGATGGCATACAAAAATCTTGTTATTTGAAATATAAAGTTGGATAGATAAATTTTGCAGTTAAAAAAATTCACTACAAATATTAGTTTTTCCATTTTACAACATGAAGGGGTCTTTTTGCCACTTCTTTCAACCAGAAAAAAAACCTGTGTAATATCATAGAGTTAATCAGCAAAATAATTTTAATGGGCCTTAATTTTAATTAAGCCCCTGTGCTCCTGCTTTTGTAGTCCTGATAAAGAGTTGAATGTTGTTATTACTGATTGGAATTTGCCTAAAATGCACCAAATTATCAAAATCTAGCAGGAAAAGAAAAAAAAAAAAACAAACCAGTGTTAAGATTTTAGGGTTCTATTAAAGAAATTAGGTAGATTCTCTTCTTTGACAAATATTTTGCTTCATAAAAGGCAAGTCTGATTTTGTTGAAAAATCCTTTTATCTTATTAAATATCTTGCACATACTCACTATTGACAGAAAGAATTCAAGGACTTTTTTTGTGAGTGGTACCTGTCTCAAGAGGCAAGAAGAAGTTGAGAGCATGCATGTTAGGTAAGTTCCTGGAGGAAAGGACTAAGCATGAGCGTGTATGTGACTACACATGGGAAAGAAAGACAAAAAATAAGCTGCCCCTTAGAAAGCACCTATTTTTTCAGTATGGGCATAAGAACCAGTTTGAAGTCAATTTTAAATAATTCAGCCCAAACTTCTAAAGCTAGTTCAGAATATAATCAGAGACTAATAATTTAAACTCTTCTTTATTTCTCCATTTAAGAAATAAGAATAATATATACTTGTCTACAACACAGCAGTAGAGGAAATATTATTACACTTTCATAGTATGGCTAAAGCTAAAAAGGAGATGAAACTCTATAATAATCCATAGAGTAATACATAAACTGGATACTAGAATGATCTTCTCTTCATAGTTATCAAAAAAGATGTTTAAACTCTTTACATTCATTGCCCTGTCAAGAGATCTTTGAGTACGGGAACTCATGTGATTTTTCTCATGTCCTGCTGTGTAACAAGGGATTTCTTCCACTAGATAATTTTTTTTATATTTCAAGATATATTATGCAAAATTTCAACTTTATATATATTCTATATGTACCATAAATACATGTTGACGTACCTGTGTAGATGCATTGTACTGTGCATATACTGAAATACAAAATGTAAATATGACAATACATACTTTAGTAGGGGTGGTAGTTGAATCAATTGGATTTCCCATATCCTTGCAGCCAGCAAGTTCTTCAAACTTTTAAATCCTAATATAGAAAGATTTCTGACCAAGAATACTACAATGATAAAACTTTTCATCTACTACTGAAGAATAAACCCTCTTAAATCATGTATAAGACATATTTGTAGCAATAAATTGTGTGCATTTAATTTCTCTCCCACATGCTGCTATTCTGCTCTGGAATTTGTGAGTCTCTTAACAACTACCAAATCTTTCAGCTCATATTTTCTGCTGACTCATTTTTTCTTACCACAGGTCGAAATATCCTACTTAAAGGGTAGATAAATACTTTCCTGTCAAAACTGAGGTGAAATATAAACTGAGGTCTCAGAGAGGTCTGTCCTAAGTCCGGTTCTATTCAATATTTTCATTAATGACTACTAAGATAATGGAATGGAGAAGTCACTTTACAGAGCTTCTAGGTGACACCATGCTGGAAGCACTTACAAGCAGTCAAACTCAAAATTGTCTTGACAAATTGGAAAAATGGCCCAAAGTCAATAAGAGGAAATTCAATAAAGACAAGTGCAAAGTAGTAAATTTGGAAAGAAATAATCAAATGCTCAAAAATGTGGAAACTGTCCAGGCAGCGGGAAAGACTTGTGCTATAGAGAACACCCATCAGAAGAGCAGTCAACACAACGGCGAAAAGAGCAAGTGTCATCCTGAGGTGTTTTAACTGATATGCTGCTATTCAAGTGTATGAAGTGCTGAACTTGTTCTATTAGCACCGGTGAGCCCTAAAGAGCAGTTCCTCCAGTTAAGGGACTAAAGTCAAAATTTACATGAAAACAAGCTTAAAAAGCCAGTGCCATTAAGACAGAAGTGAAATGCAAATGCAAAATAGACAAAGCAGCATTACGGTTATTTGTTAACCATTTCAGCATGGCACATATACTAATTCACTTATTCATTTAAAAAGCTTTTAAGATTTGTGCATTATCATATCAAGGGAATGAATTGCACTTACTATTGCATGAAATATATTAGCAAACTGAGACACTAATGCTTATGTAAAAATACAATTTCCCTGTAACGTAGTGACATTAATGAAAACACAAACTGCCAGGTGGAAAAGGATATGGCATGGTAAATCATAGAATCATAGACCGGTGGAATGGTTTGGGTTGGAAGGGGCCTTAAAAGGTGAGTCTTCAACTGGATCAAGTCGTGTAGTGACCCATCCAACCTGACCTTGGATGTTTCCAGGGACAGGACATCCACCACCTCTCTGGCCAACCCATTCCAGTGTTTTACCATGCTCAATGTATAAAGAGCTTCTTCCTTGTGTTCAGTATAAATCGACTCTCTTTCAGTGTAAAACCATTACTCCTTGTCCTATCACAATAGGCCTGGTAAAAACTTTGTCCCCATCTTTCTTGTAGGTCTCTTTCAAGTGCCAAAAGATAGCAGTGAAAATCTCCTTCTGGGCCAAGATGTGAAGGGCCAAACGGCTAAAGGACAAGACAGGAAATTTGGCTAATTGCAGTGATCACTGCACCCTATTGCAGTGATCCTAAACAGCGTCACTGGAGAGAGGAGGGAAAAAACCCATCCTTAGATTCAGTCAGGAGGTTACACCCCACAGGTTTGAGATAAGCCCTTGTAATGAAAAATGCTGGTCCGAGGGAGGTCCTTTCTCCCTGATATTCAGTCAGATGGTCCCAGAAGAAAACTGCTCTGTTTCCACCATGGGCCATATGCTGATGGATAAGTACTAGAAGCCTGCTGTGTAGGCTCCCACTCACAACCTGCCACTGGATTCTCTGTGATAGGAATCATCCTTCTTATATTTGGGGGTAGGGAGATGCAGTTGGGATAGAAAACTAGTCAAATGTAAGGATTTACACCTTATCTATAGGTGTAGATAAGATACATCCTTTAAATTTAAAATTTTCCCACCTTTATTTGGAGCAGATTTGACACTGCATCCTTATTTGTACAATCTACAAGTGCTAGGATAGTGCTCAGGAGCCCTAGGCACAGAACAAGACCCTCAGTGCCAGATTCTAACACAGCTGGAACAAAAACCCAGTCCAAGATTTCATAGCTTAGGTACAGCGGGAACAGACAGCACAGGAGAATTAAAAAAAAAAGACAGCATTAGTCTGGGTGACAGGCAGCAGTGTCAGCACACTGCTAGTTCAGCTGTTGTTAACTATTCTATAGGCATTGTAGCAAAGGAGAATTTTAAGGAGAAAGTTTACTTTTCAGACGGTTGTTCTGACGTAGATTTTTAGATTAATTCTAAATGTGATACAAAATACGAACAGACCTGAAAAAAAAACCTCTCTTCATCAACTAAGTAGGATATTTGGTTTTTTCGTTCTCATCTTATTATCAAAATATCTTAATAAAACCATAACGATGCTTTAGAATATTATTAATAAAGCCATATTGATGATTTGGAATATTATTACTGTCAAAAAGAAATAACATTTTAAGCACGTTTAAAGCAGAGTTGGTGGCTGGACTAGAGTACTCTGGGCTGTGTGGGTAACCCAAATTGCACTTTCTGTTTCTATTTGCCACTCCCAGGAGGAGCATAGAGATCATAAGCTAAGAACAAAATACTCAAGCAAATTAAGTTCTTAAGCACGAATTTTATCTTTCCTTAAAAAGGAAACAACAAAAAGAGAAACACAGGCATTTGTTTGTATATATGTGGAAGGTTAGAACAAACATTGATTAGATAGCTTTTGCATCCAGCCGGGATTCTTGCATGCTTGTTGACAAACATTCCAGATGTTGTGGGAGTTCTTTAACCTCTTAAACCCATATTAATCTGTAATTCTTTCGGGAGAGGATCAGCACTCAAGGAGAAGGGTATACTCTGTGTATTTTATTTCGTTTTACTGCAGTTGACAGTGAATGACCCACAGTCTTAAAGACCTGAAGGAATCATTAGATAGATTTGCATTTAGCCTTGATCCAGACGCCATTAGGTAGAAAATGCAAAGCTTTACAATAGCTCTATTAAGACATTTTATTAATGCATCTATTCATTATCACTAGCTCTCTCGCAGAGTTCTTACACAGTGGAATTTAAATTTCTTGGCATTATATTTGGCTTAAATGGTCATAAGGATAACCTTCATCTCCCTCAGGGCTCATTACTGCATAGGTGTGGAGAACATTATTAAACAACAGTACAGTGGAAGAAACTCCTGAGTATTGTGTTCTGCCAGATGCATGAGAGCTATTACACCTTTGTTCCCACTACAGTATGCACAGCTTTCTGCTGCTTGTCCTTTAAGCTTTTGTTTAATGAAAAATAAACAGTTTTAGGAGGCAATTTTCCTCCAGTGGTGCAGGAAGCATATTTTTCTTCAGAATGCGCAGGGTACTCAACACAGAAGGGTCTTGCTCAATAAATAAGGCTTTCTGGCATGACTGCAGCAGAAATTGCTGTTAGGTGTTGTTTATTTAACAATTTATGCATAGTTACACATGTAAACCACAGTAAGGAAGAACTGAGAGAGAAAATAACTGCAGGGTGCACTGGTGAGAGCCGCAGTCAGCCAGTGCCATTTCTGAGTTGAACCTCCAAAACCATGAGAGCTTCACGAAAGCCCCAGTAACAAGCACCAGTTATCATGGAATTGCCAGTGGAACTTAAAACTGATGGATGTTCAGCGTGAGTCAAGCCCTGAACCACAGGCTGTGACAAGGGACTGCTGTAGTATCCTCTCTTAACTTCACGCAAAGAATCAAATCCCAGGGACCTCCTGCTTCTCCCCTGCCTCTCTGCAGCTTGAGACAGAATTGGCATTGACTTTAATGAGGATATATTCCTTTGAAATATCTCTTAGAGATCATTGTTTTGCACTCTCATTTGTTGTTTCCGCTCAAGCCAGACCAGTCTGCAACCTAAAAGCTCCTGTAAAAATCTTGCCTTCTACTAATATGTGTGAAAATCTAAATAAATGAAAAATCTGGGCACTTCAGTGCTCAAATGAAGAGATGGTTTACCGCCTCCCTGCAGTAAAACCTACAGCAAAAATACAGAAAAACCTACGATGAGGCAAGGCCAGTATAAATTGTGATGGCTTAAAGGCAATGATTCAAATTCTATGCAATATTGCATATTCCTAGCCTACACACCAGATATTTTGTGTAAATACAGGACTATTTATCAAGATCACAAACACAAAGATGAAAAAATATGGATTTTAGTAGAGGCAACTCTGAAGAGTCAATTGCAGAGAAAACCCTTACTGTGTTTACATGTTATTTGAAAACAATCCAATTATCAGGATGCTGCAACTGTGAACAGTTCGCTTTAGCAACATATAAACAGCTACAACTATTTCCCCAATCCAGTCCCAACCAGCATTAATAGCAGTAATTTCAGTGACTGCAGAATACAGCAAATAACAAGATATTATGGCTGGACTCTTCAGCAAACATAGAAGCAAAATAACTAGCATCCCCAATACCTAAACTCCAGGCATACATGGTTCTTCCGAACTCAGTGTAAAGATTTACCTGAATAGAACATGCAGCACTTTGAATCAACCAGAGGAAAAGAATTGTTATATTTAAACATAGGCTAGAATACTGCTTTCCAAAAAAAATGTTTAAAGAAATATTTTTCGTTCTAATTAGCTGTGATTTCAATGGATACTTCGAAGAATTTGTCCAAAACTGATTGGTTCATTACCTCTATTTTTCCTGTTATATTCAAACAAAGTACAGCAGTGCTGCACTGAGGATTTCTCCTGACTGCATAGTGCATGGCATCCTGCTTTTCAACAGCAGAATGGAGTAGCAGCACAAATTGGCTTGAAATATGATGAAATAACATCATTACTTGTGTATGAAATCTCAAAATCACTGCACTATGGCCTTAATTTTAATTGGCTTTTTCAGGAAGCCAGCAGCTAAACCTCACCACTGATGGAAATTCATTCAATTATTTGTAGGCAGTTTCTAACTCCTCAGCCAGCAGTGTGTTAGGTAGTAACACAGTCACTGACTTTCCCTCACACTGTGGGGGACAGGATATGTATAGATACATCTAGAGAATCATCTCTGGTTACATTCATCTGACCTAAAGGAAGCTCCTTTGGTTGCCCAGAAGCTGAAAAGCAGATTTCACAAGGAAATCACAAATATGTTTGTCAGTATAAGCCTCCTTTCAGCACTCCTGAGTCCACTCCAAGCGTCATGCTCTTCTTCAGTTCCTGACAGTGCCATTACTATAGTCTGGTTTGGTCAAATTATTGTACCAGCTCTGCTTGTACAAACACAGAGACTCAAAACAGTGTGTTGAGTACAGCATCCTATATTCCCCTTTTTTTTTTATCCCATCTATTATTTCTCATGCACATTTCACAGTATTTTATAACATATAGTCTTCTTTCCTATTTTGACAGCAAGATCTTTGTTATTTAATGATGAACATCAGCGTTTTGCTACAAATATTTTTGTTTTATTCTGATAATTTTACTGCCTTCGGTGTCTAACCTTTACAAAAAACAAGCAGATACTTTTGTAGTTATGAATGGTACTGATGTACTTAAAACTCACTAGAGAATATGTTAAATTAAAAGTCTTCAAGCTTTTCCTGCCTTAACTATTGTTAGCCAAAGACAGTGTTCATTCATGACTGAAAATGGAAAATCAACAGGACATTTAACATCTGGGCACTGCTTTTTCAGTCATGTTTAGATTCAATTAAAAAAAATCAACAATAACAGCAACAAAACTATTAACAATAAAATGAGTTGGGAAAATTTTCAAGACAACCGAATATTTTTTGTTTGACCTGTGCTCAGACTAAATAGCCACATGGTCCCTTTTCTTGTTTTAATCTTCCATGGATCAGTTGACGGCCGTGCAGGATGCAATGCTAACTTGAAAAAGTTCAGTGTAGTAGATCTCTGCACCATTCTGTCTAGACACATAGACCTCTTCTTCTCTCTTATCTCTCCACTCCTGAATAGGCAGACTGATGCTATGGAATGCTTTTGCACTTGCACACAATATGGTTGCATCAAATCAGTATTCAGGGAATCCAAATATTCAGCCAGTTGCAGTGTCTCTCCCAAGCAATTTAGCAAGGTTTTACTCTGCTCATAACTTGTCTTCGGAAATAATGACATCTATATTATAAAATTGAGGAAGAGAGGCACTTTGCAGATAAGTGGAATTTATTCAAATGCTTCCATGTTAAAAATCACTTTATGGGTGCCCTTTAGACTCAGGCACATCTCCATGTTTTAGCAATTATTCATCATTTACATGTTCACAATTTCGAAGAGTTTTGAAATCAAAATGCATTAGAAGCCTACACACTCCCTCAAATGGCCGAACAAGTCTTGACAGCACTTCACAGTTAAGAGACTCTAAATAAATAAAATAATGAGTAGGGAAGCATGAACCTTTCCTAGTGTATCTGTGAACACATTGAAAAGTAGTCTCCCAAATCTAGGATATAAGACAAAAATCTGTCTCATAGTCACAAAATCTCCTGTTACCATAGTGATGAGGACTGAGCAAAGGACTAAAAATACCTGGTCTTATTCACACTGTCTTAGGAATGTGACCTAAATGACACGTAATAGATGATTTTCCATGGGAAATTGATGGCATTTACAAGGAGCCAACACTGGAAAGCAAGTGCCATGTGTGGTCAGACACTCAAAGAGACCACCTTCTCAAAGATGCATCTTGGAAATAAAACTCCCTGGGACAAGGCATGCAAAAAATTATGATCAAAAGAAACCGCATGTAGGTCGTTAACAAGTCAAAAGCACCAATCATATGTGGGTTTCTCTCACTAAATAAAGTTGGACTTTAAAAGCATTCTTCGGGGCTGCTAATACATAAAATTAACCATAACCTCCAAAGAAGATCACTGTCCACAAGAATTCCCCAGTTGTGACTGTCAAACTTAGGACAACTCGTGGTTAGACCAGCTTTGGTTCACAGCACCTACATACGTCACTACCATTCAGAAGTGGGCTAATAAAGTGTGCTACAGTAGAAGCTGCCAGTGGCATCTACCACGTCCTGCTTTATTTACAAACAGTCATCTAGGAATGTTTTCACCTCTGAATGTTTCTAAAAGTTTCCTGCACTGAGCTGTTTAAGGGTGTTGGGAGGCAAACACCACAAACACCACTGACTGTACAAAGGGGTTAATGTTTGCCTGGAGACATCTGCAAGTGCAGACCTGCCACAAAATTGTTCTGCACCCTCTTAAGTATATTTATAAATAGTATGGGATTATATTCCAGCATTCTTAGACACAGTGGAATTCTGAAAATATGTATTTTATTTCAACTATAATAATAAAATGCTCAATTTGGAAAAAGACCATCAGCATCAGGAAAGGTTTGTCCTGACTATACTTCTAAGAACAGCAGTTTCTTATTCATGCAAGGAAAAAGAAAAAAACAAACAAGCAAAAAGCCCAAAGCCTGCAGCACCTGCAGGTGAAAATTTTGTGCCATTGTATTTGTAAGAAACCACTTACCTGAACAGGCCAGCTGGAGGACAGACTGTATTCCACTAGGAAGTGCTGAGTATCCGCAGTATCTCAAAACTTCAGACAGAGCATTTCTATCCATCTTTTTGTCAAATTCTCTCTGGGAAAACATGGTTTCACAAACTGAAAAAGAAAAGAATTGTCAGATACATCTTTACAATAAGGTATGAGGCACTTATGGGTTTTTTAGAAATATTTTCTTCAAATATATTTTCTCTTTTTGTAGCAATACTTCTTCAAAACCAAGTTAGCATGCTTGAAATGCTCTGCATGAAAATATAGGTCTATGCAGAGGTTACATGATGGGGTACTTTGCTCCTGACTTACTACTTTCCTGCACTGAAGAGAAAGTTATGCATCATCCTTGCCAGTGAAAAGGAGAACAGCTGTGCTGAAACACATCTCTTTCCCATATTAGAATCTCTCAATATGAAAAGGTGATGGTCAGCAGAACTGGTAGAAAGAGGTTGAGGTAAGTGAAAAATTATAGTGGTTAATGCTCTTTTTTTACTTGGCAGATGCACTCAACATAAATCTGTATATGAAACCTCTCCCCCTGGGGTAAAAGGCAAGAGGAAAACTCAGAGTGGAAGAAATTTTCCCCAGTATTACTGTAGTGGAAATACCCATAGATGCCTTGCCACAACTACTCAAAAAAAACCAAGGAGAATTCATAGCAGTCAATCATTTTCTTGAGAAATTTAATATATTAAATAATACAGATTCTGTCAAGGAGACTAACTCAGAGATAGGTGTTGTGTGATTTATTTTCTACTGCTTAAGAAAAGAAAAGTACAAAATAAAAATAAAAAAAGCTTCACAGTCTCCTATACCTTCAAGTCCACAAAACGTTTCAGGCAATCTACCTCTAACTCACAGATTTTTCAGATTTGGTGAGATTGTGCAAGCCTTTCTCCCTGAGAGGCGTAGGTTAAGAGTCTAGCTGATGTCCTATTGATTAACAAAACCATCAGATTTCCTGTAAGGGTTAACACCACTAGATCGTATTACACTTCATGTTGTGCATGAGCATCTATAACATGTTTCTTTCTGTCTTCAAAGCAGAGAAAATGAATGTCACTTAAACATTTCAGAAAAACAGCATCTGCCTTTTAAGGCAGAGTTTGTACTCTAATCTTTGAAGACCATAAAGAAAGACAGAAAAAAACCAAAAGACAATACACTGGGCTGCAACATCTTATTTAATGGATGGCATGTTTATATTTCTCTGAAATGTCTTTTAAAGGAAACGATTAAAAAAAGTAAGTACATGTCTACATGCTAGGTGTGAATAAATGGTCACCTAAGTCCAACTTGCAGTGCTGTGTTTGGATGCATGGTTGAAATCTCATACCAATTCTCTTTTTCTCAGTTTTTTTCCCATGAGGGAAGCTATTTTCTAGTGTATGCACTCAACTAATCTTGATCATATTCTGTGGTGAGATGGCCACCTCTTATCCTGGAAGAGGAATTTGAAGGGCAAAGGATGAGACAAAAAGGAAGTTTAGATTAAACTTTGTTGTCTAAACTTCTTTTTATTTCCCTTAGTATCTTCGTATACTCTTTGAGGTGATAAGGACTACACAAAAAAAATATTCAGCAGAATGCAGATGGAAGTGAGCAGAGCACTTGGAGCTAAAGAACAGGCAGGTTTGGTATCAGGCAACTATTTCCTCTTATTTTAACACTTCTGTGCTTAAGTATCGTGAGAAGAAGCCCATGTCTCTACTTACATATATTCTATTCTATCGAATGTACGATTTTTTTTTTTAGCAATAGAAATGTAAAACAAAGTGGGAGAAGAAGAGTTCAATAAACATTCTGTTAGTTACAGGCTGTTTCTCTACCTGAAAAGCTGCAAGCCCCAGCATTAACAGTACAATATTCATGCACACCAAGACTCTCTGGAGGCAGAGGGATCAAGTAAGTGTCACACGGGGCATTCTCTTCTAAAAACTGACACAGAGCCTTCTGGAGAGGAAGTGATGGGAGTGGGCACCAGCATAGCACTCACTATCACCGAATTCTCCCTAACCCTGAAATTGCAGAACAGCCATGACAGTAAGACTAGCTGAGCATGGGGCTTTTTAATCGCAAATTAACAGTAATCAAGAATTCTGACACTACTAAAATAGAACAGCTAAATGAATTAAACAATCAAGATAATACCTTAATCTTTACTCTCTTGAATGTGCTGTGTTCACCTTCTCATGTATCTTTGAATGTAAACAACACCTTTAAGTACTTCTCGATTGCTAGGATGCTTTCTACTATCTCAAGAAGCTGCAAAGACTTCCAAGTGAGTAACATTTTTCTTCTGAGTTTGAAGGTCAAGGTGTTTGTCACTAGAAGTTAAAGGACAGCAGATTAATTTTTTCAGTTTGGTGGACTATGGATAAGAACTTTACAAGGCAAATTGTAATGTGCACCTAAAACAATTACAGAATCACGTAGAATCCTGTTATTTACATGAACAGCTTGAAAAGCTTGAAAAGGAGCTCTTGGTCATTTACCATCTACAATTACAGAATTAGCATCCAAATCTTCTTGCCAAGTGTTCTGCTGCAGCTGGGTAGATCTGCACAATGCCCATGGCTTTGCAAACTATCAGGATTAAGTTATTTTCAAAACTGTTAAAATTTTGAATTCCTATTCAACTGTACAGCTTTGGTTTTGTTTTGGGGTTTTTTTACAAAATATGAAAAGTCATATTTTTGTGTGCAAATACACTGTAATTTGAGTAAGACTAAAGAAGTATTTTACCTGCCAGCTTTTACAATTGAACTGGTAATACAAGATATAGCTGAGAGACATTGAGAGCTTTAAGCGTCTCTTCCATATGAATGTAAACTTTCATGGATTTTATTAATGTGTATTCATTAAACTTGCCAGGAAATTTCACACACACTCTAGCAAAAAAAAAAAAAAAAAAGATTTTAGGAGACAAGAGAAATGTATTGAAACCAATCCTTTTCATAAGAACACACCAGGAAATGCTGTATTGGAGATTTTCCTGTCAAAACAAGATAACAGAAATACCGGAAAAGTGAGGCTATTCAATATCCTGGACTATACATGTATTTGCTAGAGTAAAATTACTAAAAGTAATTTTAAAACCCTGCAAGCTCTCAATTTTATCTTGATACAGAATGACTAGAAAGGAACTCTCTGAAGTTTCATCTCTGCAGTCCTCCTATGTGATTACCTGACTATGCCCCAGCTGAGGAAATGATCACAACATGTATGATAAATAACGAAAAATGTTAGATTTTGCATTTCAAGCAGTGTAACTGGCAGAAATGTAAACCAAACCATAGCTGAGGATTTTTCCTCAACGACATTTAGATTTTCTTTTTCTCCTGAAGGTACAATTGTGAATAGAAATAGTCATTTTATACTTAAGGTCATGAGTAGTTGTGTGCATAAAGTCAGTTGTAATTTTGCTTAACACATCCAGATTGCGCCAAGACTAAACCAATCTGCTTGAAATAGCTTTGAATTAAGAGAAAAGTGGAGTTTTCTGCCTGGTCTTCATTAAGCAAGGTGTTAGTAAGATGAAATTCTTGTGAGATGAAGATCTGGGTATTTCTCAAAAATATTGTGTTTTGGTAGTTTGGTTGGTTGGTTGGTTGGTTGGTTGGTTTGTTTGTTTGTTTGTTTGTTTGTTTGTTTGTTTGTTTTTGAGGTTTTCATCTATTGAGTTTTTTAAAAAGAAAATTACTTAGATGATTAATTTCATCTGAAACGGATTGTTTTCTGGTATTCTATAGCACTTTTTCCATGTAAGCAAAAGCCTGCAGGATTTCTCATCAGACCATCTTCTTATAAATTAAAAAATACCATTTGCACTTATTCATCACTCCCCTCTATGCCACAAAGACAAATCTCTTCCATCAATCTTGATCTCCCTACCGGCTAAAAAATCTTCCAAGTATTCCATATAACCTCACAATATGAGACCACAATTTCATCATTCACTTATAATCTGATAGACCCTCTAACCTTTCTCACTGAACAAGGAGCTGAACCTTCTACCAGCTTAATTCAGCTCCATATCTGCGGAGACCGCGCATTTACCATTTTCCCCAGAGATTCTATCAGAGAAGAACAACATTTTAATTTGTTTGTAGGGTTTCAAGGAAATTGCAGTTTCCTAGGTTGCACAGGGAATACCCATCACCACAATTCTTTCTAGACAAGCCTAGTGAGCTGCAGGGGATGTATATCTGCTCTAAGTCAGGAGAATGTGCCAAGCATTCAAGAGCTACATCTCTGGACTGATCAAACCCACCGTCTTCAAAGACCAAGGAACAACGTTCTCTGAGATGGACAAGAAGGGAACTACCTGACTGATTATCTACATGGATATGTAGACCATAAACAACATTTATGTAGATTATTTTTTGTCAAATTTTGAGAAAAAGTTTATCCAAGGCAATTATCTGTGTTGGGAGGGCAGGGCCCATTGTGCAGTCTTGCAGGAAGAAAAGCTTGAAATGTTGTCGTAATATTGTTTTCTACTTAAAGTTTGACTCTTCAAACAAAATCCTAAAATCAATACATAAGTTGAGGAAGAGACAGAGTATTTGAGGACTGCAGGGTACTTGGACAGAGGGAGAGAAAGTCTTCTGAAAATCAGCACATTTAATTATTTATTTGATTTAATGAAAATGTATTGCAGAGCAGTTCTGATTAAGTTACTATCACATTCTTTTGTAGATCCATGATAAAAAAAATTTGTGTGAAAGATATGGACAAGTGGCTGTTTTAAAGATCAAGTGTACAATCAAACCCTCACTTAGGTACAGCAGCTGTCTGCACTACAGATGTCTTTGTAAAATCAAATTCGTGCTGCAGATCTGAAGGGAATGCACTGAATGGCTCTTCCTACTGAATTATACATGGGGCAATTTTTTTTGTATAATATCACAATTTAATTTCATGTAATTTACATATTCTGATTAATAGTGCAGTGCAAAGATATATTTAATATGCTCTGGCACTGCTGTATAAATAATGTCTGATATCAGTATTTTGTGCTGTTCTTTAAGATTAATTAATTTTAAGGTTGTATTCAAGTTACACTACTCTTTCTCTTATATGCCACCAAAAAAAAGTATTCTAAACTACCTTTTGCTTAATTTAATTTCTCTCAGTTACACTATCTCTAATGAGAACTTTTACAGGAAAATGTGTTGTTTTAATGGAAGAAGATAGCTAAATGAAAAAAAGTGCTCTTTATTTAATAAGTGTTTAGAATATACTAAAGAAGAACAAATATCAAGCATCATGTTTGAAAAGGAATTTCTATCAATTTATCTGCATTGATGTATATTCCATCACTTACAAATTTCAGTTCAGATAATGGTACTAATTAGTTTTGGCTGATATTGGAGTATTTTGTATGCCCCATTTATAAAAGCTGTTTGCCCATCTGTTAATAGGTTGGAAGTGATTAAAGGACACTTATTTTGGCTGTTGCAAAGGCCAAATCATTTTAAAGCTGCAAATATGTGACAAAATCAGCTAAAGGTTTGCCAAGTTCAGGACCTGATTTTCTTAAAGCGTTGTGGTGTCTGCTTCCTTTCCCTCCTGCCTAAAGTACCTCTGAGTTTTCAGCATATAAAAGCAAAAATTCATCCTACTATGTCAGGCTATACCTTCTATCTATTTGTTTAAACTGAGGTTTTAATGAACTTTGAATATTTTTTAGATCTCTAGCATTTCTGCTGTTTGTCTACTAGCTTGGAAGCATTGCTTCTGAGAGCTTAATTAAGATGGGGCTTACAAGAATACTCAGTATCAGTGTATTTTAATACCTGTGCCTGCTCTTCCTGTCTACCGTTTCATCAGTGTGCAAAAAAGAATGGGAAAACCAGAGGAAAAAGAAGACAAAAAATAGGATAAAGAATTTGGTTGACAAGGACAGTCACGGACAGTGAGCTGGGAATCAATGGAAAATCAAAACCTCTAATGGTACAAGATTTATGTGTGTCATTATTGAGAGATAATTATAAACTTCAGTTCCATCTGGGGAAGAGTATTTTGGTTACAAGCTTAACTTCAATGAAGATAAGAATTACCCTTGTACAGAGAGTTTTAATAACTCCCATATACCATTTACATCCTATGGCCTACCTGAAGGCAAAGCTCACATTTAAATTTTACTCTTTTTTTCTACATATATTTAACTTAATGCTTTGCAGTACCAGGACAGAACTCAATCTGACCCTTACTCCCAATGAAAAGTAGCAATGGAGTTGTGAAAAGAGCATTCAAACACATATTCTAACCCTGGTTTATCTGCAAACTCCTGAATACTTTTTTCTTGACTGGGTTTGAACTGTAATACCAAAGGGAAAAGACCAATAACTAACTCTAGACTTATTCTCTTCATCTGCAAATTTAATTTTATAAATGAGCAACATAAAGTGCTGCCGACATACATTAAAGACATACCACCTGCTTCGAACTGCTTTAATGGAAAATCTGTCTAGCACTTTCTTTAATGATTATATGTCTTAAAAATTCAACAAATGAAAGGATTATCACTGAAATCATATTAATCTGCAAAGGATTAACAGCCTACTGTTGAAAGACTTCATGAACTGCAATAGGAGAGGATCTGAAATAAAAATGCAAAGAGCTTTTCACATAAATAGTGCAGAAAGTCTGTTAGAGGTTGAAGCAGCAAAAGTGAAAACGGACTGAAATGAAGAATGGGGATGTGAATCAAACACATCAGCAGTGAAAATAAAAGAAAATCACAGAAATCATTCTGTAAGCGGTAACATCCAAAACATCTGTATACACATTTTCTTTTGCAAGTGTCTGCGACCCCTGCACCCTCATTAACATTTGTAATTTTGGACAGATTTGTTACATTACTTGAAATGTCTTGAGCATTTTGAACTTAATGAAACGCTGAGAATGAAGCCTTGACTTCCTGGGGATACAGTTCTTTTGAGGGTTAGAAAGACCTCCCACAGTCTGCAAAATACTTTATCTTCAACAATACACAGTTTAGCTTCTAGAATTTCAAGACACGAAAAAAATGTTTTATTTTTTTGTTTTATCTTCCCTGCCTGTAGGACATTAATGGAATCGTGGCCAGGCATTTCTTGTTATTTAATGGCCAACAGAGTTCATTTCATCAAACCTCATTCAGTAGTTATCCATATTCATGAAGACACTTAAGGATGTGTTTGATTTTAGCTTTAGTAGGATTTAAGGATATGTTTAAAGTTAGGCACATACTTAAAATGCTATGCTGAATTTGGATGGAGACAATCTCATGCTTACCTGAGCTAAAGTTAAAATTAAGCATATGCTTAAGTATCTTGCTGAATACAGATGGAGTGCTGAACTGCATCCCAGTGATTACTCATAAGTGTCAGTATGTTCTCAATCCAGAAATTATCACTTTACAAATAAAATCTGAAGATATGCATATACATAATCAATGTATGGCTGAGTAGAATTTTGATGACCAGCTAATTACAATGCATGCAGACATGAATTAATAAGAGGATGAAACACTGCCTAAACTCAAACATACATCCCAAATTATTCACTTGGGATGCACACAGAAGATTAAAATATGACAGTAAAACAAAATGGAGGCATCAGGACAAGCAATAATGATGAGAACAACAACGGCTTTTTCTTCCAGTTGTAGACAGCGATCTAAACGTCAGTGGGAACAGTTTAGTTAGTCTCAGGACCTGATACTAAAACTTACCTGATTTCCTAAGGCTGCAGTGATGTTAAAGGGAGATTAACATGCACATCAAACAAACAGACCTCGCTCATCACATAGAAGAAGCCAGAAACATCATTCTGAAGGCTGCAGCTTAATGACATCGAGAATCTAAGGATTCTACTTGGAAATAGTGTAAATGTATGACTACGGCCTGCTTATGCTTTCTAATTCCTCTGTCAGTTTTCAGTATTAATTACCAAAAGAAAAGCATTGAAAAATAAGTTTAAAAACAGCTACTTCAGTTTCATCTGTACCTCATATTCCTCCTTTCTGACTTAGCATTTGATGCAGAGCTTTACTTTTAGTTGGCTTGGGAGACTACTGTAATCTGGAAAGACAGAAGAAAGACCTCGTGAATTAGATACGTAAAATCTTAGACAGCTCATAACTGCCATATATTTCAAGAACTCTACATATATTTTAAAAGCTTCCAAATTTAGACAAGACTAAAAAAAGTTCAGAGAAATAAATCTACTTAATCAGTAACCACAAATGCTAGGGATGAACCTAGCAATACTTTGCTTTAAACTTCAATGTACAGGTTCAAAAAAGGAAAATATTGCTTTCCCCTTTCCATCTCCTCAACGACTACTTTCTGTCCTGCTACCCAGTATTTCTAACAGTGTTTTCATTTAATGAATTATGAAAACACAAACCCCACAAACATTTGCTATAAATTTCTAGATCAGGTTGTTTGGCTTTGCTGTGATGTAGTTTTGATCTAGGTGCCTCTTAAGAAGGATACATCATCTATAAAAAAAAAACAAACTGGGAGAAAAGAAATGAAAATAACCCAGTATATAACTGAAGCATGTCCTTGACATTTTAATTCCTGTGTTCCTAAAACCCAGCACTAAACAAAGCATGTTAAAGAATGGATATCTGATATCCTGATCCATTACCTCTGTTGCCATCAATGGATGGTAAAATGATACATGAGATCATTTACAGATTGCTGTAAAACATTATCATTAAACATTTTCCTACCTGATTATTCCCAGTTTATCTAGTCTATGACAGGAACTATCCCACACCTCTGGCAATTCCATATACTACCTCCTATGTTTCTTTTCTTTTTAGGACAGTATGATGGGCACATTGTACTTTGTCACTAACTTGTGACTGTAGCACAGCCACACCACCTCGAGGGACACAGACATGATGATGTTTTCTGCTCAGACCTAAGCTCTTTTCCTTTCCATATCCAACCTCCTACTGTGTTTTGTACTCCTTAGGGTTAGCAGTTTCATACATGGTGATTTTAAGCTCCTGCCTGAGTGAAAATGTAAAATTCAGGGCTCATTCAGGTGTGCATATACAGAGCGGTCCTCTCCACCAAACATTTTCATTACTTTTCCAAGTACCAGCACGTTTTGACAAACAAATAATATGATTTCATTTTAAAAAGTCAGATATGGTTGATGTTAGACTAATGTAGGCAACGACATTGCAACTACAACTAAACCATTCTTTCAAGCATTCCATTAGCAAGTTTACCCACCGAGTCTGAATTCTAGAGGCTGATTATCATTTTTTTAATCAAAGAATGCAGGTTTTAAAGGCTGCAAGTCAGTGCCCTGACATGTATTGCAGATTTCCAGCAGGGAGGTATGAGTTACTCAACTGTTAGAGAAAAACATTCTTCTCAGGAAGCCAACCACGCAATTCAAGCAACTGCTATTGCAAATAGAAGACCTGGCTCTCCACAACCTTGTATATTTTAGGATCATCAGGCACCACTGTTATCTGGTGGGAGAGCTAAAATGCATGCAGATGCTCAGGAATAGCCCTATTTAGTACCTCTTTTTATAGGTGTATAATTCTTGGGTCATTTATTTGATGTTCTGTGTCACCACTGAGTAGTCCTGTCCAATTTAGTTGGCTTTTATATTAGCTAGCTATATAATGGTTTTTGCTTCTGGTTGTGATCTAGGGATTTGAGTCCTGATGTTGCTCCTCCCAGAACCAGAGTGGCTAAAGCCTATCATTTTATCAACCCATTTCATCTATTTGGAAACTCTGTCAGCCATGTAAGGTACATGCTGAACGATTGTCTACATTTTAGTTCATGTGGTCTAAAGCCAAGACAATGATTAATAAAGTCACCCTCCATAATTTAATATGAAGATGAAATTATGCTTCTTGTGCAATTGAGATGTGACTAGTTGTTTAATGAAGTCTGGACGTTAACACCGGGTGTCTGAGTTAAAAACATGAGAAAAGAGTGGACATAGAGGTGCAGTAGGCATATGATCTGCATAAAACCTCAAGAGTCATTCTCCAAAAATTACTTTCTGGTCAAAGATCCAGCACTATAGTAAGTGATTTTTGCATGTCTCGGCTTAAATGTAAATTTAAATTTCCTTAAATTCAGGAAAGGATAGACACATGAAGTAACAGAGAGATTTACTGAGTATCTTAGTAACTCACATGAAATTTCCCAAATGCTATGAAGACATTGTCTAAGGCAGTATTAGATCCTCCAACTGTGCATATCATTATAATTCTGATTATGAGCTGACGGTAGAAACTAAAATCCTGCTATGCAAGTGACCAGCATGGGCCAGATCTCTGAATATCTCTGATATTCATGACTTGAGTTTCAAACATATAAAAATAACGTTCATTTCAAAAATAAACATTTTGATAAAATAAACCTTCGATCACCAGATTGCCACACATAATACAGCCGAGTGAAAAGTAATTTTCACCTTACTTTCTTAAGTATTCTTTCTTAAATAAAGTACATTGTACCTCGCTTTCTTAAAGTTCACCACATAACTTGAAGTATGTCCTCCTTTAAAAATAAGGAAAATCATATCATCAACCCCTGAAAAGTGGGAGTTGAGAAACACATGGAAAGGTCCTTTACAATTTGCACTGCCAGGCTATTTGATACTCTGCTGTAACAAAGGAGTCAAATGGCTTTATTTCCTCAGAATCTTCCATATAAAACAGTGCAGTGAAGCATGTGTTTAACCTGGAATGCGCTGTTCCCACTTTACACCAGGATGAGCCACTTGCCAATTGAGTTGTCTCCTGCCTCCCACTTGCAAAAGGAATTTAATTGGCTCTAACAGCAATCTGTACTCTGATAAGGTTGCTGAGAGAGACAAAAAAAAAAAAGAAGGCAATGAACCCATCTAGCTGAAGACCTCATACAGTGTATTTCTTCTTTATTTGTGCTGGTCCATCACCCCTCTAAGTGTGTAGTGACTCTTTGAACAGCCATTCCTCTCTCTAGATTTCCAATTTTTACCCCGGCCATCCGAAAGTTCACAATTCCTTCCATTTACTTCCCAAACTATCTTTCAAGTCTCCAGTATGCAGTCCAATGGATTGGATATGCTTTCATGTGAGGCTATCTACCCCCTTCGAATTCCCAGCTTAATTCTGCCAGAGACAAGGGTGGCCTACAATAAAGACCTTGCTTCCACTTCACAAGCCACCTGTTATCTTCCTCGCCAACCTGCCAACTCCTCTACTGTTTCCCAGTCCTGCTGCTCGCCAGCCCACTGTGCCATCTGCACAGCAGGAATTCAGAGATAAACTTACCAAGTGTTAGAAGTCTCAGCTTTGTCTCCAAGCCGGTGCTGCTTTGTGAGCAGAATAATTATTCTGGAATAAAAGTAACTTTCATTTAAGTATAACGTCTGCATGGAAAACTACTCCAGAACCAGGGATAGAAAACTAATTTATTCTATTCTACCTTTGCTAGTTTGCTTCCTCTTTTGTACAGCGTCCAAGACTACCTTAAATTTTCTTACTCAGACAGGTTATATATGGATATAATAATTACATTAATCTACAAAAAGAATAGAAAATTACTCAAAGTGGAACTTAAAAATTTACAGCAATTTTGGAGAGTAATATTTAAAACATTTCTGAAACTGGGGAGAAGCTGAAATGCAGGAATATGATTACTCAAAAGACTATTAAGACTTCTGTCCCAAAGTTTATTAAAAACAAAACGAAAAAAATTCAAACTGAACAAAAAGAGAAAAAAGCTACCAACCAGAGATCACTACAGCCCAGAGACTGGACTGAGTGGTATACGAAAAACTGGAAGAGATGACTAGTTTTCAACCAGAGGAAAAGATTCCACTCATCTATTATGGTTAGTGGTACCTTGCCACAGCAACTGAGGACCTTAGTACTGGTCCCAGTGTGCCATAGTGCTGGACATGGCTTGAGTACATAGTATACAAACAATTACTATCCCAGAAAATTCAAAACTGCAGCAAAGATCAAGAGACAACACAATCACAGAACACAGACAGATAAAATAACACAAGGAAACTATGAAGTGGATTCAATTGACCTGACACAAAGCTGTCACAGTACACCAGGAGCTTAACAGTTGTTACTTTAGAGCAGACAGTGTGGTAAATGTTAACCTTAAGAATGAGCATGAAGTGCATTAAAGAGGTTGGTTTGGACCATCTACAAAGTGTTTCTCCCAAGCCTACAAGGTAGCACAGAAAAAAAATCACCTGCAGGTCCATGCTGGAATATTGAAACTGGCATCATTCATCAGTGGGAAGAATAGAAGCTGATCATTCTATCGTGAATCAGAGATGATAGAGGGGAAAATATGTTTCATATTTTGTTCAATTCAGATTATTGTGGTATTCTGTCTAAACTGGTGAATTTGAACTATGGAAGCACTTTGCATGATAAACAGTAGAACTCTTTATCAGCCTTGAATCATGATGCAGAAATGGGTAATTCACAGCTAGCTTTGAAAGAGCTTTCAATTTAAATAATGATCTCTTGTTTTAGGTCAAGTGCAAAATCCTACTAAAGTGCAAATCATGAGCAAACAAAGCTATCTCAGCTCTTAAAACACCACAGATATATTCTATCTCATCCCAAAGAAAATAAATCACTAATTCAAAATAGTGGCATTCTGGCAATGGAACACCTTGTCTATAACCTATTCCTCCTCACGTGTCTTTTGGGGAAAGATTTTATGAAGCATATTTTAAAGTTTAACGAACCATTCTCACATTTTTGCTTCTGTTAATTGTATGGGAAATACATGAAAGTTATTCTGAAGCAACAATACCCCTTGTGTGTAGATGCAAGCAAAGTACAGGCATCTTCTGAGCACACTCACTGTTTCATCCAGATTCACAAGCTACATGATCTCTGTTGCCTTTTCTCACTAAAGGAAACGCAATCAGACATGGAAAAACTCTGCAAGGTGATTTTCTTTCACATGAAACACTCCGTAACAAAGATGTCTTTGTGCATGACATGCCTTCTACTTCTTCTTCCCCACTTCTTGTCTGCATATTAATCCAGGCTACCTTTTCTTATTGGTAGCTCAGACTTTGTAGCTGGCTTTAATGACATAGAAATGCCATGATGCAAGCACAAAAGTTTGCAGGGTAACTTACCTACCGGGAAGATGGGTACCATAAATAGCTGAGTTGGAGTTGGAAGTAATTAAAAGAATGTCACTGGGTTCAGATGTGAAAACAATGGAACTCCACTGGCAATACAGGCCTGTCATCAAATCATCTTTTGAGCAGGCATTGAACTACACAAATAAAGGGTACTGTCATGCCTCTGCATAATGTGTCCTTTACAGACTCACTCACAACTTCACATGGAATTCCAAGATTTTGAAGTTCTGTTTCGGTCTGCTGCAGAACAAAATCTAGAGATTCTACAATGGTGCCAAAGGCCACCACTTGTGGCACCAGAAAGTGATATGGAATAAAATGCCTTGAATGGATAAGCAAAGAGATTTCAACCTCACTTTTTCAACAGCCTGCTTGCTTGGTTTCCTGAGAGGGTTTGAATTTCTGCTTTTCTCCTCTAGTTCCCACAGCAGATACTACCCTAGGCCTGAGAAATTCTTTTTGACAAAAATGCCATTGAAATTCATTTCTGGGTGGGGGGGGAAATATTTCAGTCGTAGAACTTCAGGATTTGCCTAAAGTCAGCATATATTTCTCAGTCATTTTCTCCCTGTTGAGGCAGTGGTGGCTTACATTTGCTAAAAATGCTTTTCAATAAGCACTGCACAGCAAAGTCAGCCCCTGTCCTGATGCAAGTGTTTGCAGTGCAGCAGGAGATACTCTGACTCCCGAAATTCCATAAACTCACCCTGGGATGTAGCTTCTCAGCAATGTCTGCTCATGACACTTTGCTCCTTCCATGGAAGCAGCATTCCATTGCCTATCTCATCCTTAACATCAAGCAAAATTAAAAATCAAGAAACTCTTTATTTAGTGAAAGATTAAGGTCAGGCATTTTGATGCCAGATTAGAAATAACATACTTCAAAGAAATAAAAAATGGAGTTTTAGTTTAGACTTAATGATCAGATGCCTCTCTAGGCAAGAGGTAACCTGTTTTATCTAGGCTCTCCAGGACTTCCACTCTGTCAAAGCTAGACAAAGTTAGACTTCTACTTTTTGAGAACAAAAAAAATATTTAAATACAAAATGAAATTTCCAATTTTTTTCTTGCAAACCCTTCAGTCTTCACAAGTGTTTCCAAACAGGCTAAAAAATGTTCGCAGCTATTTTATTAAATTACAAGATTTATGCAGCTCTAAGATCAAACAGAAAACTTTTAGTAGGTGAGTTACCTCCACCGGCTGCTTGCTACTTTAAATTACTCTTAACATTTAATCTTACCTCAAAATAATACAGTTTCTAAATCTTGTGTAGAGAATACGTAAAGCTTTGTTAAATTTTTCTGTTGTTTTCTGAGCTTTACCTCATTTTAACTATATGAATTCTAGAATTTGTAATCTCTGCACTGTTCAGCATTTTTCACGAATATTTTTTAAAATTGCTATAAAGGTACAAAAATATGTCATTTATCCAAATTACTTCACATTATTTGTTTGAACTCTTCTGATTCTCTCCCCCATCCCAGCACGGGTAGTGAGTGAGCTGCTGGCTGGCGTTAAACCATGACACTGAGCCATAGGCACATGTTTAAATGTCCTTTTTTAGTAGTATAGTCAGTATTCTTTTTTCTGAGCTTTGTCCCGGTAAATTTTGTCAAGGCCTTGGACTTTAAACGAGCCACCCTCTTTCTACCACATGTTTTTGGAATGCCGTGACCAGGACTGCACAGTATTTCTGATGAGGCTGCATTGGTTATTTACGAAGAAGCCTCATTAATTCTTTCTGCATTTGCTATATTATACTTTCTCTTTTTCTACTGCTCACAGCACTTATATTTAACAGCACGAGAGCTCAGCCTTCTACCCAAACTCAACAAAAACTCTGTCAAGTATTTCACTAATGTTAAAAGATGAAAAACGCTAGGGAAAAATGACCATGTAAAGGATTCTATGATAAAATGCTTAAGGCTCAGGCCATGCTCATCAATTTTCCTACTGTCAGATGCCTTCTGCAACCTCTGCCAATGCAGGATTTTCCTTCACTGACTGCTAGATTCAATTGTCTCCAATGTAACATAATTGTAATTCCTGTAGGGAACTGATGGGAGTCTTACGGCTGCTACCAGGAGAGATGAGTTCCCTAACTACTGAGTTACTTGGGACTGAATGACATCCTAGAATATATTTGCAAAAACAAACAAACAAACAAAGCACACCACACCACAGAAAATTCTGCTCTATACTTCATAGAGCACTCACACCATACCATTAGGAATCATGGAGATAAATTGTATTAAGCCTCTACATGTGAGGAAGAACAGGATTTAAAGCTTTATCTTTCTATTGCACTTTTTTATTTGTTTGGTGAAGTGCACTTCTGTTTAGTGGGAGGGATTTTAGAACTTCTAACTCTGTCTGTGAATGCCTAACTCAGGGAATCCACTGAAAAGTTCAGTTATTTAAGTCACTTCTAAAAAACTTGAACATTTAGGACGTTCTTCAGAATGTTGGCTATTGCCTGTATTGGCACTAATCCCTCCTCTAAGATGAGAAATTATATTTGAATATTATCTGAGATGCTTAGGTATGAAAGATAAAGGAGCAGTGTACTGATCACAAATAATGCAGAGACATTCAGAGTTCCCTATACATAGCGCTCTCTGCTCCAATTGCATATTCCCACAGTTTAGTAATATGCTTCTCCACTGTGCACAGCACTACTTACCTTGGAGCCTGAGAACTTAATAAATATCAGCAATATCAAAAATAAATCGGTGGGGAAAAAATATGTTTATAACTGTTTGAAATTCCAGGCACCAGTGAATCAGAATCCAATTTAAAAAATAAGTAAATTAATATTTTTTATACCTTTCCAGGTTTTCTGACACTTATTGGACTTTATCGGTCCCAAATTAACTTCCCTCTGAACTGCCATCGTGTTCCATTTCTATGTCAGGCTTTTTCATCTAGCTCTTTCCCATAAAGAAGATTTCTGCAGGGTCAGCCAGGTGTGCTTTTAACCTTTTTAAAGGCAAAGGCTGTTGCAGGAATACCACAAAAGATACATCTATGTTATCTGATAAATCAGTGAGAAACGCCAGAGCTTAAACCAAGTTTCTCACAAAAGCCTCTTTACCAGTAACATTTAACTCCAAAAATGAGTGCATTGAGGGAAGAGAAAGAAGTTGATGAAGATTCACAGCTAGATAATGCCCCTTTTTAAATAGGACATTCATTTTAATCAATGGTATTATTAGCTAGAATACAGAATTAGTGGTTTATAGTTTATTTGTATGTTTACTAACTTTGTGTTAGATAATTAATTCAAATAATTTCAATTTTATCTATGAAGTCAGTCTATGGGTGCTTTAAACAGTGAACAGGAAAAACAGTAGCCAGCATCTAGAAATATAAAGCAGTCACAGAAGGAGGCTGAAGTTTGCATCCATTTTGATGTCTTTTACACTGCCAGGATATCTTAAATGGGATTGTGTTTCATCCAAGCATAGGAGAATGAACTCCCTATCTGGATTGCAACTCTCATTACATTTATTTTAAATAAGGCTGCCCAAGAAATAAGAAATAAGTATTTTCTGAATGTCTCCAGTGGCTGAAGTCAACAGAATTAGGACATTTTTGTTTTGTTTGGTGGAAACTTTTAAAGTATACCAAAAACTTAGGTGTTCATCTAATGGAATTTTGAGCAACCTACAACCTTAACTCCCACATGAATAAATATAACAACTAAAACCTCATGGGTTTTCCTAAAATACTCAGTGCTTAGACTGCATTTTGACATGTCAAATTATTACTAAAGTCTGAGTTTTTATCTTCAGTTCTTTGGTCTATTTCGTGAATGCATTCGTTTTAGTCACCATTTCTGATGTGTAGAATGCAAACTTTCGGGAGCAGGAACTGCCTACATCCACACGTAGGTACAGCAGCTACCTGTGCAAAAATTACTGGTTCTGTTCCCAAACTCTTTCATCTCCCAGCTTCACTCTTTGTCACTTCTAATCCAGCTTTCACCCTATCCTAGCTCCTCTGGACTGCTGCAATTTTCCTTTAGGTTACCTATGTAAACTAGATTTAACTAACACACCACGACAGTGCTCATCTTCATTTTCTCTTGCAGATATATTCTTGGGCTATCTCAGGGCTTGCTAAGAGTTTTCAAATGCAAGAATTCTCTTTTTGTAATCTAAATAGTATAGAAATTCTCAGTCCATTTCTTTTATTTCTACTGGTTTATGAAATTTGTGCTTTCACTTCATTTTTATTGATTTACATGTTGCTGCAAACAAAAGATTTGGAACACTGAAATTTGTTTTCTTTACTCTAACCTCTTTTTCTCAGCAAAAGGAGGTCTGTTACTCTGCCTAATAGTGCAGTTACTGCTGGTAGCACACTTCCAGTGCCAAGCAGCCAATGTGAGATGCAATGATTCATGGTATAGAAATAGCTATTGAATCAGCAGTAATTGTACTTTTGGTGTCAGGTTCAACAGCAACAACAAAACCAATCCCTGCTAACCCACTGGTCACTGCCAGACAGGGAGTATTTTCTAGAACTCATTTGTTGTGGATCACGGCCGCATTTTTAAACCTGGTTATTTAAAATGAAAAATAGATTCTTCATTATCTTTCATTAAAGTATTGTGAAACACCAGTCTATATTTTCAACAAAGATACATATCTAGCGAATAGTTTCATGTCATTGGAAAAGCATGCATTTTGTTTACTAGAAATGTACCAGACAGACTGTGAATAGAGAAGAGCAAGGCTTCTGAAAGTGCACCCACAAAGGTTTGCTTTTAAGGGTTGATATTATAAGCAATTAGCTTGACATTTAATGAATGACATTTCTAAGAACTGCTAAAGCTGACTTAACAGGCAAACAGAACGACCTTTTTCTTGTTTAGAGAAGGTAGTAGCATTGTTGTACATTTTATGTGAAGTGATTTTGCCAGCTAATGTTGAAAACATCTACATTCATGAAATACTTGAAATAAACATGCTCTCTGTTAACTGAGTTTCTGGTATGGTGCTGTCTGCTTAGCACAAACTCTGATAAGAGTTCCTGTGGTAAAGATGAGTGGGCCCATACTAGAGTTAGAATAAACTGACCCTCAATTAAGATTGTGTGGTTTTTCCAAGCAAGTTTAAAATTGTAAACAATTCAGACAGCATTTCTCATTTTGGTAAAAAAATGAAGAGGAAAAAAGAAAAAAAAGGCAGATCTGTTGAAATTATATGTTCTTAAGCTTTTCCTAGGCTTTAGAATTTCATTTTACATTGGCAAGAAACTCTGTGGAAGGATCAAGGATGCATGTGTTAGCCTGGTTATCCAACCCAGAGGATATGTTTGTTTACATGCAACACATTTCAAGGGCACTTAGAAAACCACAGTAATTCAAGAAATACATCTGAAATTTAGTCTCTTTTCCTGCTCGTATTAAGAATGAAATTAAGTGTTTATGTCATGACAGTCTCATCAGCTTTATTTTTGTGCATTAGAAATCTGGAATTCTCTTCCAAGTGCCTGTAATATCAGAGTCTCATTCACCCGGTTCAGCTGCTGGGTTAGCACACCCACACCTCACCAGGGAAGAGAATGGAGTCTTCAACCCGAATGGCAGAAATCTAGTTATAAATAGGGTTCCCATTTGGCACCTTTTTCTTTTTTTTTTGTTTCTGATGAGTTTTATTTCACTGCCTAAACATGGATAAGGCAGATCTACAAAGTTATCCTGCTTAAAAAGAAATGTGAGCAAAGCCATTGAATCTCTTCTTTTTCCTCATGCCATGAATGCCATCAATGATGACATGGTCTAGCAAACCAAGTGGCCCTGTCTTGAGACAGTATGAGCATGTACACAAATGGGCTAGATACGGAGTATGAAAGAAAGACAAAATGTGAAATGCTAGAATGAGTGAAAATAGTATCAAATGTCCTATATTCTACATTCCTAAGATTTTGGGACGAAAAGGACACATATTCCTTTTGCTCTTTCCTTCCTTCCTTTACTAATTCTTTTTATAATCTAAAAGAAAATGACAGTGAGCTCCATAAATTAAAGGAAAAAGAAACTTTTTTTTGGCAGATCCAAGAGCGATATTTTTTAAAAAAATGTTCATTTTTATAAAAGAGAAAAGCTTAGTAAAATCAACAGCCCATAGTTTGCAGCAGTCTTGAAAGAGCAGAAGCATAAACTAAGAAAAAAATTAATACAGGGTTTTCCATTGCAGTGTACAACTAGTGCTTGCCAATAATCAAAATAGGCTACTACAAGGGCTCACCTCCACCAAAGTAATATTGGATTTACAAACAAAATAGAAGTTATATTAGCACACACCTGAATAACTTGGTGGTCCCTTATTGCCATTGCACTGGCACAGGTACTTTGGTAGAAGATAGCCCTGAAATCTTCAGTTCAGAAAAGACACTTCAAAAGTGTCTTCACTGACATTCCTTGACATCTCTCCTCATACATCTCTCAGGTCCCTTGCTGGCCCCTGCTACTCTCTACTTCTAATCCCACAGTTAATATTCTCCCTTAAACTCCTTGTGTAGCTGATCCCCTCTGAGCTGATCCAGCTCATTTCCAGCCTCCCAGCAACACCTTGTTTCACAGCCTTTCTTTATTTCAGTCATATAAACCTTCCCATTAGAGAACTCACTTTCTGCCCACAAGGCACTTCCATGGGCCTATTTTATTGTAGTGAAAATGCAAACAACAGGGAAAAGAATATTGTACACACATGAATGAATTATGCTCTCTCAGAAAAAGCCCTTCGAACTGCAGTTTCTCTCCCTTCTTCCCCAGCCCTTGTCACCATGGGTTATTTTTCAAATGTGCTTTCACAGCAGCTCCGCATTGGAGTGAATGGTACCACTTTTGGACCTTGGTATTTGTGCAGTAATTACTATTGTTCAGCCCTGTGTTTAATAGGCAAGTGAGAGGACTTCTAAAAATATAGCAGCCCTCATAAAGATTGCCTACAAATCCCTTCAGAAATACAATGCTGTGGTCCCAAACAAACCCTGTTCCATTCAGCAAAGTTTTCTGTTCAGCTGTAGCGCAAAAATACAGGATGAAGAAGAAATAATACTGGGTCAGAAGAAACAGAGGAAAGGAACAAAGACTGTAGTTCAGATGACTAAGGCCTTGGTTGGGAGAGTGAAAATCTGTTTTATCACTGCTGCAAACTGTTCTCTTTTCAATTGTTTAGAAATCAAGATAACTCTAATTTGCCCTAAACAGCTTTTGATTTTATCAACAAAGCATCAAAGGGCCTGAGAATGTGTAGTGTGAATATCTTTCATAAAGGTCAGATTGTTTTCCTGTCTTAGAAAGCGAAATCTCCTCACCTTTTCTTATGATTCGAACTTTATTTGAAAATACACCATTTATTTGCAGTGCTACAGCTCTTTCTTCTTTCCTTTCTGCAAATCTTATTTGCAGCTAATACTGTCCTTTATGAAATGAAACAGTTTACATGTCTTCCCATTAAAAAAGCCCCATCGGTTCTCTATCTTCATGTTACTAAATAAGTATGGGGTTTGGGGTTTTTTTCTGATAGACGTATAAGCATGAACTGTGATGAATAGAGCAAGAAAAATAAACAGTTCCAGAGTTTCCTGTTGTAGAATGGAAGTGAGCCATCATAAAACATAGCCTCCACAAATTGTGCTAAATGGTTTGAAATTACACTCGTAATAGTGTTAATTACCAATAGCCCAACTATTTTAAGAGAACATAATTGAAAACCAGTTATGCTGGAATCTAAAAAGGGTAACATCTCTTCATCTGATGCTATTTTTTTCCCTTTTTGACAGAAAAAAATTGTCATTTCTCTTACATAATAAGAAAAAAAATAGGTAAATGTGCCTGAAGCAGACAGGAGTAATTCGATTGTTTCTTAAAAACCCATTTATATTGAGGACCCAAATTGAATCCCAGCCTTGATTTTTTTCCATTCTACCCAGGTGTGACTGACTACAGGTCAGCTAAAATGGTGATGGAAAAGGGAATTAGAGCAAGACTTGTGCTTCTGCTGAAGCTCAGCAACTTGCCAATGTCCCTTTAGAAAGGAAAAAAGGGTGCAGATGTTTTTATACCGAGTGAGCTCAAGAGAGAGTGTGATTCTGCAATCCCTGTATTTAGTAATGAGCCTGAGCAAGATGCAAAGACCTCCCGATTTTGGCAGTCCTTCAGCTCTGAAAATCAGATTTTCAAAACCATTCAGCTGTCCTAGATAAAGCAGTACCATCCAACACTTGGCCTTTCAGCTTCTGGCCCCCATTGCACCAAGTCTTTAATTCAGAAAGCAGATTTCCTGTTAACATCATCTGTTGAGCCAGGGGAGGAAAACTGACTTTCACTGTGCAAGCTAATTTTGATCAAGGCATTCGGAAGTGCTAATATTAATGTATTATTTCACACAGGACCTATCTGTAGAAAATATGGGTTTGGCACATGTTTATGGATGGATCACTTCTGGGATTCTCTTTTTTTCCAGCACCAGATCTGTCAGACGCTAACTATGAAAATCTATATACTAACACTGACTTGGGCAAACTGAATCAGGCCTTGTTGGGCAGAATGAGCTATTCTGGAGAGAGCAATACTCTCTTATTGAGTCAGGCCAATAACAGATGAGTGGTCTTGCAAGTGTTTCCAGCATAGCAATGTTTTTTCAAAGTATAAATCAGCTGCCTAATTTGCACCACTTCACTCAACACTAAGATGTTCCTCAACCGTGCTTTTACATGAATGGGCAACATGAGTGTTGTTACCAGCCCTTCCCATCAAAATTGGTCACTGATTTTCCTTTACAATAGTCTGTTTTCAGCTGCTTCGAGAAACTGCAACTATTGAATCTGACAATTTCTCTGCTGAGCAAATGCATCCATAGGAAAATAAACCCAACTGAGGAAATTCAAAAAATCAAAAACTCAAAAACAGACTACTAGACAAAAACTGAATTCATTATTCTGCTAGAATATCATTATTCTGTATGACAGAAATAGAGGTGGGCAACAAAATAAAAAAGCTGAACTGAGTTCAAACCAGTGCCTGATTGTGACTCATCTCTGTTCATGAATAAGGATGAACCAAGTCAATGAAAGGTTTCTGGCATTATGTCCTTATCATCAAATATGTTTGATTTCTCACATATTTGTCATCAGCTCCTTTGGCTTGGATTGTTTTTGGCTGATAGAAATAAGTTAGACCCTTGAACTAAGTCACATCTTGAACCATCTCACTGAAAGAGAAACATTCTGCATTCTATCACCTTTTTATGAGCAATAACTCACAGCAGAAAATAAAGAGAAAGAAACAGCCTCGAAGTTTTGTTCAAAGGATTTTGCTGAGAGGACAAGGAATGAAAAATGGTCTCCAGGTCAACCTGCAGGACCCTTAGGCCACAGTGGACTGCAAGAAGTAAAGAATCAGGGGTTTTCCACAGTTTATTCCACCTTAAACCCATCTAGTCCCTCTGTATCCTCTTACTCATATGAATTTTATTCCAAAAAATGGGTAGAAGACAGCAAAAGAAGCACTTTACTCTTCTCCCCTCAATCTCTCCTCAGCCTCAAGAGGGCCACGTAAGAAACTGCGTTAATAACCTCAGAACATTAGTGAGAGTCGTTCTTCTCGTTATGAACGTTTTTTAGAAAGGCAGGTCGCTATTTATTTGGCATTAACAAATAAAGAGATCATATCCATTCTCAACAATGTGTCTGTATCAACTTCACTGTATCTGCAATAAAAATGGCTCAGTAGATATTAGGAATTTGTATTTATTTTTGCTTCTGTCTAGTGATAAACACATAAATATTGCTATTAACATAAAAGAATTGGTATTTGTCCACAGCCTTAGAGATTTTGCTTCATGTTTTTAATTGAATGAATTATTTAACTTTTTTAACAGTATATCAAGTCTCTGCTACAAGAGGAATGACAATATTCATAATTTAATATGCAGTTTAGACTCAAAGGAATACAACCAAATCTGTGCAACCATTTACAGAATTAGTCAGTTTTTGTTCTCAGAAGATATGGAAAAAGCTCTGATTGTCTTACTTTACAAGACAGCCGAACTAATATCATTTGCTAGAAACATTTTAGAATTAATTCCAACATTTGTAATCAAAGAATTATTCAGCGGTTTGTTTTTTTTACTGAAGACTTAGGTATTCAGCTAGTTTGACAGTTCCTTGAATATGTTTTGAGGAATATTGGCACTAATCATTGAATAAATTATTAGAAAACATATCTTTCTTGCACAGTCCTAGCCATTTTCACCCCTGTTCATCAATTCCTAGCTCTTAATGATAAAATCCACTTATCCTAAGGAAAGAATCTCTTTTTCCTCAAAAACAGAAATAACCTGCTATTTTGAGTTCTTTTAGTATACTAGAAAAAATAGTATTTTTACACATGCATGAACTTAGAAGCTTTAAAGTTATTAAAGAGTAGATTTTAAAAGCACTTTTTCTCTGAAATCAGCACTGCAAGGACATAATCATAAGGCCTTTTCATAAAGATATACAACAAGCATCATCTCACAGCTCAGCCAATGTTCGGCTTCAGCTTCTTCTACCTGTAGTACAAATGCATAGGCAGTACCAATAAGAGTCAGTCATTTTGACCCAAACGGGAGGCTACAATAAACTAAAAGCAACTATGTCCTTTAAAAAGGACAGGTGCAATTTTTTTGCAAGATGGTGTCACATTTTTGCGATCCGCTGAATGGCACCACAGCTCTCAGTGACTCCACAGAGGTTTCTTCCCCTCTTCATCACACACATGGACGTGCGCAGCACGAGCGGTGGGAGCAGAATTCACAGCCTTGTTGGCCAGCAGATCTGGACCAGATAGCAAAGGTAATCCTGTGTGAATAGACTGTAACAGATTGCTTCCTCCTGTAATGTATGAGGGACCAAAGCACAGACCATAACTGAGAGCAAGCTCCCCGCCTGCTCTGAGCTGGGGGTGGACAACTGTAGGCTGCTGCTGAAGCAGCTGAAGGCAATATGTCGTGCCGCAATTTAATCCTGAAGAACAATCAAGCACAGGTTTTCAGAGCCTTCCTTTGCCTTTTTAAGCAATATCTACAAAAACACAATGTGGGTATAGCCTAAACAGTCCTGTTCATTGAGACAGAAGTATCCTATTGATAGTCGCTTAAAACAGTTCTTTTTTGTCTGCTTGCACGAAAATTTAGGTTTTGAAATGCATGAAAGACCCAAAAAGAAGGCATTGCGAGACCGAACGGATGTTAACTCGTTGTTAACTCATTGTCATTACCTGATCACTTCAGAATCCACTGGCTATTCACAGCCTTGGATTTCCTTACACCAAGATTATGGAATGCAGAGAAAAGAGAAGATCAGAGCAGACAGATCATTTTGCTGCAAACAACAGCTTATCTGGGGACTTTTAAGTGCAGTAGATTAAGAAAATGTTTAGTGTCTTTCATGATTCAGTTAGACTCAGTTAAGTCTGTGAAAGCCCCAAGAAGCATTTATGGCAAACACAATTTTATTATCGTTTGTGTTTATCAAGGAAACCTTGGGTCAGGTAAGTGTCTTATTTTCACAAGAGTCAGATCTTTTTATCTGTTTCTCAAAGGACTTTGACTGAAACAGATGGAACTGAGTAAGTTCCTTAGATCTCTAAAGCGTTACATCTCAAATTTTGTATCAGGAGATTTTACCACAGATCTCTTTTCAGTCACGATATTTTTACTCAGTTTCCACGGAAGAAGAGGAGTTCAGGCTCTCAGCTGTCCCCTATACTACAGCACCTTAGGCCAGTGAAAAGCTAATACAAGCTAAATTTAGGATTCAAGCAGTAAATGATGGCAAGCGGAGACTCAGCTGAGGGTTACAAGATCCATCCTGCAAAATGGAGCTGTCAAACAAAGAAGGCTGGAGCAGGATTAGTCTGGCTGTTCAGCTGCAGGAACAAGCTGGGACAGCAGGCAGGCCAGAGGGATACCTTTGCAAGAGGCAGGATCAAGGCTGGAGCAGATAGAAGCAGGTGGTGGGTCTCAGGATCAGAGACCAGAACCACACCCAAGTCCCTGAGGGGAAACCTGGCTGATGGGAAAACCATGAGCTAAGCTTTCAACCCAGTACCTAAATCCTGAGGGACAGACTGTGGCCAGGGGATCTGACTGCTGCTTGGAGTCCCCAAGTTATCCAAGTCAGTTTTGGAAGGGATTTGGTGCATGCCAGAGATGGTGCTGTCAGTCAGGCAAGATCTTGGTACATGCTCATCATACAAAGAAACAGGTGTAAAAACTCACAGGAGAACAGACACCTTACACTTTGCGTTTGAAAGGCACAGCATAAAGGTTTCAAGTAAGCTGGCAAAGCCTGCTCAGTAGGAGGGCATTAGGAGATAAATATGGAGGGTTGCCCCTGAGATACATGGATTTACAAAAAAAAAAAAATCATCTGAAATTAAAAAAAATATATACACATAAATTTGTCTAGCATCAATGTTATAAACCTTTTGAAGTTTTGCAGAACATTAGGAAAAATTCAGTTAACATGAAGAATTTTATAAAAATATCTCTCCCACCAAAAAGTCAAGATAACTTTTCTAATACTCACTATAGGTTAATCATATTCTATTCTCTGTACCAGAATAGAATTTATTTCTCTTTACCTTTGTCTGTGATCTGAAACCCAGGAATACCATATGGTCTAGAAGAAGCACAGAGTAAGTCCCAAGATCTGCTTATAAAAATAAAAACAAAGCAACATTTTATTTTTATCTATCTCTACAAACTTACATTGAAAGTTAAAGTCTCTTACTGCGTAAAATATCAATTTATATTATGTTTTTAAACATTTAAAAGTCAAAAATAAGCCTTTGAATAAACACTAGCTCTTGGGTTTGTGACTTTTTAATGCTAAAGTCTGTAATTTCTAAATTAACTGTTCTTATGAATGTGCTTAAAGTCATTACAATCTAAAATTTGCTTTGTCAGAATGGAAAATAAATTGGTGGCCTCCTTCTGGTTCTTCACAGACTGACTTCTGTCATTGTGACTGCAATTAGCTGCTGTGGGTGCGGAAGTCAAAGACTGAAAATAAACAAGTATTTTCTATGGTAGCACTGCATAACACAAAAAAGATTTGTCCATACTGATGAAGAACACTGGGCAAGTGGCATTGCCTGTAGAGATGCTGTAGCTGCTGAGTGAATCATGGGTGTCAGTGAGACCAGGAGAATCACTTTCGTGAAGCTTCATTCTCTCTTGGATGGGTATGAGCAGGCTGGCCTGGCCTTTGCTTCTTCACAGCCGTGCCAGTCTGTCTCCTCATCTGTTCACTTGCTGGCTCTGCAGACTAATTCTGTCAGTTCCAGATGTTTCATTAATTTTACCATTAAAACAATGTGGTTTTTAGCCATTGTGTTGGGTAATTTTCAGAAATAAAAAAGCATTTTTGGTTTGAAAAATCAATTATTGAGAGCTACTCACTGGTCATGAGTACCAGTCCCATATTTGCTGAATTTTAATTCAGTCATGGAGATTGTGCTTTGAGGCTCCATTAAATAGATAAACACATTATGATAACATAAATAAATTTATCTAGCATGTTTTAATCCAGCTGCTTGGTTTTGCTAGTTAATTTTGCATAATGCTGGACACATAAAGCATTCTCATCCAAGGGAACTAGTTTGTTGCCATGGATGGCCCCTAGATCTGTTGCAAAGTAGCTAAGAGCCACAGGAGCCTCCAGGGGATAAGCACAGTCTCAGTTAGTTCTGGCTTGGAAAAAAGACTACAGAGAAGTGTCATTGTCAACAGTAACACAAAATGCTTTTAAAACTGGAGCACTTTTTTCCCCACACCTGCTGTGGAACCATGGTCACAAGGATCCTGATATTACCAAAAGATAACAGGAAATTCACGGAGAGGAAATCACTATCACAACTCATGTATGTAATTCAGCTTGGTTTTTAAGTATGCCATCTTGTAAAGAACGGGGTTTTTTTTTCCTATTTTAATACTTTAACAGTCAAAATCATGTTCATGAAGATCTAGGGTACAATATGTATAGGAAGATACCAGGGGTTTATCAGATTTCATCAGCGACAAAGGTATTTAACCTTTTGCTTACCCCAATAACTTGTGACATCCACTGAGGATAGTTGTCCTCCAGAAGCATGATACCAAATTCTGCTTATTACCGATATGTGTTACACTTTCTAAACAAAAATCCAGATTATTATTTAAAGCTTGAGCTTTAAATCTCTCATGTTCTTTTACAATGCACTCTGGAAGTGGTCAGGAGGCTGATCTTAAGTTGTTTGTGAACCCCAAGTGAGAGGGAAAGGTGACCTGAGACTCACCAGCTGGAAAAGGTTACACTGAAAGCAATACAATATGAATTCACAAGTATAGCTGTAGTTTATTTTCCCTTGGGAGTGTCACCACTGGAACCTTGCATGAAGTCACAAGGATTTTGGAAGACTAAATGAGCTTTCCTGAAATTCTTGAAGAACCTTAAGAGCCTGATAAAAGAGAAGGCAAAAGAGAAATTCCAAAGAGATTGTAACAGACGCTCATGAGGATTTTCAGTAAGCAGGGTTATATCTGAAAAAAAATTGTCACAAAGTTGCAGATAAACTCAACGTAAACAAAAAGAGAAGTCCAAAAAAATCAGGATTATGGACCTCAATGCAAAATAGAGTTGCATGCAGTTGTCCTCCCCTGCTGCTTTTCCTGCTTTCTGGTAGTCATTTTTGTTACTCCCTACTTCCTCCCCTCGTTGTGATTCCATTTCTCTTGTTTGTCCAGGTCCACACAAGAAGTGCAGGATAAACAGAGGATAATAAACAACGGAAACCCTCCAAAACTATCAAATAGGTATTTTAGTAAATTTATTAATGTTTGTGCCATTTAGATGGATGGAAGCAGGTGCAAATGCGAGGTCTTACATAAAATAAAATTTTCTCTCTTTTTAAGAATATCTGGAAAGAAGCAGCCAAAACTCCCTGATGCAGCTAAAATGTTTTCTCTGAGTAGCCATTTCATTGTGCTCATGCTAGGTGAATATAATTACCCTGCTAAACAGATAAATCTCTAAAACCACACACTTAGACTTCTATATTCTCCTACCAATATTTTAATATCAAATTGAAATTGAAAATGTTTCACTAAGGATGTTAGTGAAACAGGATTCAGATGATAAAAGGAAGTTTTTGTCAACAATTTTGAAACGTTATCAGAAAGGCATTTAAAATGTTTGAAAGGAAATTTGAGAAATATTTCAAATTACCGGAAGCATAAAGGGTCAGATCTCCCTCTGCTGTAAATTATCACCACCTTGCTTAGGTCAAGGCAACCAAAGAACTTGCTGGTTTTTGTAGGGATGGTAGGTTATTGCATAACTGATAGTTTTAAAAGGCTGTGGTTTCTGGGGTTTTTTTTAGGTTTTTTTTCAATAGTGTTTTAGAGCACTTCAGTAATGTTTTAGTGTAGGGCCTGATCACAGAATTAGATATGAGCTTGACCACTAAAATCAACAAGAAAATAAACCCCAGGAGTTTAGACTAAGTTTATACACATAAAAAGGAAGATTCAGTTCATCTATGAGAATGTAAGTCTCTCAAATAGATCATTGCCAAGATAGGTCATCCTACATTTTTCAGTGAAATCTTGGGAATAATCTACATATTGAAGAAACAATAGTGAACTCCATAAAAATAAATGTAAATAAACAATCCAGCAGAACTCCTATTCCTAGATTCTGTGGAACTTCATGATTTCTCAATTAGTTTACAGTAAGAAATGTACAGTAAATACAACATATTGCCTGTAAAAAGCAGTCAACTTCTTACTTGGTTTTGAAAGGAAGAACTATTAATAGTCCAGCCAGTTATCCCAGGTCTTACTTGAAAGATGGGAAGTTCTCCAAAGCTCTACTCCCTGAGTCAATCCCAGACAACAATTTATTCTCTCTGTGAAAAAGCCAGTGATATAACAAAGACCTAAAATACTTTGATTCTTATACATAAAGGCACAGCCAGTTCGAGAGACACCAGGACATCATGTTTTTCTACAAGAGTGAGAGAAACTTCTCAGGAAAACAAATAACATATGCACATACTGCAAACACACATCTTCTCCAGTGTCACTCTGCACTTAATTTTGGACTCCAAACCATTATGCAAGTGGACCACATACTACACATAGGAATGGTTTATATTTACTAGCACAGAGAAAGCTGGACCACTTTTAAACACCAAAATTGCTTTAGAAAAGATCTTATTAGGAATGTACACATTCAGCAATTGTTTCAGAAGTACCAAAGATAGCAAAAACATTTAATAGCCTTCAAATATGTACATGTAAGTACCATCTCTTTCCCACTGCTCCTTTCAGAAGCTTTCCCTAAACAATTAATTATTTCCTCTATGCTTGCTTCCCATTTACTTCCCCAAATGAACATATTCTAACTTTAACAATGTTTTATATCTTGTACAGTGTTGATTAATTTGGAAGTTTTCTATTTCTTTTAATATCCACATAATCATAGCACAAGTACAGTATGGGCAAGGTAAAATTGAAGATGCCCCAGCATGCCAATTCAGTACACTGCCAGAGATAAAAAATACTGGGAAGAAAACAACTGGAGGTCCTTAATTTCAGTAAAATAGGGTGTGGAATACAGGTGTAACCTGTAATTTGAAAGTAAAGCATGTATGGCTCTTTAGCATTCAAAAGGTGTTCATGTTTGTTTAACACAGGTAAAAGTTTGTTTAGTTTCAGTGTCATCAGTAAATTCACAAATTCCGTAGGGGAAGTTAGGCTGCATATCTTTGGTCTCTTTATTTCACGTATTTCTTCAGGTTTTCAATCTCTTTTAAATAGAGTTACCCTAAACCCATTCTCCTACAAGCTGTACAATTTTCAGTCTCTTAGTTCTTGTGATTAGTAACATGTCATTCGCTCCTTAATCAACAGAGAATTTTCCCTGGAGACTTTGAATTTCAAATGTGGAAATCAAGCAGAAAACTTCTGTTGTTGGTATAAACCTTTCAAGATTTCTGTATGTATCATCAAGGATATGGAAAAGCTTTACAGGACATCCAGAACTTCCCCAGGATAAACTGCAGTAAACTACAGCTCCGAATACCAGGTACACAGGTACACGTCTGGTATGCCTCTTAATATTAGCATTAATTCCATGGCTTTTCCAGCTGATACTGAGTAAGTACAAGCACGCATGGGCGCAGGTTTCCACTGCTAGATCCCTTTTCAGCCATCTCCTAATGAAGTGGTGTTTTAAGTCACTACTGCTCCCTGAGATCTGTTCTCTCACTTTCTCACTACATGTCTTCAAGCTAGCCTTTTCTTCTTCTCCCCTCAGCCAGCCATCATATTAGATGGCAAGCTGAAATATTAATAATAATATTCTCTGCAAGAATAAGCAGAGGTGTTCACATCCAGAAGCATCATTGTCTCTAAACGAAGGTACAAAGTAAAAGGAAGGATTTGGTCATGACTTGTGGGGAAAACAAAAATAAAATAGCGTATCAATCACCTCTGAATGTATGCAAGTTCTAAACAAACACGTACAACTCTGATAAAAGCAGGTCTGTTTCTGCAGCATTGCTGCTGTTCTGCTCAATTAAATATTCATTAATTGTATTCTCTTGTTTCTTGCAAAGCGCAGGGATCCTGCTCTCTGAAAGCACAACCACTTAACAGCCAGAAACATTGGCCAAGGCCAATGCTAAGGCAGAGCATGAAGTCATAAACATGCACAGATGTTACTATTTGAAAACATTAAAGAGCTACTGAAGTTCCTGAGCACATCCCAAGTTGTGTTGATTTCAGCAGTAATGAGTCATAAGGGAAGAAGACGCTACTAAAATTACATGCCTGGGACACTTTTCTGTGCCACTTACATTTAGGAAAAAAAACAACAGTGTCTTTAGAAAATCTTAATGGGGAGGAGAACACTCTGGAAATGAATAAATCTGCTTGCTTGTATTTATGCAGCAAAACAAATACAATCTAATGCATTACACATTTCTGATGATTTCATGGAAGGCTCAGGAGATCTAATTTCACAAGTATCTAAAAAGGTTAGTGCCGCAGGTTACAGGAAGTTATGAAACTGATTATTTTAGGTAAAATTTTATTTAATGGAACTTGGGCAGTTTTATAAACATAGCAAAGAAAGGGAGACTACTCACATATTCTGTGCCAGTCCTGCTCTGATGAATTCAGTAGATTTCAGTCTACTGAAATATTCAGTTAGGTGAGTGAACACATTCAGGAGGTCTTATTTTTTTAGAAGTCCCTGAACCTTTTCTGAGTTCACTTTAGCAGCAGCTGAAGCCTACTCCACCATGTAGAAACAGAGACTTCATGACGAGCACGAAAATTTACCACAGTGTGTTAATATAGTTATGCTCATGCTAACCTTTCTGTAGTTACCTTACTTGTATTACAGAAGAAACGACTCTCAAATCAAGAAAATATTAAAAGAGATGCAACTTAATAACTCTGTTCACTTTGGCAAGTATAATTCAAGGTTTCAGAAAGCTGTCTTTAGGGGAGAAAGCTTAATCTCTGAGAGGATCTTGGCCCATTAGCTACAAAAGAACTGTAATTTTAACTGAGGGTAGGGTAGATCTAACGTTGTCCATTTTACATTTTTACCAGTTCCAGAACAAAGACACACAGAAAAAGAGATAATTTAAGCTACCATTATGCTTCTAACTCAAGGAATAGGGTACCAAAACTAGAAGAAAGCAAAAGCTCATGAAAAGAGAAATTTCAGATTTTTTTCCCCCTCTGTTGTTGCTGTTCAGCAATGCTTTTCTTACCTTTTCTCTGTTGTTTAGGGATTCTCTTTATAGAAACAACTTTGCCGTAGACACTTTCTCTCCAGAAATGCTCTCATCTGCTCTCATCTTATTCCTGGAGAGAACTACTCAAACCACGCAATAAGTTGGCAGGTATCAGTCAACATCTCTCTGTTGGGCCCAAACTCAGCTAATGAAAGGAACCAGTGCAAGTTCCACATCATTATCACTTTTTACAAAGGGATCACTTATATATTTAACTGGATCACTTATATATTTAACTATGCATCACAGTATTAGTCTCTTCTACCTATTATTACTTGCTGAGGTTTGACTTCTAGGTTTTGATTTCTAAATTTAGTTAAATATATTTAGTTTTATATCTAGATGGGTACTTATGGAGAACTTGGTTTGATTCAGAGTATTTGAAATTAGGTGCGACCCTGCAAAGGATAAGGGAAAAAGAATGCAGTTTTGTTAGTGTTTATTATTCATAAACAAATCTGCATTATAGCTTATAGACCACGAAGATCATGATATAGCTCATGAGCTGCATAAATTTATTAATGGACATGGAAAAGTACCTATGTCAAGCCACACGAGATTGTGGCCTCATGACAGAAAATGCAGCAGTGGGAAAAGAGTAAAGCACTGAATTTCCTTGTGTTTAAAACTTACATATGAAAGAAAAAGTCTTTCACCTCTTGGCCCACACCTATCTGTGGAGATAGGTACATGCAAGCCTTGCAAATCTTGACAGATTTCTCAGGAAATGTGGGGCTGAATCTTACAGAAACTGGTCTTTCAGGTAACTTGTACAACCATTTTTCTAACCAAGGATATTGCTGGAAAACTCCTACAGCTTGTCTTTCCAAAACCTTTGAGTGTCAAAAGGGTTGGTGTTGTTCTCCAAAATAGAAGGAGCCCTCAGAACTGTTTGAGTTGATTCTGAGCTGCAATAAGGTACAGAAAGTTGCTGGGAAGAAATGTGCCTGTTGCATTTCTGTTGATAAAGTGAAATATTTGTTATTAAGATGCTTATAGTTTTTAATTATTTCTGTTGCACTGAATTATTTCCAAGCTCCTGATATTGAATAAGATAACAGTGAATCAAACAGCTATCTCAGAAATGTCACATGTCCATTATGAAAAGGAATGTCATCACCTGACTTTTTATTCATTTTATTTCCATTTATGAGAAATTGTTGATTTTGTTCGTAATGAAAATCATTAGCTTGTTCTTACAGAAAAAATATGACAAAAAAATAATAAATTGAGCTGACGTTTTCAGATCTTGAAGCTCCTTCTGACTACCAAATTTGTATTTATAGGGTTAGCGCCCAAATATGAAAGTCTTTGGCACGAACCCATCCATCTCTGACCCAGAACTCTGAGATCAGACTTCATACCTATTTAGCAGCTGGTCACTTAACATTGGCCTATTTTATGCAAATAGTCTTCCATTTAACTAACAGTCATTTCCATTTATTAGAGTAACTCAATTTTCTAAGGACAGTCTAATCATACAGCTGCCCCATTATGCCATGGATGAATGTCGTCAAATACTTGTAATTATATTTAAAATCTGTTACTGCTATTTAGTATTCCGTCACACCTGCAGCACTATCAGTGGCTCACAGATATGAAGTACAGAGATCCCTGTCTTATCTAGGAAACATACGGAGTAGGTCCCTGTTCTAACAAGGATCACTGTACTGGTGCATTTTGTAATGCTCATACAGGGAAAATTACTAGAGATTTAATGAGGAAAAGTTGAATTGACAACCATTTTACAGACATTATCTATAAGTAGTTCAGCAGAGGTGAATTACTGTAGTATTTGCACCATATTTTAGAGTCCTTCACCCATCTAAACACTGAGCCTGGTTTTGCTGCAGGCTGTTTTACCTCAAAAGAGGGGTGCATTTACAAGGCCTCAACTACTCTTAAATAGGAGAGAATATCCTAAAGGTCTTTTACAACTAAGCTTATCTGAGACCTCTCTCAAGAGGTTTATCCTTAACCAGAATTTCTTATAGTTTCCTTGAAGCTTGTGACTTCCTCTCCCACCAATGCTCTGTTCAAGACGCAATAAGAGAGACTTTCATTCTTCTGTTGACTTCATCCCTTTCAAAGGGCGACATTCCTTCCTTTATCCCTTCTTTGAGGCCCAGCTGAAAACCGCTTCAATGGTCAGAAAAAATGTTGTCTTCTGCTTAGTAAATTACGGGTATCGCGTGACATTTACACTTCAGGAGCTTTGTTGGCTTACTGATGCCAAATCAGTAGAATCATATAAATCAGGAGAATCATGCGGGTTTTCAAGAATTTTAATAGAAGCTGCCATAACACTGCACTCTGGAGAAGGCAGCTAGAAGTTATTTGGCTGTATGTGCTAAACACAGCAAGTAGTAGTACTTTAAATATTTAAATACTGTGATGGAGCTTGTTCTTCGTAAGTCGAGAGAATCTCTTCTAAAAGCATTATCTCCATACTGGGCTATTCATTCTCCAAACTTGGGTGGAGGTTTAATCCCAAATTCGAAGCATCTACAATCAAAGACAGGCAACGTGAAACAGGAGGAAAAAGGAAAAAAATGCAGCCATCCTCAACTGCCTTTTCCCTGAACATTACAAATTAATTATTTATGTGAGACATTTTATTTGACACCAGCTCTAGAAGGCATGTACAAGAGGGAGAAGTTTCCCATGCAGCTTATTTCAAGAAGGATATGATCTTGTCAGGCGTAAGAAAGGCACAAAAGTAGCACTCATCACATTTGTTTTCATTAGAGAGCGGCAAAGATTTAGCAGAGGTAAAAGTACACGGGGCAAAAGTGGAGCTTTGGAAGAAACTCAGAGAAAATTAATAGAAACAATTTAATTTAGCAAGAAGGAAAGAGACAATAAAAGGACTGAAAGGATACCATAGGCAATACAGGTGATCTGGAGAGATGCACAGTCTGGGGTCAGTAAAGCTGGAGACAGGAATCCTACCAAAATGGGTGACGAGAACCAAGACTGGTAGTTGCAGGAGATGGGTCAGAAATAAGTCACCAGTATAAAATTGAGGTGGATTCAGTGCAGACAGAATAGATAGAAAGCCCCTGGCACTCTCAGTGTGAAAAGAAACATACTGAAAAAGATGCTGTAGAATTAAGCAGAGGGGTGGGCAAAAAATTAGAAGAAATTTCACCAAACTCTGCAAGGGATAGTATTTTGAAAAGAAAGATAAGATTGAAAGTGTCAGTGGAATAAAGGAGAGGAAAGGAGTGGAAGATATTCCAAGCAATTCCAAGATTTGGCTGGCTGAGAGGAGTTTCAGGAAAATGTTGAGACTAAAAGCTGATTAGAAGTGACTCAAGTTGTAGTTACAGAAATGAATTAAATACTTCTGTTTGCCGAGCCAATGAATTTAGATTTCTAAAGAGATGGAGCAGTGGAAATCACTGAAGGGAGACTTGCCTGCAGCTTGAGGTATTGTGTAGGTAATTATGTGGCCCATAGCATCTCCAAATTATTTAATCTGACTGAACCACTCTTTTTAGGTTTCTATAGAAAACAACAACATGTATTTAATTTCTAATCATCTACCTGCAGAAAAAATTATCTGTGAATGCATGTCACTTCCCTTTGTAAATGCCCGCTATATCACTCTTCTCTGCATAATTTCTGTTTGCTCACATAGCTTAGTTTCGTTGATTACAAATAAAAAATTATCACCAAGATGGTGCCTGCATGACAAAATTAATGTGCAATACGATAAAGAACGATTTCTCTCTTCTCCTTACAGCTGCTTACTCATTCGAACTATTTTGTGAGCACAAACTCCATAAGGAAATGTTGCAGTTGAGTAAATAACTGCTTCCTCTCCCATCATTTGCAGTAAGGTAAGTCCCATTGACTCCAGCAGAAAACAGAGCTAGACAAACTCAAATATCTTTTAGATCCTGCCAGTCAAAGACCTGAAAAATCACGTGACTCAGTTTACAAAATGGAGAGTCACAACAGACTAAAAAAAATTGCACAGGCTGCTAAATCCAATGCTAAATCATCACCATCCTCACAGTTTTGAGTTGGTTTAACGCCCCAGGCCTGCATTCCACAGGTGGACACTGACACAAAGCACAGAGTTCTGGGCAGTGCGAGGGACAAGAGACTGCAGCAGCTCTGCCTCAGGTCAGCTCTGCCTCAGGTCAGCTCTGACTTAGATCAGCTCACTCCGATTTGGAACTGCTTCATTAGGAACAGACCAACACAGAGACAGAGGTGCCACCACCCCCATAACCAGAACACCTGACTCCATTTTCTAGTTTCAAATTTCATTTCTCACAGTCCAGCGGGGACATTATAATGCACTAATCTTCTGCAAGCTTAGAATAAACTGCTGCTTTAAAATTTAAATAACATTTTTCAGCTTATATCCTACTATTAGATAAAAGAATTGTGAAATGTGGCTTTCTTATCTTCCCCAAAAGTTTAATTGATTTTATGGAAATGCAGGATTGTACCTTGAGCACTCTGGCTGCAAGCTAGAGAGAAGAAAATTGGTTAATATACTGTACTTACATGACTGTAAAGCATTTGGCTTATTTCCACATTCTGAGCTACCACATTCTTGCTGATTTCTCAGAGTAAGGAGTATTAAATACATATTAAAAAAATACAAATTATATTAAACACAATGGGCTAAAATGGTATTTAAATAATTAAGGTTTATTTTTAAATTATAATTTTAATTTTTTTTCAAATTATACATTTTTAAAATGATAAATTTGTTATTATCCATAATGTTATAAATATATTCTACATTCCTCTTCAGACATATAGGATTCTATAGGAATGTCTCTCTAATTAACCAGAATTTTGAATATGGACTAGCCAGCATCTAAACCTTAAGTATTGTTTTCAGTGATCTGGAAGAGAATACAAAGTAATTGCTGGTGAAACTTGGAGAGCATGCGAAAATCAGTGGAGTGGCAAGTAATAAGGCAAATGTTCTATAGAATGACCTGTCTCATTTGGCTAGGTGGCTTCATTTGAACAAGGTAAATTTTAATAAGGACAAATGCAAAGACATAAATCTAGGCACAGGGAATGCAGGTCATATTCATAGGATGGAACAGTGAAAAAAATTGATTCTAAAACTGTAGTGGGGTAAGGAACTTTCTGTGAACTTCCAGAGCAACGTTGTGGCTAAATGAACTAATTTGATTCTTGCGAGAGTAAAGGGATATTGAAAAGAAGTAGATTCTTTTGATTATTTCCAAATTCAAAAACTTTTGTCACCAATGCTGGAACACTGTGTTTAGTCTGGAGTTTGAATTTTTAAAAACATAAGAAAAAACTGAAAATATTCAAAAGTCAATTAAAGTATATTTTAACACCTGAACAATCTGCCTTGAGGCCAGATAAGATCAATATGCTTAGTTTAATCAAGAGAATGCCGGAAAAGTACTTGTTCATGCTGAAGGAAGCTCGGAGTAAACCAGCAGGAAGTATGGAAGGAGATAATGTAAAAGTCCCAGCTATTTAGAGGAACTTGTGCATGTTATGTGTATAGAATTCACACAGATAGATGGCAACTTAAACTCTTAAATAGTTTGATTCTGTAGCTGTAAAAGGTGTTTTCCCTTGCTTCCTGTGAATATCAATAAAAAGGGTATCATTGCTCCTAGAATGAGAGATTGGAAGTGTTAATTTCCAAGAAATCAGGAAAACATCCAACGCCAGAGTTAAGGAGAAAACGTTGCCTTATCACCTATCATGTTCAGACCAGACAGTAAAGACAGAAGTTTAATTACCAGCTGAAAACACTACGAAGAATATATTTTCTTTCACCACTCCTTCATAAAGGAGGCACAAAGTGATATGCAGCAGCCAGTCAAAGGATTAAGATAAACTCAGATCTGAATAGAGGATGAAACTACATATGTAGACATTAAATGGGGGGATAAGAGGTTGGAGGTGTGGCTTTCGGGGTCTGTTGCTTTCTTTTTTTTTCAAACAACAACATTGGAAATAAAGAAAAATGTGCGAAAGTTGAAAGGACGATTTCTTTAGAACTACCTTACCAAATATAGCCAATATCAATTTTCAATAAAAATTAAATTGCTTTGCTTGCAAAACAGCAACGCTTACTATATTACTCCCAAAAAACAAAGGATCTATGAACCTGATGTGCCTACTATCAACTCCTTATTTCCTTACTTACAGGAAGAGAGAAAATCTTCTGCAATATAGGAGAAGTTTTATGCAACAAATCACAGTCTCTTTGAGCCTACATGAGAAGATTTCAAATAGCAACCAGCTTTTAATCAGACAGCAAAATCCAACATGTAGCATTAAAATGAAGTGCACTTGTTTACACTGAAGGTACCTGTTGCAAGATAAAACCCATGTGTTAGATTTTCCATAATCTGGAATCTTTAAATCAAGATTTGATGTTTATCAAATACATTTCGAAAGTGACAGCATCATGCAAGGGTTCCTCAGACATGTTATGCAGGAAGCCAGTCTCCATTATTTTTTCCAGCTTTGAATTCATTGAAACTGTAAAAAATAGAGGTATTACTAAATCCCACTGCAACAGAAAAGATAAATTGCAACAGAGAGAAACAGCAGCATATACAGACAGACCATGTACTAAATGAATCCTCATCTGCTGGTGAAGGGTAGGTGAACCAGCTTTCTTGAAAATACATTTTATAAGAGGAATGGAGAGAAGGAAGACTTAGAAGGGTAAGAGTGGCATCAGAAATTAAAAGGGGCATCCATATGTTTTCATTTTTTTTCAGACTGTGTCTAATAATTCCAAGGACACTCATAATTAACCAAGGATAGAGCATTTCTTTTCAAAGTACTGTACACACAGTGACTAATCACCTAGAAATACTTTTAATTTGTTAGGTTTTCAGCATCAGCTTCATTTTTAAAGGTTTAAATACTGTTTAATATTTATTAACTGAAGTATTCTGCGTGATGTTTCCAAATAAATTCTTTTTGTATCTTTAAAACATTCGCTGTTACAGAGAACAGTATGAAATATTAATCTGTAGTAATTTACTTTAGATTAGGCTGATTTTATTTTGTCAGCTGCATGGTAATATCTATAGCAATAAATAATAATAACAATGTGGATAATTTCTGCAGGGAAAGAAAATATATACAGAGAAGAAATCTATAATTATGTAAAATATAAAATGCAATATTTTTTGTGACAGCAGGTTCCATGATTAATAGCTGGTAGGAAGCAAACTGGAGGGAAGCAAAGGAGTCAAGGTAAAAACTATCAAATTATTTAGATGTATGGCACAACCATTTTCTTCCTGAATATGGACTTACCATATTTGAAAATAAGGCTTTAGTCGACATCACTGACCCTGCACTTAAATCTTCATGGATTATTTTTATCTAAAATCATCTCAGAATTACAGCACAGATGAAAATAATTTTTAAAAATGTGAATGCATGAAGAAAGTTCCCCTTCAACCTTCACATTGTGGCAATTCCAGCCAAAACCAGCACTACTCTCTGTGACTGTAAATTCTGCAGAGCCTTTACCTCTTCCTTTTCCCAAGGATGTTCAAAAATATAACCTGTTCACTTATCCTCCTATCTGAACAAAAAAAGAAATGGCATTTTCTTAAGACATCAATTTTTACCTCGTTCGTGATGATTTATAAAATTGCAGTTTCGCTTTTATTCTGACAAGCAGGCATCTGTATTCTCATTGCAGCTGACCTCTGATGCACCATGGGAAGCAGAAAAGTTTGATACCATCACTGCAGGGTAACCTCTCGTTGCAGAAGCAATGACTGCTCGAGCAGCAGGAGACTCTGTGAGAAACTTCTTAATTCCAGTCATTGAAAAGATGACTTCTTCATCAAAATGATCCTCGAGTTCCTGTTCTGATTCTTGAAAATGACAATATTGAAGGAGCAGTGTTTAGTCAAAGGAGGATTTCATTAGAGCAGATGCACTGAGCAGGGCCTTATTTTTCTGGAATGTCTCCAAGAAATGAACCTGCAATTCTTTATAAACTGCCCACACTGTTTTTACCTCCAAACTGTTATTTTAACCCTGGTTAGACTTACTCTATCTGTGTTCCCTAGTGCATTCCTACCACTTATTAACTAGCAAGGAATAACCTTGGAGTGGTGTCATTAAAGGCATTGCTTCTGACAATATGTTGGAAGTTAGCTGGTGGGAAGGTACACAAACACGTAGGATGAAAGCAAAAAGAGGTTTTTGGAGACACACTCATTTTATCCCCCTTTCTCCTTGCATTACTCTTCACAGAAAATCCCTTTTATTCACACACACACAAAGATGCCTTAATTTCACGAGGACAGCTAACAAAACAATAGAAGGGGAAAAATAAAGAGCTTTTGTACACGGTTATCTGTGAAAGGTAAGGTCTATCAACGACAAAACAAGAAACAACCCACTACATTTGCCAGAGGGTAGATACAGGTTAACTACGAGGGAAAAGCAATCTAATAGATAGGAAACACTGTCATGGATTGTTATGGGAATCTGCTGGGCACCTCTGTTAGAGGTTTTGCAAGCATATGCAGGATGCTACAGCCATAGTTTTAAAGGCAAAGAGCCTGGAATTAGGCCAGTCAACCCCCTGAAAAGAGGATCAAGGAAGGGGGAACCCCTGACTATTCACAAGGCAGACAAGCTCAATACTTCAACTTTATTACTAAAGTTCTGTGTCTTGTTTTCATCATCTATGGAATGGTGCTGTGGACACCACACAACCCCTGGAGCTGTTGCAAACCATTCTACGGCTGTTATAACGTTATCAGCGTGCTGACACGACCCACAGACCTCCTGACTTCTTTTGCTTTCCCTAATAGACATACAATCAGTTTATTAAAATTTTCAGAAAGCTTTGCTTATCTAGTACATTTAAACAACTGGTATTTTAAATTGAGAGGTGTCAGGTTTCTCTTAAATGTCCTTCCAAGAAAACTGTGCCCAGGTTTTTGGTTTAAGGGAAGGGTGATGAGGTTGTTTGTTTGAATTTTGTTTTTAATGGGGAAGCAGAGACAAGAACACTCTGTGGCCATTGCAGGAAAGTACAGCAGTGCTACTTTCTGCAAAGTTGCAGATCAATCCCAAAATGGTATTAGCTCTAGCAGTCACTTGGGAAATAAAAATATCAGCTTGACTTATAACTGCAAATGTTAAAGGCTAAGAAAAAAAGAGGAAACTATAGGGTCAGCTGCAAATATCTGAAGCTGCTGGAGAAAGAAAAGCATTATGTCAGTCTAAAGATAAACATATCTATGGAAAAGAAAATATAGGATAAAAACAGTACTGCAGGAAAACATCACAACAGAATAGGTACCACATCACAGATATATCTGAGATGGAACGGTGTTATCAACAAGGCACATAACTAGGAAATGTCCAGCAAGAGAGAAATACAATACGAAATATAATAGATGTGGCTGACAAATGGAGGAAAAGGTGAAGGAAAGGTACTCTGAAGAAAAAAAATCTATGAATATATGAGAGATTTTAGTTGCAGCTCTGAACATCTGTAGTTTAACCTTTCAAAACGGAACTGCTGAAGCTTTCCTAGGAGACGTTAAAAATCATCACTGTTGACAGATGTGTACAGTTGTTTCCATTTGACAGTGTATAGGTGGTTGTTATCTATGCCATAGGCATACGCAGAGAAGTTCTTCATAAACACCAAGTTCAAAACGTAACATGAAAAAGCTAAATTTAAGTTGTTCAGAAGCAACATGCACACTCAGAGCCTTGTGACACTGGGACTTTCAATATTCTGAGGTGTAGAATAATCTTCTTTCCAAAACCCCAATATTGAGATACTGCAGTTTTGCATCATTTTTTTGAAGTCAACACTTCTGTTTATCTAATATTCTAACAAATTAGACTTCTAAGAAGTGTGAATTTGAGATTTACAGATCAGTTGAACAAATATTTAAAGCAATATTACTTCCACAACTCTGAGAAGAGTATCAGAAGTTAGGATAGCATATCATAGTAATAGAGAAATCCCCCACAATGAGTCATTTAGCTACTTTAGGTGTCCAAGCTGAAGACTTACTGGGCAAATTACTAAAGGAAGCAGAAACTGTTAATTACAAACTAGTAGTTTAGCACAGCCGGGGACAAGTAGGCATCTTAAAATCTAATTCTCAAACAATGTGTAATGAAATCTAACTGGTTTTGGTCAATCAGATGCCTTTAGTAGCCATTTAGTAGACCATTCATGCTGCCCTACCATACAACGTGGAACATTGCATTTACTTTAACTGTTGATTCTTTGGGAATCAAAATGTCTCTATGAAGCCACAATAGCTGTAAGCTCATTCTGAAGAAACCTGCATTGTTCATTCAGCAGATCCTCTAGCCCAACACTGTCTACAGACCTAGCTCTGAGGGATACTCTCAAGCACCATAAACTTCTCTCTCCTAAAAATGTAGCTCAATTCTTCATTTTCCCCCCGCACCTTGTAACAAAAACAAACAAACAAACACCAGAAAACAAAACAAACAAACAAAACCCCCAAAACCACCCCTAATAACTACAACGAAAGAGGATTAAGACATCAGCAGTGGTACCTCTCTTTACTGGGAGAGTGGAATACTGAAGAAGCACAAAATTCTCCCATTAGCTCTGGAAAGGAAGGAGAGAAACAATTTAAAATATTTGTTTTCCTGCTCATCTGTTACAGCTTTAACCACGGTGAACTTTTAATTTAGAATTACTCAGAAACACTTTAACTTAAGAAGATCTTTCAATTCAACCTCTCAAACCGAAATGCCATTCAAATTTGAAAAACTAAGAATGAATTCAAATATACTAAGGTTTGTTCACTCAGAATCTTCTTTGTAGGTCCTGTGTTATACCTGAGGGCTGGCTCCACTCACTGATAGACCAGGTTACTATCTCCAATGGAATTTCTATGATCTAAAATATGACCAAAGTACTACTTTGACAGCAAAAACCATTAAAAAGCACAATAGCTCTATTAGTCATGGTCACTGATCTGTACAGCCTTATAAAACAGGGACATGGCCTTATATACCCTTATCTTATCTATCAGTGATGTCTTATGTAAAAAATTGTACATGTCTTTGCAAGGCAGCAGGGCATTTTTCAGTCTTGAGTTCTCCAAATAAACAAAAAGGTACCTCTAAACTAATACTCCATTTTACCAGTCCTCATAAGTCTTTTCTCCATTTATTCTACATCTCACTCTAGTAAACCACCAAATATGCACCTCACTCTGATGGTGTCATACAAGAGCTTAGTTTGCCATAAATTTTCTCTTTGCCAACATCAAAATGCATGAAAAAGACCAAAGTAGCTAAAGCACCTGACTTCACTAAAAATGCAAGTTCTGCTTCCTAAAAGCTTATGCACATCCAGTCTGGGGTGCAGCTGGACAGATCTGTGCCTGAAAAGAGTCAGAGTGCAGGGATAGGACCCAGTCCAAGGAGAAGTTGGCATTTGGGACAGAGAAACCATGGATTTGCTACATTCCAGAGATCCGCGCATATTTTTGGTTTATATCCATAAACCACCAACTTGGTTACTTTCAGACCCTCTGTCCACCATTCTTCCCCACAAGGTAAGGAAATGTTTGGTTAAATTACCAAATAAGGACTTCTGTCTTCTTTGCCATTTTTTACCTAAATGGCTGAATTTTGTGTGAGAGTCTAGAAGACAGTTTGAGGGGGTTTTTTCAGATAAAAAAGTTAAATGAACAAAAGCCTGTAGAGACTGCATGACCCTGCTTCAGCAGCTGCATTAGTTGATTCACTGGAGTTGAATCAAAAATTGGCAGATCCAACTGAATGTTCACAAGCACAGTGAGCTAAAGTTTGTAGCTGTAAGCTGGAAACATAACAAGCACTTCTTCAGCTGATTTTTATTCTTGTGTTTGGCAGGAAATATCATATGTAAAGGGATATGAGGCAGGGACTTGACATCCAGAAGGGTCAACAGTGGAACGTTGGTGCACAGGGGATGGCACTGCGTCTTCAAAGCACCGTACTAATTTTTCAAACTAAAACCACAAATCTACATCCCTAAAAAGTGAAAGGGTTACCTAAAGCTTCAGCATTTAAATCACCAGTTGGCAAGAAAGCATATATACGCAGGACATTTAAAAATATCAGGATTTCTATGGCAGATTAACACTGAAAAGCATTAACAGATCATGTTCACCTGTTTTCCATCTTGTCCCTGTAACTTAAGCAAGATATGGCCACCGTTGCTTATGATATCACCAGAACACATCACTAAATCAGAACCTCCCAGAATAAGTCTTGGGAGATTCAAGTTAGAAGTCAAGCAGAGCTTCCTAATCAGTAGATTTCGTTTTAAAAGCTACTTGGATTAATAAAAGAACAATTACTTTCACTCTCAATCTTCTTTTAAATTGTTGTAATCTTGGATAAATAGAGTGTAATGAGATCACCTTATGCTAAATTGATTTTTCTATTCTACAGAGCAAAGTGCTTTTCAGTTCAGAACTTGGCAATACATGCAGTGAAGTTATCATGATCAAAATACTTCTTTCAGTAGGGGAAATGTGAGACAGGCACAGTATATTGCTTTGCTGTGAAATTCTAATATAAATGTGGGTCACTTCTATATTCATATTTCTAAAATGAATTTTTCGCTCCTTGTAATAAATTAATTTTTTTCCCTTTCCACTGCAGGATTTTCAAAACCAGATACATTGCTTTTGGAAATCACATATATCCTCATGAGACAGATAAAGTCATTTTATGTCGAATGGAAGTCAGGACCTACCAAATCCAATACATCTTTTGAATCAAATATATGATCTACTAAATCTTAATGGTATTATGTATATTGAAAGCTAAACTGATGAATCACTGGATAAATTAGCTAGCAAATGCATGACAATATAGTATTTATTAAAATGGATCAGTGATTTTTTTTCACCTCCTAGAACATCATATATCAGCTTTTGAAGAATTCTTTAAAAATGCAGAGATTTCAGAGAAAGGCAAGAGACACAGGTAAAAAATAGACTAGAAATGGGCAATCTGTGTGTGATGACACTGTATGCTGCTGTTTTGCTGGTAGGGTGGCATCATTAGGGCTTTCAAAGAAATGCAGCATCACTATTAGTCAGACCTAGGCATTTATCTGAGATTTTACAATTAACGGGTAAAAACAAAAAGGCAACAACTCCCAAAAAATTACTCCCAAAAAATATTCGGGGGAAAAAACCCCAAACCTTAATGAAAGTCTCAATAAAGAAGATATATGCACTTAAGAAAGTAAGAATAAGATATGTAACACACATATTTTTGATTTCAATCTCTGTAAATATTATTTAGACATGGTTTTCAACAAGGTGATGATCATTACTAAAAATTACTCCAAAAATCCTTACATTAAATTCTAACAAAAACTGTATGTTTCAAAAACTCTGTTGTCACTCTACTTCCAGATTATCTGGAAAGTTTCAGAAAAGACCTGAGAACCCATGTTCACTTAACAGCCTCTGTTTTCCTGGGAAAACTGAAACCTGTGATTACACTGGAATGTTAGTTTCCTTAGCGCCACTCCATTTTCACCATTGTGAGGATTTAAGTATTTTCTGAATTATCTGCCAGAATAAGTGGTCCAGAATTGATTCCAAGTTGCACACCTGTTACATTTTTTTGGCCTTTTAATTAAGAAGACAGGCAGATCACAGAATCACAGAATGGGTCAGATTGGAGGGGACCACAATGGGTCACCTGGTCCAATCTCCCTGCACAAGTGGGGTCATCCCAGAGTACACGGCACTGGATTGTGTCCAGACAATTCTGGAATATCTCCGGTGAGGGTGAATCCACACCCTCTCTGGTCAATCTGTTCCAGTGCGTGGTCACTGCACAGTAAAGAAGCTCTTCCTCATGTTCAGGTGGAACTTCCTGTGCATCAGTTTCTGGCCATTCCTCTTGTCCTATTGCTCAGCACCACTGAGCAGAGACTGGAAACTTCCTCCAATACCTCCCTGCAGGCCCTGACAGACATTGATGAGGGCCCCTCATTTATCTCCTCTCAAGGCTGAACAGGCCCAGGTCCCTCAGCCTTTCCTCACAGGAGAGATTCTCCAGTCCTCTAATCATCTTTCTTGTCACCTGCTGGACCCACTCCAGGATCTCCAAGTCTCTCTTGTGCTGAGGAGCCCAGAACTGGACACAGCACTCCAGATGTGCCTCACCAGGGCTGAGCAGAGGCGCAGGATCACCTCCCTCAGCCTGCTGGCAATGCTCTTCCTGATGCGTCCCAGGACACCATCGGCTTTCTTGGGCACAAGAACCCACTGCTGGCTCATGGACAGCCTGTTGTCCACCAGGACCCACCATCCTTCTCCACAGAGCTGCATCTCAAGAAGCTGGCCCCCAGCCTGTGCTGGTTCCTGGGGTTATTCCTCCCCAGGTGCAGGACCCTGAATCTGAATTTCAGACAGTTCTTCCCCACCCATCTGTCCAACCTGTCAAGATCCTTCTGACCACCAAATCCAACCATTAACCCAGCCACACCATGTTCACCACTAAATCAAATCCTCAAGTGCAGCATAAGTAATGCAAAATGGAAGCAAAAGGGGGGCATGAGAGCAGTGTCATTTAAAACTTCTGAAAATGAGATAATAGAAAAGCAATATACTATGAGACAATATTAAAAACTGAAGATGTTTCAATTTACTGATAACTGAACTGCCTTAATACAAACTTTGGAAAGATCTGCAAGATATATATATGACTTAAGAATTTTTTTTAACTCATTTGATTTTTTGTGGTTATAATATCCATCTAGTCATATATATATGTGTTTTTATATCTATATCTATCTATCTGTATGACATATATCTATTTATACATATATTTATGTACACATATTTGTATATAAAATATAGGTATGTATTACAATATATGTAATTCTACATCCTTTCCTGCTTAAAATTAATTTACTTGTGCCTTTCTGACTCAATGTCTGTAACAACTTGCTTACACATTTACCTAATTTAACGCTCCACCAAACATTTCTGAGTCTTTGCAAAATGTTATTCCTTTTAAACGTCTTTTGTTTTATGGTTTCTATTCTCTTATTCTATGATTTACTAATAATGCTAATGATTGGCTTAGTCTGTTTCTGTTTCTTAATGTGGCAGATTATTTGAAATGCATTCTGTTTTCTGATAGCCAGGGAAAAAATTATATTTGCTTTGTAAAGATATTGAACCCCTACCTCAAAAAATGCAGTGTACAATGTGTTTCATGACTGCACTCTCAGTATAATGTCGGGATGTATCAGTCTATCACCCTGAAAAGCTTGTAGTTTTCATGGTCATCCATGGCTAAAACTTTTTAACATTTTTTTAAGCCTAACATTTTTAAGCCTATGTCACATTTTCAAAATCCAGCTATGAGTATTGAAGCCGAATTCTATTTGCTTTCAGTGGATGTTAGACTTCCCTATGCTTTTTAAAATCAAGACATTTTTTACTTTTGAGAATTTTAGTTTATGATCATTCTTGTTATTTTTACTGCCTAATAATTAAGGCAATTAGATTTTTTTCCCCTATGTTGTCGTTAGCATGCATTTGACATAGTCAACTGATTATTGGATACTGGACTGCTTTACATTTCTGAATTAACACCCACATCATCTGAAGTAGAATGTTCCTGATGAAAGCTAACAGCAAGATTTGAGGTAGAGCAAACTGATAACACAGGTCCTGGTCACTGCACGGTAAAATTTACAATGCTCAATGAACAATGCAGCCACAAACCTGTGAGACTGTCAGGACAGTGGTCTATGTGTTATGAAATTTTTACTTTCAATAACACTAGGTTACAGGTTTGGAGTTTTTAAGGTGAGGTTGTAAAAAATTTTGCATAGAAAATAGCAACCATAGCTCAAGATAAATATTATATTCATCACCATTTATGTTGTTAGATTACCTTTGTCATAGCTCCGAGGAGGAGCACCTTTCTACAGCTCTATTTCTTTAAAAATCCCGTAATGCAGATAGAGTAAAACATATGCAGTAATGATTTAGCTGAGATGCTACACTGTGTCTACAATGGAGTCCTTCTTTGACCTTGCCAAGTTTACAGACTGTGCCAATAACAGAGCTGGGATTTGAAAACTGACTGATTAAAATTTTGCTCACTAGGATAAAACACTTGAAATGAATCATCTAATTTTCCAGCATGTCCTCAGGTTGCTGCAGGCACAATAAATTACATTCATATAATAGCAAACAACTATAAAAAATTAGACTTAATACAGTTCATATATATTGCTACACTGTGTCCTATTTTTAAAATTCTCAATTACCTTAAATTTTGATGTTCACAAAGAATGAAATAGATGACCACTATTTTTCAGGGTGAAATTTCAGAACCATCAGGCTGATCCAAAATACATGGAACTCCACTGAAGTCTTTGTCTTGGCTCAGTAGACCCCAGAAAAACTCATATCTGCACATTTCTGATTAACATCAAATGCAGTGCCTGGTACCTCCACAAAGAACAGACTTGCAGAGATGCTGAATGCTCTGGGTATAACCTTGCACTCCTGTGTAATGAGCAGAATATAAATAGAAAACAGCAACAAGCAGTTGCAATGTAAAATAATCAGCAGAGGCAGTAATGGATTTAATGGCTGGCAATGCCTTGTACACCATGGCAAAAATGTCATATGTCTTACGGCAGCCTTGCAGGGGTTCCAAAGGGCTGAGGTTCATCTAAGGAGGCAAATCTTTGGATTTTCTCTCTAGTGGAGAGATGGAGGCTCCTCCTCCAGAGGGAGATTAAGAGCCTATTTCCTTCCTCTTTCCTTCCCAAAGGACTATGTAATTAGCAGTGTGGTTTAGGTAAAGACTCTTAAAATTTAAATTAAATTCTTTCACATTACTAAAAATATTATTTTTCATACTATCTATTTGTACTACATCCGTTACAGTAGTTCCCAAAAGTTTCAGAGTGAAATATGGTGGATGCTCTATAAAGACATCAAAAAACACCACAGCCTCTCCTCACACTTGCCTTCTTTTTCTGTTCATTTGATGCCATGAGTAACTCCCACAATTACTAAAAGGTACAGGAGTTACATTTTGCACTCCGTGCATTAATTGGGTTTGAAAGCTCTTGAACACATATATATGTCAGAATGCCAGCTATCAGGCAAACTGGGGAAACGCCAAACCTAAAAGAAAACTGTAAAAATGAGAGCTTTGCAGCAGTTCTCAGCATGCTCAAAATTTATAATAGGATTTTGAACCGGATTTGAAAGCATATGGACACTCTTAAAAGGAGCATCATAATTTTTTAACTCCTGAAAGGCAACCTGCACTCTTCAGAATAGCCTACCATTCTGCTGCTCTGGAAGCCTGGTACCTACAAGGTAAGACAGATTTCTGTACCATGAAATACCGATATTAGATTTTTTTAACATTGCAAATTGCATTACCATAACAAGGAGTCAATATATTCCCCAAAATAATGCAAAAGTATTAGCAAGTTAAAACTGTCCTGCTGCCGGGCTACAGCTGAAAATATTTCATTTTTCATACTACAAATATTTGCCTTCAATTTTAAAAAATGGCAGCCATTGTTATCAACAGACAAACAACAAGATAATCCTAAAAAGCCATTTTTCTCAGTATTAGTAAGGTACAATCAGATTAGCTTTTAAAAATACATTAAAAAAATCAAAAAACAACACTTCTTCACTGATTTTGCTCCTTATAAGCTTTAATGTTTTACAAATGACTGCATAGGTGACAAATGAAAAAAGCTTCTCAAAAAAATAATCAAAGGTAGACCATAATCTCCCTGAAACAAAACTGTAATATTCATGTAAGTTCACAAATTTATAGACCAATGATGAGATGCCACTACATTTTAAAGAATATTTCTTTATTCCTTCGTAGCCCTGAACAAGAAGTTTGCTCTAACAATAATATAATATCCTACAACTAAAGAAAAAATATGTAATTAAAAAAAGGAATTCAATCCGTGTGATCCAATTTTTTTTCCTAAACTAAAAGAAAAATATATTAACAGAAGCTCAGACTTTGGTATGACATTGAACAATTACGTGGAAAAGATGTTTCCTCTTCACACAGGGTTCATTCGCTTTAAGTTTACTTATTCAGGAAAACACTTAAGCACATGCTTGACTTTAAACACATGCTTTGGGCCGAGTGCAGCAAATGGGATTTAATCACATTCCAAATAATGATGGATATAAAGCCAAAAGATATTAACACGAATGGTTTTTGGATTCAGGCTTAGCATTTTTCAAGTCTTAAATATACACATACAGACATGTACATACACATATACATACACCCACACACAGACGCATACACAGAAAGATCTGTCTCCAAACTAAGCCAAAACGTGCAAAACCAGAATTCAAAAGATAATTTTCAAAGATATCAGAGTTAAACTGAAAACAGAGATTTTTAAATACAGGTTACTTCATCTTACTGGATCCTTAAATTGCAAGTTTATTTACTCTAAAGTCTGAGCATCTCCTAGCTGGAATCTTCCTTCCATACTTTGATGCCCCAGGTTTTGATCTCACAGAAAAGAAATGGTTTGGCTCTAACAAAAATCCAGTTTACATCGCTTTTTTTGTCATGCTTTGATTCCAGGAACAAGAATCAATTCCTTTTCTAAAGAGATGAGTCTCCTGATAAGAGGTTCATGTTGGCAAAAGCACAGCCTTTACATCCCAGATCCCTTTATGGGCTTTTTCAAATGAGATACAGAATTAAAAATAAGTAATCCAACCTTTATAATTAGATTACTATAATAATTAATTAATTAACCACTTATTGGGTTAATCATTAACCATTATTTTGCTGATAAATCAAATGAAGATTTCTTCTTGTTTTATCTCCCAAATGAAGACAAGAAGCATTTTTCAGAAGGAATTGCTAAAAAGGGGGTTGGGTGAAGCTTCATTGAAAATATAGTGCACGTGAACAACCTTTTTTTTGAAGTACATTTAACAGGCAGCTAAGCTCTCTAAAAGCCTGATAATAACTGAAGCTGTAAGACTTTCCCCCTGAAACAGAGCACCTGGGCAAATCTACCCAGCATTAAGACTATATGTTTGAGAAGGCTTTTCCTGTGGGCTGAAGATAATGACCTGATCATCACTTGATGAAGATCTACAGATACGTGGAGCAAGGCAGCCAGTCAGAAAAGTCAGGGGAACAGCAGGAGAAATACCATCAGACTATCAGATCATCTCTGATATTTGGAAATCAGAATGAAACACAGAAAATGAACTGCTATCTCTTCTATTCCTGTTTTCTTGAGGAAACGGTTTGCTACATCTTCAGCCAACAAGCAAAGTGACATCTAAGAAAATACTGCTTAATACCACTGATTTCTCTGCATAACAAGAAAGAAAAATAGCATGCCAAAAAGCCACAAACAAGAAAACTCCACAAAACTAAACAAAATAAAGCAAAATTAAAAAAACACAAACCCAAACAAACAAAAGAAACAGCCTACAAACTAAGTACTTTCTAATTGTTTAAAAAACTCGCAGCTGAATATAAGAACCTGTTTTAACCAAAGACTTATCAAAATAACTGGAGAAAGTTCTGTGCCTTGGTGTTCTGTAACAGGTTGGTCTAATGGTTTCTTGCACAACTAAATCAGGGTATAAATCTCCACAGCAATGAGGAACCCACTTCAGCCAAAGCATATCATGGCAGGATATGGAAGCTCCATGTAGGAGAACACCTTCATAAAGCCTACAGGGTCTTGGGGTGTGACTCAGCACATGTAAACTGACTGCATCCATGCCAGGTCTACACACAAGAGATTTTTCCTCTTACCTGTGGCAGAAGACCCCCATGTCCAAGAAACATGATGTTCAGGATTCTGCCTAAAACCCATTTCTACACTGTTGTTTGCTAGAGAGAGAGCAGCAGGGTGCCAGTTGTGTTCTAGCAGCCTGAGAATGAAATGCATCGAAAGTAATGCAATAAAGTCTGTCTGATTTCCTTCCCATGTTTCCACAGAATCAAAAGATGAACTTGTCCCACTAATCTCCCTCTATCTGGAGCACAGACGAAAAGCTGATCTTGGAATCTATACTAATTTCAGTAAGCTCTGCAATAGGGTGACTTACATTTCCAACATCACACAAACTGAAGTGAATCATTCCTCTTATTTGCAAAGCTGCTAACTTCCAAGGGTGGTTCAGAAAAGATGTAAGGAAAACATAGCTGAAAGGCATCCAAAGTACATTCTACACCATACATGGAAAAGATACAAAGATGTTCAAGCTGGTAAATTCATGTATCACATAAACAACAATAATTTCCCAGCTTGGATTCAGAAGCTGTGAAATTCTCAGTGCTGGAAAATAGCTATGCTTCTCTAAGGACTGAGGTGAAGATGGTCCCTGGGGATATGAGAGACTTTTCTGCTTGCTTTTAATACATTTGATAACTCCTAATACACAGGAGTTATAAAACTTAAAATTCTAATGGGTGTGCTGTTAAGACCAGCATTTTAAATCCTTTTTTTGGCAGAAAGAAAAGGTTGGACTTGAGAAAGGCACATGAACAAAGATGAAAGACAACATTTCAGACACAAATTAAAAATCTGTCTACACAGTTATATGAACACCCAAATCAATGACTAGAATTTTGGAATCCATAACAAAATGGATGGCTGATTTTTCAATTTCTATTAGAGATTGCATCTGATTTGCTGTTTGATTTGATATTTGCTTTACTTTATTCTTTATGTTACCATAACCTAAAGAACAGTAGGTTTTTAAAATTTTTTTCTTGAATGTGTTCATATTATTCGATTACACTAGCCATTACTCCAACATTTAATTTTATTGATAAAATTTTTATTTGCTTAAGCACTTTTACAATAGCGGAATCTAAGCGTCTTTTCTTTCCATACAAACATGTGATTTGCTATTAGACAACCCAGAATTTCACCTAAATCTTCCATTTGCCACTTGAGATACAAGTATTACTTACATGGATCAGCAGAGAAGCTGGACACACAGCCCACAGCCAGCTTAGATACTCAAACTGACAAGCATTAAGACTCCAAGTGCCCAAAGGAAGGTTTCCACCTGAAGAAGCAGTTATCACTTGTCTCTTTCCCAGAGAGAAAAATTTATATACTCTTCCCAAGCATAGTATTTTACAACTTGTCCAATTAAAAACCAAACTATTCTCCTTTATTCAGATTGCTTTTTTTGACCCAGATTACTCTATGGAGTATGATTACTACACGAATTCAAAATATTTTATTGAAATATATATAAATATGTTTCAAAGAGTTTCAGTCTCACTGAAATAAAATGTTTCCATGAATCTTTTCAATATTGCCTGAATGAAAGTTTCTGGAACCTTTTCATTAAGTCTCTAGGTTTTATTCTGATTCATGATCAACAGAGAGAAATTTTTAATTTTGAATTTTTGACCACCTTAAAAATAGCTAAATATTTTTTTCTTATTAAATATTACAATCACAACTTCATATCTTTAGAGATTTCAGGAGGAAAGTACAAGGAACTGTATAAATATCATTTTACTTGTCACCATCATAAACTGCTCACCTACTGACAAAAACCTCAGCTTATCAAGATCAGTTTTTTCCCTCAAAGCGAGTTTTTCAAGCTGTCTCACATTTTAAGTTCGAATTTAACCTCAGAACAGTAAGGTCCAAGGAAAGTATTTACAAGGGCTCATAAGCTATCCCTAACCAGCATCACTAATATTTTGCAGTGGTTTATGACATTTCATTTACACAGTTTTCATTTCAGCTCCGGTACTCTCAGTGCACACTTCAGATATGAAGAGGCAATACTTACCCAAGCACTGGCTGCGTTTAAAAAAAACCCCGAACAACAACATCAAGATCTTTTATTTCTGATGACAGCCATACAAAAGAAACTTTCTTTGCTTTCCATGCAGATTTATTGAGATCTGATACCAGTTATCCTTGACTGCTGACCTTGACCAAAATTTCACTAGTATTGCCTCCCCCCTCTTTCTCACCCAGTTTGGAAAGAGACTGCAGTGGCCTTTTCAACTCTTTTAGCTGTATTTTTGTAACAGCAAAGAACATGGAATATTTGAGCTCTGTTAGGATGAAAAGTGGAACACATTGTGCATGCCTTGAAAATTGGATACCCAGTGTCTACTAGTTGAGCTGCTGTAAGGATAATCAAGGAACTTGCACCCAGAATCTCTTAATTACATGGATAATTCCTCGATTTGTTAGGCACAGCAGATTACTGGGAGAGAGAAAAATAGAAAGTGCTCATACTGCTGGGAAAGAAAATAATTCAACAACAGCATTTTATTTAACTCAACGTCCCTAAAGTGTTTTAAATGAAGCCAGTCATTAAGGTCTTATAATTAAAGCCTTGCACAATTATAAAATAATTAGGGCCTGATCTTGTAACATTTTCTCTCTGGAGAGCACACACATCAGATTCCCTTGGAATACTTGTACACTAAGCACAGTTACTGCTAGGATGGATGTATCTGAACTAGCTTTAACCAAACTAGCCTGAGCGCTGGGCAGCATCAACAGAGCAAAGCTCAGAAAAGACTGCCTTTTTAATTACTTTTAGGTCTATTCAAACACATTTTTGTAGTCCACACTGCACTCTGTCACTGCAGCTACTCTGCCAGCAGAAGCAGGAATAGACCATTTCAAATTGCAGTGTAGTTCTATATCACTCTGATGAGTAAATGCTATAGTAATAATTCCAAGCCTCTAATTTTCCCAACTGCCTAAGGATGCCGGATACCAGCTCCCACACTATTAAAAAACCAAAAGTATTTTAGTAAGAAGACCTATGTCCAACTAATCCTTAGGGCTTTACTTAAAAAAGCCAAGTCAGAATTAAGGAAGTGTAATTGAATTATACCTGCCAGCAGCTTTTCTTAGCCACTGTGCTGGATTTGGCTGGGGTAGAGTTAATTTTCCTCACAGTAGTCAGTGTAGAGATGCAATTTGGGTTTTTTGCTGGAAATAGTGTTTATAACACACAGATGTTTTTGTTATTGCTGAGAAGGACTTACACAGAGCCAAAGCCTTTTCTGCCTCTCACCCCACCTCAGCAGCGAGGGGGCTGGGGGTGCCCAAGGAGCTGGGAGGGGACACAGCCAGGACAGCCAACCCCAAGTGACTCAAGGGATATCCCATAATATATGGAGTCATGCTCAGCATATAAAGCTGGAGGAAGAAAAAGGAAGGTGGGGGATGCTTGGAGTGATGGTATTTGTCTTCCCAAGTCACTGTTACCCATGATGCGGCCCTGGTCTCCTGGGAGTGGCTGAACACCTGCCTGCCCATGGGGAGTGGTGACTTTAATTTCTTGCTTTGCTTTGCTTGTAAGTGTGGCTTTTGCTTTACCTAATGACCGGTCTTTATCTCAGCCCACGAATTTTCTCAGTGTTACCCTTTAGATGGTCTCTCTTATCGTGTTCTGGTGAATGAGGAAGCACCTGCGTGGTGCTCAGTTGCTGGATGGGGTTAAACCCAGCAGGAGAGCTTCTGAAGGGATGGTGGGCCCACCGCTTTGCAGCAGATACACCTTGAAGCATTTGGGGCTATGCCTGAGTGTGGGAGCCAGTAAAAGGGACAGACCCCGAGAGAGCTCCCCAGGTTAAAGTAACTAAAAAAGCCTCCCTAGGATGCCCTGTTCTGTTACGGAAATGTATCCCAGTTCTGCTTCCCCAGCTGGNTATCTGGTGCTTGTGTGTGTGTCTGTGTGAATGCAGTGGCTGCCAAGCAACTTTCTGTTAAAGTCGGATCTGGAGGTCGCAGTATCCCACCAGAACACCCCCCGGATCCCGACACCTGGGGTCATGTTGGAGCACCTCAAAGCGTTTGGCTATGAATAAGCCCATGAATGGCAGAGCAGGTACACCCCTGCAGGGACGGTAGCCATGGGAAGGCCGTGCCGACACAGGTATCTGTGAGACCGCGGTTCGCAGATAAGGCTCTCCTTGGAGCAGGTACAACCCTAAGGTGCTGCAGTCTGTGGATAAGTCCAAGCCCAAGAAGGGGCAAGAGGAAGAGCTCATTGCAATATTAAATCCTATCAGTTCCAAAGGGACCAGGGTGGAGATTGTTGTGGAAATTCCTTTAAATTCTGATACGCATGATTTCAGAATTTCCATAGCAGGAGCTCCTTGTTTGTAGCCAGAGCAGGAGCAAGAGGAAGTGTTCACTGCAATGTCAAACCCTGTAACCCAGCCCAAAGGGACCAAGTGGTGGAGATTGTAATGGATTTATGTTTAAGCTGCTGTAAACCAGGATCTGAGTTGCATGTTATAGGATTTACTACAGCAGGAACAACTCCGGAGCAGAGAAACACAGTGGAGGACAGGTGATACAAGAAGCAGTGCAGGTGCAGCAGTGACATGACCTAAGCTGGCTTTGCTGCCGAATAACTCCACTCACCATCTCTCCTGTCCTGAGTGACCACCATACTCAGTTTTACACCTCTGATTCTCTCACTCATTCTGTTGGAGGGAGTGAACAAGTGGCTGTGTGGCTGGGGTTAAACCATAACAGCTACAGTGAATGTCGAGACAGGAAAGTAAAGTTTCTTTACCTCCATTTCTCATTGATTCTAACAGCCTTTCTTTGAAAAAACTGAATTAAAAAAAAAAAAATTCAATGTCTATCTACATCTAGCTGGATGTCAGGTATCATTTTAAAAGCTTCACTGGGCATTCAAAGCATAATCATACTTCAAATGATGTCCTTATTTTACACCACAGGAATGGCTGCAAGAAAATGTAGTAATAGCCTTAGAAATAAAACTCATGGTGCCCTGAAATGCATTGGGAATCATCATTCTTGCATACAGATTTCACGCAATGATGTTAGACTGCAGTTTTATAAGTGAAAATTAAATATTAGGAAATACAACTTAACCTCTCAATATCTTTTCAGAAATTATTAAGAATGCCTTACATAATGTTAGTAACAAGGTTTTGAAGATGCACGATACTGCAAAGAGCTGACTACTGTACTGAACCAGCCTGTTTGTAACACACACACATTCCCCTCCCAGGAAGGGACTATCTAACCAGAGATTCAGGCAATACAAAATATATGCCAAACAAAACTACTTTTCACTGCCTAAAGTTTTCCCCAAGATGAGAATAACATTTTCCATAACTGTGGAAATGACTGAATTAACTTTGGTAATAAAATAGTCATAGCTACTTTTTATGTATGATTCAACATTTCATTTCTCTACTGAAAAATATGGGTTGCATTAATTACATAAAAGGAAAGCTCATATTTATTATTCAATGAAATGATTAACAGTCAAAAACCCACAATATTTTAAAACACTAGGGAATATTTAATGCAATGTTTAAAGCATGAAATTTGCTTATTTTAACCTACTTTTCATCCTGGAAAATTATTTATATTATTACAGTTTAATCTTACAGAATTTCAATTACATATAAAATACATTGAACACAATTTGTATTAAGTGTTGCTAATTATACAGTGGATATTTTGTAATTAAAATAGCTTTGATCTAATTTTCATGCAGTTCTGTGCATAGACCAGTTCAGCAACCACCAGTGAGTTCAGGAAGAAAATACTTTTTCATGTTCTTTTCCCAGCAAGAAATACCGAGGCAACTCCTCGCGTGGGGTGCGCACCATTCCACTGAGATTTCACTGAGATTCTCAGATCTCTGCTTTGCTTTCTAACCTTTCTGGCCATAAACTTCTCTACTGACACTGGCTGCTCTGTTGTTCCACCAGAAAAAAGCTCTTACAGGAGGTGAAAGCTGTGTAGGAAGGCAGCAGAGAGGCAGACTTTCAGTTAATTTTCAGTTAATACAAATTAATATAGCAAGAGGCCTGAAATTATGAAAACTCAGGGCCTGAATTTGACCCAGTGGATTAAGAGAAAACAGCAATGAGATTAAATATTCTTGGTGGACTTAATTGCTGAGAAAAAGCACTGAGCTTTCATGCCCAACTCATCTTGCCGTTTTATATGTGTATCATTTGATTTCTATAGTGGATACACAGATGTCCACAGTAAAGCCTACAGGTAATGCCTGCTTCAATCATCCTGCTAAAATCCAGCAATCCAAGAGAAAACAGCCTCTGATTGTCAGCTGCTAATTGTTGACATTAGATTAGTAGCTTCACCTTATGTGTAGGAGAGGTAAAGGTGGAGGGCAGGAGAGGAGCCCTGAGTATCGACACCAGGCCCCACCATGCTGTGAGTTTGTGTAAGTTTTGCTTCTGACTGGCTTTCCTCCCGATCCCTGGAAAATCAGGACAAGCTGAGATCTATAGAATTGGAGGTACGCGGGTGATGGCCCACATTGAGACAGGGGAATAGAGTTAAATTAAGCATTTCTTCCTTGCAGTAAAGAAGGTGACTTGAAAGGATAGAGAAGTGTTAAAGGAACTTTACAAGATATTAAAGGCCATTAATTAGTCTTGCTTTTTTCTTTATTTGGCTATTTATACAATTGTGTTTATTTAAAAGTGCATCCTTCTGGGAAGATGATGAGCTAATATTGGCTGTAATTAAGCTGTGCTCTTCTGCCTGATGTAACACCACTGAAGTCAATAAGACTTTAAAGCCTCATTTCTGGACCTATTTGAGAGCTGCTTCTTCCATCCTGAACCATTTACTTGCTCATCTACTCCTTCTCCCTCCATTCTTTAACTAAAGTTTAATAGGAGGAACCCACATAATTAGCTACTTTCTTTTGAATTCCATGTCTTTTAAAAGACATTTATTATATGCTCTGAATGTAAAATAAACTCTGTAGCAAGGTTATGTCACAGTTTATTCAGAATAAAACTAATGAGTTTTCACATTTAAGTTTTACTGTTTGCAATAAATTCTGCTCACGAAGCACTTAAGTACAAATACAGGCACCATTTTAATTTATTAAAAAAAGTGGTCAGTATCAAGATAGAAATATCAGCAGCAGCACTCTTCTAGTCTAGCTTTCTCCATGAAATATGGAATAGCTAAAGTATTCAAGCAATTCCTCAAATTTATGTGCTGAAAGCTATTCAAATATAAAATAAGCACTAACAAACGGGCAACCCTGTCAGTTGCAATGCTAATAAATCAAATTCACCAAGGTAAGTTAGCTACATTTTCAGTGCAAGTGGATATATCATAAGAGCCTGATAATGATACAACTACCAGGAAAATAAATGTGCATTCTCTGACCTTGACAATAATTCACTAACAGCTTGCCTCACAATTTTACAAACGTTGAGCCACTCTTCACAGGCCAAGTGTTTATATTTCTGTGGATGGAGAGTTTCATCTGTGTCATCACTAGTCTATCAGGGATTTTAGTGCCCTGCTAAGATTAATTACAGAAAACAATAAATTTCAGGACAATAGTCTCTGAAACTGCCCAGGGGAATTTGGGGGATAGGGATCAGAGGAACACTAGGGGGGTTTGTTGTGTTGGTTCTTTTTTTCTTTCGGAGTACTGATCTAATGCCCTTCACAGCATTTCACATGGCTCTAAAACAACTAAAGCTGGATTTTACTGATTTGTTACTCCCTAAAATAGGTAATGAGATGGATTGCTGCTGAACTTACAAGGAAGAAGCACCTGACCAGTGTTGGACCCTTCGTAAATGGTCCCAACCTAGAAGAACAGTGACTTCAATAAGGGAAGACCAAAAGAATGTATTTTATTTTAGATCAGTGAAATGATGGGATATGCACTTTATTATTACTTTACATGGTAAATTACAGATAGGAAGATCTATTTAAGCTAGAGGATGGCCATGAAAAATAATTCAAGCTCAAAACTAGAAATAGAAGAATATAGATCTTGACAAGGAAGCTAAGCAGTTAGAAGATGGAATTTGATAACTTCATGGAAAGAATTACATGATGCAGTTCCAGAAGAGGCAAGAAACTGAACCTGGAGATCTTCACATCTCCCTCTCTTGCCTCCCTCCACCCACAGAGCTCGGAGCACTGTCTGTGAAAGACATTGATACACTGTGCACGAAAAAAAAAGGCTATCAAGGGATAGTGGGCTTAAATATCAAGACTGTTATCTCATCCAGATGTACCTACTCTGAAGGTATCTCTTACTAATAATAACATGTAACCATTAATAAATTATATTGACTACAGCTGCTTCCACAAAGCTAAAAAAACTGTGAGAAATCTATTTCCATTGCTCTTTGAAGAAGCTATGCATAGAAAAACACCTTTTTTTTAACTTATAAAATTTACTTCCTATAGAAATAAACTTTAAGGCCAGTATTTCTGTCCCAACTGGAAATATACCAACACGTGCAACCAGCTTTGGGGATACAGAATGCAACTACATAGAGGGCTTGACTTGCTTTACTAAGATTTTTTTTCCCATTGTCTAGAAATCTAAAGCAATGGGAGAGAGAGGGAAGAAAGTGAACTTATCTAATTATAAGAATTTTTTAAAAAAAACTAAACCAAGGAGCATTGCTTCTCAAGGGAAGGTTAGATTTTTTACTTTCCAGCAAACACATTTTTCTCTTGCAAAGTGCAATGTGCGTGGGAGTCTGCTCACGTAGAAAGTGGTTCCCTGATCAAAACAGATGGCATGCTGGCAGGGTAAGTTTTAAATGGCAGAGTGTTGATGTTGAAAGATTTCAACAGCAGCTTCCATGACAGGGACAGAGACATAAATGACAAATACAAAATACAAAGACATTTCAATAACTAATCATCATATCACTTTGTAAGCTAATACCACTCTCTCAGTCCTCAAGACGTTAGAGGAAGACTTCCTAGCTGTGGGTATGAAACTGTATTCAGCTCAATAAATCTCAAAACACTAATGAGGGTTCTATTTTTAGGACAATGAAGCATGAAAACTAAGGCTTTTACTGGCATGGGGAAGGAATAAGCTGGCTATTGGAAAGGTTTGTAGCAAAATTCTCGGAGAAACAGAGTGGCCAAGTAATTCCTCTCTTGACTCAACCAAACTTGTCGAGTTATTCTGAAAGAAGGCTTTTATTAGACGCTCTGAGCTTTTGTCACATGCATTTTAGTTATCCATCCACTAATCTCTGAGGCACAGTATATCAATGTGATCAAACGACGGAATCTGTGAGGGGGCTTTTTTTCAGTGTGTGAATAAGATTTTAATATTTTCCTAATGTTTAAAAACATTTAACTAGAGAAACCATTTTAGATATCCAAATTTATATAGCTCCTGTCCTTGCTCTTTTCTCTTCAGTTCCCATTCCTTTTATATATATCTCTAAGTCAATATTGCTTTTAGGATATTAAGTCATATTTAGACAAGTTCTTGATATTTGTTATTCTCCAAACTTTTCCTCATCTCCTCCTGTTTTTACTGCCTTTTTTTTTTTAAGGCTGAGGTTAGTCCATCCTTTTTCTAACTTTCTTACCAGTATCTTAATCTTTTTTTTCTACGATCAATCCAGATGCAGTTCTGCATCCAGCTGTCCATGAAGCATTTAGTACCAATAAGACAAGACAGGCAGATTTGCATTTTTGAGGCAGAAACAGAGCAACTGAGCCTTCATTCAACTCCTTGCTGAAGAGGGGGATGCACAAGATGGAATGACAGCTCTGTGAAGCAACAAATCATCAAAAGGAGATCAATGATTTCTTTTTCTCTGCAATGAGAAAGGTGTTTAGACATCAGCTTGTACAGGAGATGCTCCCTGATCAAAAGAAGTGATGTATAGACAAGGCAAATTTAAAGTATTTTACAAAAAACATTTTTCTCATAATTTTAGAAGGAACTTATGCAGAATCCTGACATGAACAGCAGCATTAAGTAACTTCTTTGTAGCTTGCTCAAAGTAATAATGGCAAGGACGAGATTGGGAACACATGACAGCTGTTAAATTTGTACTTAATTTTTGTATGTGGTAATGATTGTGGTCAAAAAAACGAACACTGCAGATTCTGTACAGTCTCCAAGGCATTGGCTTTATAACTTTGATAGATTATAGATGATGGTTTTTTCAGTCTATGCTTGCTATGAACTAGATAAGCACCAAATACAGAGCAATACATAGTAAATAATAATAATGCATAACAATAGTAATATATAGTAAATACTAAAGAACATAATGGTCCTAATTTAAAATTGCTCCGAAAGACATTTGCAGACCCCATATAAAAATTAAATTACTGATGAAGGCTGGATCCCTCTTCATATGATAAAATATACTGTCTTTTCAGGGAGCTACATCCCAGAAAGTGAGTAGTGCCTCACCACAATAACAGCATCTCATGAAGAAACTTGAATTATTTTGTTAACGAGACACTAATTAATAGGCACTAAGAAAGAAAGGTTAAGGAAGAGGAAAGTAATGAAACTTCAGGTAAACTTCTTTTCACTTTCACTTCCAAAATAATTTGCTCAACAAAAACACAGAGCTACAAGCAACCTCAGTGTTGCTCTCCAGAGCAACTGTTAGCAGTTCTTATATTCCGATGTGCAATCACATACATATAAGGTTTTGCCTTTATATATTTATGTACGATAAGGTTGACTAGACTTGAAATATCCTTGCCAAGTGCCTGCCCAGGTAAGAGTTAGAACTGCTAACAACTATTTTAGACAAATTTGGCTAGAATGAATCAGCTAAGTGCAACAAAATATTAAACTTCACATTTTTCATGCCTAACCAGGAATTCATACAGTAGTTTTTAACAGACAGGTTTGAATATTTAGGCCTGTGTTTCGACTTTTGCACATAATTCCACTATTTTGCTCTGGTTTTGGGTATTCAGACTTCAAATAACAGGCCACCCTTTCTACAAGAATGACCTGAACCCACAGAAATGGCAGCCACACACTAAATGGCTAAAATCAGCATAGTTTTGCCCTTATACATTAAGTTTAAAAAGAAGACTTTGCAGACAATCTTGTAGAATGAAATTCAATGAGAATCTTTACAATACAGTTTTATTCATTTATTTGCCATACTTTATGCCAAATAGAAGCTTTATTTTTTTTAAGCAAAAAGAGAATTAGTGATTTTGCTCTCAGTTTACTACTGCTAAGTGTCCCAAGAAAAAAGAAAGTACTTTCTGAGTAGAATTTAAAGGCATAAAGGAGGAAATCAGAGGCAAAATAAAGTGTGTTTACAAGTCACTGCAATTTATAGTCACGGCAATACTGTTTGGCAAGATACCCGTATGCCATGAATTCTCCTTGAAAACATGACTGTGCCAGTTAGTGTTCCACTATTCTTTTCAGGATTGTGTTCACTGTCTGCAGACCTTCCTCTGCTCGGAAAAGCTTAGTGATTCACACCATTGAGCTCTCTAGTTTGTCCTATCTACTGCAAAGCAGCTAACAGCTGAGAGAAGTGAGACTGACAGTACTGAGTCTGCCTATCTCAAGTACTCAGAATTGTGAGTCACAGTCCAATGTCCTGAGTTTTAGAGAACAATCTGAGGGATCCTCTTATTTGCCTTCTGGTCTTTCAGACTTAAACAGTGGTTTAAGGCTTCTCTCTGCAAAACCAGAGAAGCTTGAACAGTAAATAAATAAAACACAAATATAAATTGTGAATGTATTCACTTTGCTTTAATAAAGGCACAAAATATCTAAAGGCTGTAAAATGTCAAGGTCTGGCTATTATGCTAAAACTGTTCAACTTCAGGTAGGAGCACCTTTTCTAAAAGAAGAACAGTGCAGCACCCTGGGCATTGCATCCCTCATACTTCTCTGTGGAAGAATTAGCTGTTAGTAAAACAAAAGCAGCTGGCAGCTAAAACAACCACTGTGGGACAAGCAGAGAAATGGAAGAAATGTTAAAAAAAGCTTCAACACCTCACCCTCCCCTCAAAAAAAACCAAAACCCTAATATTTGTTCCTAACGTTTGCGTCTGGATTTGGCAAAGTCTGACAGAATAACCGTATAATAACTCTGGGAGACCTAGAAGTCCAAGATATTAACTGAATGCTACCCAGTTCGCTGGAATTGAGGGCCAGCATTACAAAAAGCTCACCTTGCAACTCTTGGTAACATAATGGTTGTTTCTGCTTCTGATATCAAATTGTAGAATAGATTTGTGGCTATTTCATTTGGTTGGCATCATTTTTTTTTCAGATAGCCCCGAGATCAGAACTTGTGTGTTGAGATGGAAGGGCACTTTAAGGTACTTCACTTCAAACCACAGCTGCCCAAATCGTGAAAAGTTGCTGCCACTGAGCCTCTGACCCACAATCATCACAAACCCCTCAGCAAAATGAGTCCCTGCACTTGTTACAGTGGCATAAACTTTGTTGTACTGGTATCCAAACACCCCATCCATTCAACCCCAAAATTTTACCTGACAAAACCCTACAGATTTTGGAAGAAAACAACAGAAAAATGCAACAGGGAAATGGGAGAGACACAGAATCAGACACCTGGCTAGCAGAGCTATCGTCGCCAAGCAGATGTGTAGTCAAGCTATTCAGCAATGAACCGGGTGATGGCACCTGCTGACAATTTCATCATTAGCCATTCTCCCAACAGTTTAATACGATGACATCCTGATAAGGAATGAATCATCCAGAAAAAAAATAGAAAATAAATAATATTAGTTAAAGTGAAGGGGGAAAAAATGAGGCAAGACTACACAAAGGGAATCCCAATCAACAGCTGGAGCGGAGTAACACAGACAGAGAGCCTGCTGACCTGGCGCCTGGAAATAGAGTGCATGAATACAGGAATGCTTGCAAATCTCCCTGTGGAAACAATGAAACACACATAAAAACATGCTCCCTTATAACAGCATTTTCACCTGTATAACAGACTGATAAATTCCTTGAGTCTTACAAAGCTAGTTCTAGACTGAGATCCTAGCACTCTATGGGCTGATTTGATCCCTAGGTCCACAGCATGATATGGGAGACAACCACCAGAGAAAATGCACCTATCCTTCTTTAAAGAGAACAGCTAACATGCACCAGTGGGATAAAAAAATTCCCAAGCAAACAATAATTTCACAGTTCATGTTGAATTGAAAAAAATAAATGTGATAGTTACTGTTGAACCAACATGAAGAAAGCTGTGATCCACTGTTTCAAAGTAAAAATGTGTTAAGAGATAAGGATGTCATAATTTAAAAAACTAAATATTGTACCTGTGACTTAGCTGACCAGAAAAAGCAGAAAAACACATTCCTCTTCACCTTTTAACTCAGAAAAAGAACTGAAATCACAAAGGAGCCTAGAGCTAATAGTGAACTGTAAGTCATTTAACTATTCCCAAAAATAATTTCCATGTTCACATGCCAGTTGTAAAGAAGAGAAATACCCAGTGCGTACGATATTAAAAACACCTTATTTCTATACTGTGATACAACCAAGGTTATTTCTTATACTTGAACAACTGCAACCCCTACTTCATAAAGAGATACCATTATTGCTCCAACATTATTGCAGCAAGTATTGCACCACTGGCTCTAACTGGAAATGGGCATATTTAGCACCATGACAACTGACTCTCCTAACAGCCAAGTCTTGTACCTTTAGCTTCCATGGGTACACCAATAATCCGAAAATTGTAAGATTCTCGCTATCAAATGCCCACTCCTATTTGTCTACCATAATAACACTTCCAAAATGACAGGCATCATGGATAGATTAATCTACGACAAAATGTTCGTTCAAAAATAATTTGATGCTCCAGGAATCTTCAAGAAGTCCTTCGTATTCTGCAATCTATCTTTTAAGAATGCTAATTTTGTAACCTAGAAGCGGAATACTTTTCTGTGTGTGGCATACAATACACATTGACTACCAGACAAGTAGGCTGTTACAAAGAGGCGTTGTTCGTGGCTTATAGTACATAATAAGTACTTACAATGACACAATATATTGCTCTGATAAGATTATAAACACAATATCAGAAGAAAATCCATAAAATCTAATTATGCACACAAAAGTTGCAGCATGAAAAGCTAGCTGAGGCCCTTGGACAAAAGGTTTGAAGTTAGTATTTATTTTAAACGTAATACTACTGCTGGACTTAATTCCTACAGAAATTTAATTTTAAAGTTTTACTACTACATGGTGATTAGAATAGAACACCAAGGCCAGCAGGCTTTTGTTGCGGTGGCTAAGTCCACATTATACCCCCCCTTGTTACTACAAAGTGGTCTCTCCCCATATCACTGTGCTAGAAAGTTCTCCCTTTACCGAGACCCCACTGGCCCCTGGCCCTCTCCCCCCTCCCCTCCCTTCTCCAATTGGCCCCTGTTATGTCACTCAACCTTGCCTCTACCCCCTAGCCCTCAGACTATTGGTTTTTGATGCTCTGCGCGCCCCTGGAACCCCCTCAGGATAAAACCACGTGCGGGCTTTTGGTCTTGGTTCTTTGCCTCTGTTCTCTTCGAGTGTGTTGGTTCTCTTGGTTGCAACAAACACCTCGGAATTGCATGCAAAGAATCCCTCTCGCCTCTTCGTCTCCCGGACACACATAGACTGTGTGAGTGAGTGACTGCTCGCAACAACCTGCGAGGGTGAGATCGTGTGCACGCGTGGGCGCTGGCCAAGCGCTGCCAAAGCGTGTCCACGAGGGACTCTGCGGGAAAAATGCGGCATCGATCCACCGACGCCACCACCGCGATAGGCTTTTAGTATTTCTTTTAATTTAATAGAGGTATTTTGTACAAACCCAGCTCAGGTTTCCTAGAAATAGGGAAATCAGATGTCTAAGATCTCAGTGATTGAAAGTTACCTGTAATGAACTCTCTGAGTCAGTCTGAGGATTGCAATGCAGAAAAGGTGTTTCAACTATCATCTTTGAAAATCTGGCAGCAGGAAAGTACAAAAAGCAGTGCACAATCCAAACTGCAGAAAAGAATGACAGAATGAACTGTGTGTTGACATCACGTGTGTTGACATAACCACAAAACCTCAGTGCGCTATCCAGTTTGCCACAATCACCTGCTTGGACCTGATGCATAAATATTTTTCTAAGTCATGCCAGTAACATGATAGAGGGTCTTCACTTCTCTATCATGACTATGACCTCACATGAGTAATGGTAAAGTGTCTGGGTGGTAAGCTAAACATAAGGCAGGACACAGATCATTAAATAAACTTTTCAACAGGCAGATCATCCCTGTGTGTCTTCATCTGTTCAGCTGCTACAGGAGGAAACTAGAAAAAGAGAACAGTACTGTAACCTAGAATCCTATAGGGATGGTATGAAAAATATTTTTGGATATTCTCCCCGTTCCCATCAGCAACAACCATATACGAAGGAAAAAAAATACCTTGCCAAGAGGCAAATTTGTTACGTTTTTAACCTTAAGTTCTATGGAGTCAAACCTATTAAAGTTAGTGACAAGATTTTCATTGACAAGATGATTGAGTGCTAAATTCTGAACAGGACACAAGTGGGAGGAATTCAGTTCTTTGTTCTATATGGTAAACATCAAGGCATCCAAAATATATAAATACAGATATGAATTTATACATACATTTATATACACAGAAACAGGAGAGATAGATATAGATGTAGATATAGATATAGATATATGCACACATACCCTGATAATAAGAAAAAATGTGAAGAAATGGAAGTCCCGATAGAGAATGACAAAATCTGAGCCGAAAATGGAAACAACAAGACAAAAAGTGAAGCTAAGTTCTGTGCAGAGGCCGATAGCTCAGAGTGTAGTGCTGAAGGAGGTTTCAAGCAAAAACCGATTCAGTGAAAGGGACAGATTATAAGCACAAAATCTTGCCCTGGTATTCCTAAATTTTAAGAAGAATTTTTTGGGTAGACTATTAAAAACAGGAATAACCAAGTCAGGAACAAGCAGTGAACATGCTACAATAAATCCATCAGAGCTATCAGGAAGTAGGTAAGAAGCTGAGGAAGTAGCTGTCACACAGCCATGAAGTCTGATTTTCCTTTCGATTTCCCCATTGTGGACCTATGTTATTGCAAAAATGAAACTGGTGAAAAATGTATTCTGTGGTCTGTGATACCCAAGGCTGAAAGTCTGCAGAGAGAGAAAGCAGGAGAAAGCTGAAAAGAAAAAACAAACACTGCATATTTTTCTTTTGACAGGAAGGAGGAAAACAAATGGAAAAATAAAAGGGGGAAAAAGAAAACGTGAAAAAAAGGGAAAAAGGGGGGGAAATGGAAAATAGGAAAAAGAAAGAAAAGAGGAAAAAGAGGAAAAAAAAAAAGAAACAATGGAAAATCCTTTTCTCCAAGAGATACTGTGTGGGGTTCTCACAATTGCCTGTTACAGCTGGCTCTCAATTAGGAAGTCCCTTTCAAACCCTTAGAAGTCAAATTACTGTTTGTGTCTATAAGAGGAAGGTTGTGTTCTCCATACATATGCCCTTAAGCCCACGCTCACCAACCATCTACCTCAGCCATAAGTGCCAGGGCTTTGTTGTTTCAAGATGCTGCACTGAGAATCACACAAATACCACACTTCCCCAGAAGAAGAGCATAAGCTCCGTTTGCTCTCGTGTTATTCACATACAAATCCATGTTGAGGAGGCTTAGGCTGAACTCCAGAGCAAATCTGCAAGAGGTCCTTTCCACGGTCTCAGCACACATTTGGTATTGACCAGCCGTGCATCAATAAGGCCGAACATATCACAGTCCAGAGCAGTGCCAGTAATGTCAAACACAGAGCTTCCTGCCCACTGAGAATCTAAGAGCCAATGGTCTGAGCAAAACCACATCCCACTGAGCTTCCTGTTGGACCAGTAGATCTCAACTTAGCTTAGATTTGGGAGATGTTAACTTTAATAGAAATAAAAAAATTAATATGGGCGAAAAGTCTGTTTGCCATACACTCGTGACTTTAATAACTGTGTTCACCAGTAATAAATGCACAGGGTGTTTAGATGGCCACCTTAATTCACAATAATATTCTGTTCAATTCAGTGGTCTGCTCATCAAGAGAGACATGATAAGGTCTATTTTGCATTCAATTTTTTTATTACCGTTTTCTTGCTACAATACTACTTTGTGCAAAGTAAAAAAAAAAAAAAGCCAGAATATATATCAATATTTACTTTAATTCAGCTTTTCTAGTCATTTCCTTCGTCAATGCTGCCACCTTCTGATACTCAGCAGTGTCGCCAAGCACCTCAAACCCAGGGCTTAGGTTACAGCTCTGTGGACAAATCCCTCACTGCAAGTTTTGTGGGGAGCCGTCCCTCCCCTCTCCTGTTACACCTGCTTCAGTGGATTTTTACGTATGGATGGAAGCTACAATTTGAAGGATATAAATTTTTAACACAGCAGATATTTATGAGACTTAACCTATGATGCTGGAGCTGATGTTTGTTCATTGGTCTGGTTCTAAATTGCCCACACTCCCAAGGTCACTGAAGCCACTGAGAACTTCTGGAAGTTGCTGAAAGCAACTGCTGCACCTTCTGCCTTTTTACCCTCTCTGCTGGGGAACTTACCATGGAAACTCACTGGGTTTGTGAGTTTTAGTCCCTCTTTATACTGTTTCTGTGCCATAACGTAGTTTCCCTTTTTAAGCTCCTAGGCATGTCTAAAGCCTTATTGAGCCTTTTTGGTTTAGTCGACTGTTTATCTGTTCTATCTCTCAAGGCGACCTAGGGAAAGACAATGGTTCATAAAGATGGAATCATTCTCTTGGAGGATATTAAATACTGACCTACAACCTTGAACTGAACTATCCTCACTAGGAAAGCTGCCAGTTTAATATGCTCTCATACCCTTAAAGATTTTCAGCAGAACTCATTTCATTTAATAAATTCACAGGCATTGACATCAGTTTAGGGGAAAAATTAAAATTAAAAAAATAATGTCAACTCACAATTTACTGGAACTCCATAAAACAGTTTCATGGAACATTCATCCTGCTGAACATAAACAGGTACAATTCTTGGATAGTAAATAGAACAGCAGTACTTGATTAGAAATTAAGAAAAAATCTAGATTTTAGTAGTAGTTGTAGTAGTAGTAGTAGTAGTAGTAGTAGTAGTAGTAGTAGTAGTAGCAGTAGTAGTATTTGTGTTAAAAGTCCTGTCTGCACCCAAAGCATGAAAGCAAAATCCATAGCCAATGATCTGTCACAGTATCCTATGCAAGAACCAGCAAAGTTCATGTACAGCAAGCACAAATCTCAAACTTAGAGCACAAAGAAAAAGATACTGTGAGATGGCCTTACACTAAACACTTTCACTGGAATGAGAAACTATACAGAACTTCCTTATACTGCAGTTTAATGTCCCAGCCTCTTGTCTCCTGAAATAGAATCAGTCGTTCTCTCCCTCTTTTTCACTCAGGGGCCTAATGAATATTTAATGCAAAGTGGAATCGCTCTGATCTGACTCCAGAGCAGACAGATATTTTAAAGCACAGACTCTCATACCCCAGGCAGATGGCCCAATCATTAAACCATTGGTTAAACAGGATGCCCATGTGCTCCACTGTCTTGAGGGTCAGCATCAGTGAGCGTTGGCCTCCAAGGGAAAAAGGCAGAGGAACTCTCCCTTCATGAATGGTGGCAAGATTCAAGTAACAAAATCCCCAGTATTTTCAGAATCTGACATTTCTAGGCACAGCCATAAGTAAAGCTGTACTTGGCATGTGGACTGTATTGACAGAAATCTAGGCAGTCCTGGGATAAGCCAGTTTATTCTTGCAGCTAGGTCTTGGATTAAGGTTCCAAATTCAACAGCAGCAGAACTATCACGCCTATGACACAAGGCAGCACAATACAGAGAGAGCCCTTACGTGCCATTTGCACATCCAGGAGCAGCTTAGCCCTTCCTAATGGCACTGCACCAACAGGAGAACTGCTGAAAGGAATTCCTCTTGGCTTACTTCTTTCCATTTTGTTTCATTTTATCGTTGAGATTATGTTCACCAGGGGCTCAGCAGTTTAATGTGGCCCACACGTCTGTAGGTTTGCATATGCAGCTATGATGCACAACACGATTGCCTGTAGCTTGTTGAACATCTGCTATTTTGGTGAATTATTTTAACTAGCCAATAGAACAGTGCACTCCATTTGCTTTTAAGGGCTTTACAAGACATCTAGAAAAATCTCACAGTTGATTATTCATCAGAGCCAAAATTCCTAGGTTGTATGTCATTAAAATAAAATTTCAAAGTTTAGCAAGTTGAAAATACCAGATAAGCTTTTAATACCATATACTGAAAATGGTTTGAGACACGGAAATCTCTTAGTTGAGTATATCTCAATACACACTGATTATTTTTACAGGAAATCTGGAAGAGCCACAACTCCACATGAACAGCCTGTCAGTTGTGCCAGCTGGCTCATCATATTGAGAAATGAAAAATAAAACATCTATAGATTTTTAGGTCATTTTAAGATAGAGTATGAGTGCAAACCTATGTTTGCTGCGTAACCAAAATTTCTCTGATAGAGAATGCAGGTGCAGAGTCAGCTGCTAGAAATGTTTACACTGTAATAAATTTCCAAGATTAGTAGTATTCCTCTTAGAAATTACCAAGAATTTTAAAGAGAAGTTTTCACAGAAGTTTTCTGAACTGTCTGCATAACAGCCAATAGCATAACTTAACTCTGGGGACTTAAATTACTCCTCAAACTCTTTTTCCCATGCATTCTAAGGTTATTTACAAAGGGCAGAATCCACTCTTGAGTAAAACCTTTTACTTTAAAGAGGTTCAGAGAAATAAGTAGAATACTCCCAAATAAAGGTATTCAGTCACTTGAATAACAGGAATAGAATAGAATAGAATAGACTAGACTAGACTAGACTAGACTAGACTAGAATAGACTAGAATAGAATAGAATAGAATAGAATAGAATAGAATAGAATAGAATAGAATAGAATAGAATAGAATAGGAGTAGTTCCAGACCAAAGAAAGAAGAAAAGCAAATCTCTCATCTTATGGGGCCAGTAGTATGTTAAAAAAAAAGCAAGGCACGTACAGTATGTTCATTGAATGCTGTGGAGAGTGAAAAAAAGCCTAATCCACAGATGTCAATGACTACTGAATTAAGTCTAAAATATGTCAAGTGAAGGAAAGCCAAAAGCTGCAACTTTCATTCTTGAGAACAAACTCCCGATATTTTCTTAAAAAACGATTTTTAATGTTATGTCAGTATTTTTAACACTTCCACTTGCATTATTCTTTGAGAATAGATGCTTTTAATTATCAAATATAATAAGTACAATTGAAGTGTACAGTAATAGGCAAAAATAATGAGCTGTAATACTATATAAGGTTACATGACCCAATGTAAAATACGTGTATTAACTTCTTTAATAGTATTTAAATTACTCAATTATTATTTTGTGTCCTCTAAGAATTTATATTTTTTTGGAGGACACATTTCTTCTTTTTTTTTTTGCTTTAAATAGAAGATAGCAATTTCCAAAAGAATTACATTGGACTGAAATAGCTTTAAGAGAGGGATGAATAAATCTGACAGCTAGGCAGTGAACCTAAATATTGTTTCTTTAGAAAAGGGCTTAGAGTTTTACAAGCCTTACACATTTGATTTATCTTTTCATACCTAACAATATGGAAAGAGAAAAATGATTGTACAGAAATGGGATTTTCTACATGGAGAGGAAAAAATGGTGTGAAATCTGAAAAACTGAAAGAGGAGGAAACTAACATAAACAGAGATGACAAGGAGTGAAAATCCATATTGTATCAAAACAGTGGTGATATCAGATCCCGAGTGCAGGTTATGAGCTCTCCCTCACGATGGCCAGTGGCATCTCGCAGAAAGGAAAGCCAGCAGAGTATCTGTGTAAATATCTGCTCGTTATTGCATGGTAATCACAAGGCAGCACTAACAAGAAGTTACCTCAAAAAGCCTGCTGTGCTGTGAGATGTATTCATACCTAGCTCCTTATGCTGCATTTCACTTCCAACAAGATATTTCGGGAGATCTCCATTAGAGATGCTGTATGGAACCAAAGAGGAAGTTGCACAACCTGTTGTTGAGTAGTAAGATAAAGCTGTCACATGTTAGTGAAAGTGTAAATACAACAAAGGTAGCAGTGTTTGAAGTAATTCTAACCTATCTAAGATCGTACGTACTGTGATCTATATAGGTACCACCAGCAACCAAGAGCCAGGCTGTCTTCTCTAGGATAACTCATACCTGTGAACTTGTGTATTTACCTGTATTATTTATGGCGAAGAGATCAAAAATAAACCTGTTTGCTCTACATTCATTGATCATTTGTCTCTGTGACCCCTGATCTACGGGGAGTATTCAGCAGTGTACATTTGCCACGTGGATGGAAAGGAACCACAGGGAAAATTTGAGCTGAGCAGTCCAACTGCATCTCCCTCATCTGTAAAACAGAACTCAAATCAGCTGTTCTAAAGGAAGAAGTCTCCAGGAAAGTACCATTATTTCTGTGTTGTCTGATCACAAATGGACCTCCAATCTTCCTTGTGCTCACACGAGCAAAATTTGCAGTCTATTTCTGCAACCCTTGTGATTATGAAGAAAAATTATTATTTAGTGGTAATGATACAGTGCCTTCTATGTGAAACTGCAGGTATCAAGGCACCAGACACACAGAATAGGTAACCCAGGTGTGTCAAGTGACCCTGTTGTCTCAATGAAATTGCCATTTTTTGAAACAAGTACCGCCCTTACTTCATATGAGGTATAACAAAAGAAACTCCTTCTGAAGAGCAAAGAAAGACTAAAAAATATAGTGGAAGATAAACATAAAAATCTGACCAAGGAGGAGTGACTGGAAGGTGAGGAAGAGAAGACTTGCACCAAAAGTTTTCTAAAAACACTTTTGGATCACTGGGTGCAGAAGAGCTGCATTGACACTAGATGTACAAGCACAGAAAAAAAAACATTAAAAAATGCTCCCAGAGCTTGAATAAGTCTACTGTTACTTCGCCTTTTCCTCTCCTCTCAGCCCTTCTGTTGTGTTGGCTTTTTCTGTATCCAAGTAACAATCTCTGATCTCACTCTTTGCCTGTTTTTTCCTCAACAGCTATTTGTTCTTTTCAAACCTTATGCTGCTCCCCAAATTGGTTGCTTCAGCTGTTTGCTAAACCTCTGGAAAAAGAAAAGCAACAGTTCCTGTTACCAGGCAACATCCAGTTTCTTTCCTGTGAGGTTGTGACAAGGTACAGTCCTGCTGCCACTGCTGCTCTGGCTCCACGGACTTCACTCCACAGCACCTAGAGCTGGCTGGCAGCAGCTAGTCTCTTTACTTTGCTCTGAGAGCTATTTTATAATTAAATCAGGTAAAATCAACTATCTGCAGCTTGATTTCTATGCAAAATTCACAGCAGCAACAGGCCAGCAAAAGAACTTGAGTGCAGTTTTAGTAAGGTTATTAGATTAACCACGACAGCATGAATAAAGTAGTTTATCTAAATAAAATCTCATCCTTCAACGTACAAGGTGATTGCTTTTGGCATCACAAATAAATCACTTGTTCCTTTCACTTTTTTTTTTTAAGTCAGGTGCCTTATTTGCTTCTTGTTCGATGGAGCTTAGCAGAGAAGGACGGAATCTGCAGCCTCTGCAGATGGGGACTTCTTGGTGGGCCTCCCCATGAAATGTGCACAGCCAGCCCAGCCCCAGACTTCTTAAAGTCTCCAGCACTGCCTGAAAAAGTGAAATTCAGCCCATTGTCCATTCTTCTAGGCGGACAGAATTTAAAGTTTAAATTTTTTTGTGAAATCATGAGACAAGGGATACAGAGCACCAGCAACAGAAGACTTCTAGCTTCCTTTAAAATGCTTTTTCCAGTCCCTATGGGCTTAGCAAGATGAAGGGAATGTCTGCTCTGATATGACTGAACAGGATGTAAGTACGTCTAAGCCAGCTGTAAGCTACCATCACCACAGTAGCAGTTTGAGCACAGCAGTCTCAAGCTCCAGCACAGCCTAATTTACCCACTTTCTCAGGCTCTGAAGTAAAGGCAAACCCTAGCAATCCCAAATGACATGGCAGATCCTAAATCCCTGCATGCAAAACTCTATAAAGACTGAAAATATCTCACTGCTCACGGAGATGATAACATATCTTGCAGCATAGAAACAAGGCTTCTCACTTTAGTTAAATCACTGCCTTCCTCCATATCCCTTTGTATGAATTGCACCAGACAGATTCAGCCTGTTCCTGAATGTAGGCTGCAAACACTAATCAGATCTCCAAAGGGGCCTTTGGGATGATTGACGGGGAAGCCCTTAATAAAGGCTTTCTGATTTTGGCAGGAGAGCAAGCAAGAAAAGGAAGCAGCTTGAGTTACTTGAAATGCTGAGGTGGAGGCGTTTGATAAACTGTGATGGGAGAGATGTTTGATGAGCTCTGAGCAGAGAGCAGCTGTAGGAATTCTGATGGGCTGGCTGAAATGGCCATGGGGTTAGTGGTTAAGTCGTGATTTTCGATTCCTGTCATTGGCAGAGAGGAGGTATATAGAGTACAGTTAGCAAAATGAAGATGAGCAGAACAGTGCTAAATTTTCAGAGAAACAAGGAGCCTGGAGACTTCCTGTGCATTTCACAGGTCACGTCTGAAATCCTTGGAATGTCAAGGTCTTGGAGATGGACACTGTTTTCAGAACTCTCACTGAATTCTGTGGTAGATTTCTAAAGACGTGAGAGGAAGAGAATTTTTAATTTTGCATCCTGTGCTGTGAATAGTGGAAAGGCTAGTGAAAATACTAAGAGCATCTCAAGTAACAAGTGACATGACAAGAAAAAACAGCCTCAAGTTGCCCCAGCAGATGTTAAGGTTGTATATCAGGAAGAATTTCTTCCCCAATGGGGTTATCAAGCACTGGAACGGGCTGCCCAGGGAAGTGGTTGAGTCTCCATCCTTGGAGGTATTTGCAAGACACGTAGATGTGGCACTTGGGGACATGGTTTAGTGATGAACATGGCAGTGCTGGGTTAATGGTTGGACTCAATGATCTTAGAGGTCTTGTCCTACCTAAAACATTCTGTGATTCTCTAACAGTTTCAAGGCAATAAGGCACTGAAAAGTAGCTGAAAAATTGTCCAGGAAGAAGCAAAGAAATGCTGACAGCATCAGTTTACTGAAGAGGGCCTGAAGAGTTGCATTACAGTTGGTTTACTTTGAGCAACACCAACACACAAGACTTTGCTTAACCAGCCCATGAGTGGAAACAAGTGATGTTTAACGAGGGAGGGTTTACTCAGGCTTCCTTTGGCAAAAGCAGATGCAATTTGATTTTCTCACAATTCTTACGTCCTGAGAATACCTAAATTGTTGCTATGGGTGTGGAAAGGTACAACAACCAAGTAACACACCAGACTAACAGTCTGAAACATTAAAATATGGCTTCACGTACAGATTCACCACAAATGGAATATTATAGTAAATCATAGCATGATTACACCTAATTATATAATGAGAATAGTTTATTGCAGATATATAACCCTGTCTGTGTGTTTTCCCAACTTGGTTCCATTCTGCAAGGCAAAAATGGCACTGTATACATGACACAGCATTTATACTCCACGTAAAAGACATGAGACTACTGCTGAATGTATGTTATTAGTCACCAATCCAGTTTTCCCCTCAGACTGAACTCCTCGTATTATCTGACTAATGCATCTTCCAAGCTTTATACCTGACTTCTTTGTGTCCATTCATACAGCAATTATAGGTTATGTTCTCTGACTTAGCCTAGAAAGGGTTTTACTTCCTTCCTTTCAAACATGGGAAAGGGAGAAAAAAACTTAGGAAAAAAGCAACAGCACTGGGCATAGTTCAATCTCAAACTATTCTGTTCAGCCTCTAATTTAATTCCCAGGACGGATCCGTATTCATTGACCCAAAAAGTCTAGCCTCCATCCCATGGAATTTTGCTATTAACTTCACAGGGATTCCACCTGAAAGAAGTATAATAAAAAGTTCTTTCACCAGATTGAAAGGTTGAGGTACAGAGGGCAAAAATACTCATTGAAAATTCAACAGATGCATCGCTTTTAGAAACAATCAAATTCGCCCAGGTAACCTCAGTTTGTCCTCCTTTATGACCCAGTTTAAAGAAATCTTGAGTAAAACTTCACATCAAAATGTCACAGGAAAATACACAGTTGTATTCAATGTTTGGGACTTCAAGGTGGAGAGAACGTGGTGTTACCCTAGAAGATATCCTACTGGTACATAAGATGAATATTTTCTTATTTTAACAACTAATATATTTTGACATTGATATTAAGACCTGCTTAGAGATAGAAAGTTTTAGCTGGTATCTAAACTAGATAAAGCAGTATTTACATTTTTGCAGTACTGTACAATGAAATCATTATTAAAAGATGCATCCCATCTTGGAATCCCTTCGTACATTTTGATTGACATTTCTAAATGCTGACTTCTCTAGCTAATAAGGGAAGTAAAAGAAGTGATTAAGAAGTTGACACTAACTTTATGAAGATAGGTTTCTTCTTGAAATATCAGTTGACAGCTAAGATTTGCCAAGCACCATGGATCACGATTGCAAAAAATTCTGAAATATGGCCAATATTCTTGAAAAAAACTCAATCAAATTCCCAAACTTCGTGTTAATCCAATTTGTTCTGTGTGCCTGGGAACTTTTCAGCTGAAAATTATTCTTCTCTAAGAACATTTTCTCCTTTGTTAAAAAAAAAAAGCCAAGCCCCCAAAAAACATCAACAAGGGGGAAAAAAAATCTTGTTCGTATTTCAGTATTAGAGTCATCCACTCTTGTTCCAAATCCTCTGCCAAAATTTTCACACTTCATACCATAATTCAAATCAGAATATGGTATAATATAATAAAACTTGTTACCTTACCTAATACATTATTGTTATACAGTTTAATACTATGCTGTATCCCCAGTCCAGCCATCTGATTTGATCCAGCCAAAGATCAGAAAAGGTGGAATTAGGAAAATGGGGATACTAATCTTATATAACTGGGGGAGGGGGATGGAAAGGATGGGGCAATATGGAACTTCACGACAACAAACTAACTTATTACCAGTGATCTCAAGTTATATTAATTTTTCATCCTTTGTATTTTTAAAAGTTTACTTTAGAAATAAACTCCATGGGGTTCCTGGCAGAGCTGCTCTGCCACAACAGTTTATATCGACCATCTGTGGTGTGCCAGAAGCTTCCCGAATGTTCTGCCACCTGACTCAAAATCCTGAAGCTTTTCACGTTTTTCTGCCAATTTTCATCCATACTATGTCTGTTTCCAACACTGAAAACCTAAAAAAGCAAAATATATGTCTAAAAGATGCACAGGATAGTAAATTCAGCCGTAATATCATGGCCAAAAGAAAAGACCAAAGACTACAGTGATCTGGGTCTGTGAGCTCTGGTCACTGGGGACAGTTGCATACTCTGAAAATAGAGTTGTTAAAGAGAAACAGCTCTTGTTGTCTGTGCCTTTTCTAGGGATACAGCACACACAAAACTTGGTGTCATTTTCTTTTAGCACACAATAATGTTGGGCCAGATGTAAGGCTGATTTCTATTTCTGTAGGTGACCAAAACCTTCTTTTTGTCACCACAGATAACATTTCTTCTGTCAGTGTTTCACTTTCTCACATGAAAAGCACATGAGAAAAATATAACTATGCTTTGATAATGTTTGGTCAATTTGCAATAAATGAAGACCCCCTTCTGGAAAACACAGCAGATGAGAAAGTGCAAGAGGAAAAGGACACTAAAATAATTGAACTGCTCTGCTTGCCAACAACAGGAAAGGCCATGATTCAGGAAAAGATTCAAATTTTTGCTGCATGGAAATGAACTACCAAAAAACTATGAAAGCCTAGGGTGGTCTCCCAAAAGCTCATATTAAAGAGCAGCAGTGTAACGGTTGGAAGCCACGTGAGCAAATCTACAATAATTTCCTTCTCAAGAGCTAATAATAAATAATAATAAAAACTAATAATAAATAATAAAAAGATTTGGTCCAGCTGTTTCTGTACAATTCTATTAATGCTAGACAAGTCCTAAAGCATCTAGAGTCATGTTAATTTTTTGCTGCTCAAGCTATATTTAAAGCAGACTATAAAAATAGTCTGCTCAGACAACATTGATGCCACAAAATAGATAGCTATAATTCATCAATATCTTATATTTCCGTCTGACACTTGAGTAATAATACCCAACTTGCTCTTACAAATAGCTGCCCACTGCCGTTTTTAAACCAAGATGTTAAATCCTTCTCCCTGGCCACTTCCAGCACAAAGGGCTTCTTTTACATCTCCAAATGACTCTTTAATTGTGATTGTCCCAACCCCAGCTTGCTGAGTTTGCTGCTGTCTTCCAGCTGGGCACCCGAGAACAGTCAGGTTTCCCAGAGCTCCAGGGTCAGCCTTTCTAATAAACCCTCTCTATTCTTGAGCAACACTAGCAACATGATTTAAAGGGTGGTGTCATTTCCTAGCCCTGCATGTAATAAGCCTCCTCTGTGATCAGAAAGGGCCTGCATTCCATATTTGTTTTGCCGTGGTATAAACCAAATCCATGGCTACTCCTAACCAGGATGTTGAGATCCCACGGTTTAAATGCTTATCTCAGGCTGGGTTCTGCAGAAACTTTCCAGAAATGCTTTTAAACAAATATGTTTAAAGAATATCAAAGAAAAGCAAATATATATGTCAAGCACCCACTGGTACTGGAGTTTTAGGAATTTTAGGGGGGTGGTGTTAGTGGTGGGTTGGTTCAGGGGTTTTCTTTTACTTTGTCTATCTCAGCTAAAGGATTTTGTCTACTTGCTTGGAATTCATATCTTGTGTAAGCCCAGTTTTTAAGAGTAATTTAGCTGAAATATTCTCAGCATGCATTCTTAAACAAGTTTTTATAACTCCTGGAGCTCCCATGAAAAAGCTGAGTGTTCAAAAGCCAAAGTCTTTTTCTAACTTTCCTCACATACCCTTTGAACTTTTTAAACGGGTAATGAATTTTCTCAGCTACATGCTTCAGCTGGTTTCCTTGGATTGGATGCTGATATTAAGAACACCACCAGCTGTCACTTCCTTTACCAGACTCTAGACAATGACTCAGAAGTGTGTTGGCCTTTGCATGTATTATCCAGCTTTTGCCAGCGCAGTAGTCTCAAACCTGCATTGACAATTCCCATGTTACTGGATTAAGTGTGCCTTAAAATAATGCACAGACGAGCTTCCATGCTGAGCCTTTTAACTTATATTCTCTCTCCTGCTATTGTTGTCATATTTCTCTCTTTACCTTTACTTTTGTAAAATTTACCACAGCCTTTTAGATTATACCAGGACTTTGCAAATTGTTTGACAAAAGCCTATGAGAAGAAGCATGTCAGGAAAAACAAAATCTACTGGTTTCAATATACCGGCACTCACTGCAGGTTCCACAATAGTAAAAATATTTCCAAAAGCTAAACACATTCACCTGCCATTAGCAACATTTTGTCCCCTGTGACTGTGCTGGGTTACCTTTCTCTCATGCACAGCTGTCTGACTGACCTCTGTCACAAGCTGCTTCTAGTAACAGATTACTTTGTCCACGTCAAAAGCTACTACTGATTCTTTTCTACACATAAAAATAGTTCTCTCTCCTCTTGGCCTACATGCATCTTTCCCAGTGACAGTCTTCCTTTTATTTTTCCTTTTTTTTCACTGCCTCCCCCCCCCCAAAAGAGACTCCAAATGTTTACATTTCTTAATTGAATTTATGTAGAAAGGAAGTCCAAGTGAACTTTGGCTTGCGTTCAACAGTAATTCAGATAAGAAATAGAAAGAAGTTTGATTTTAAAGGAGACAAATTAGAAACTTGAGACACTCAATGTTATTCAGTGACATGTCAAATGTTTATCAAGATATCTTTTATAACATATTTAATTGTTTCGTGTAATTTGAGTAATATGAAAGACCAGTAATAATGAATGTTTTATTGTGTTACTTTTTGAAGCGCTGTCTGAAATCCTGAAACATTTAGAAAGGATGCTATAATTAGACTTGGCTGGAAACTTTTTGATTAAACACTTTTCATTTGAAAAATGCTGATTTGTTAGAAGTGCAATTTTTTGCAGAAATGTATGTGTTTTAATGAAACTTTAATGAGAAAAGCTTCTTAAGTCAAATCAGGAGACAGTTAGAGATGAACCATGACAAAACTGAGCTCACAAAGGTAAGCCATTGTTCTGCTGTGTCCTGAGACAGTGACCTAACTATGAGGCTGTTTCAGTCTGGGATCCCTGTAAATGATAAAGGATAAACTGCCACAGTATTAGACATTAACTGGCAGCTTATCTTTTCTTCCACATCTGATCTTGTGACCTACTTTCTCCATAGCCGTCTATGCATTTACTTATTGTAGAAACTTTGCCACTTTAGCCTTATCACGTTGTCCTGACTTACTGCATTCTCCTTGGCTATCCCAGTTCATTAGAATCTAAATTTTGAGTACTTCTGGATGTCTAACTCTTCATTCCACTAGGCCACCCTGCACACTGTACCCAAATTCAGGGGAGCTTATTTAGTTGGGCAGCTTTCTTTAACTGGTGTTTGTTCGAACCAGTTCAAGATGACGTTTTCTTCATGTCACTGAATTAAACCAAAGATAAACCCCTCAAATTCTGCATGACTTTGAGAGTTCACGGAGCAGTCTTTAAAGTTTCATCTGCAATAAAAAATACAAGTAAACCAGTCAGTCAGTCAGCCAGTCAATTAAGACTGAAAAACCACTGTGACCTTTTCAATCTACTTTAGAAATTCATAAAGAGTTGCTTTCCAGAATGAGTAGGATTGCTTGATATAGTGTAATAGACTGGAGCCAAAACTAACAAGATCTTTGAAGGTCTTGAATAGTCTGCTTCCAGTGAAGTCTAGAGTCTCCCAGACTTGTTACCTGGCACACGAGCTATACCATCAGTTCTCATGAACAGATTGTGAAATTTGCAATTTCCTAGGAAAATTTTTGTGCTGCAATCTACCCTGATTTTTTTTCTGTTGTCAGGCTGCTCACTTCTCATGCCAGCTGCTCCACCCACCTGTTCCCCTGTGTATAACTTAATAATCTCCATTTGATATAAACTAGAGCAGACCGAGGAAGTGTAAACTTTCAGTGTAGGATGATAGCACGGGGCGATTCTGGGGGAGTAGAATGTCTGGCAGTATACATTCAGCAGGCACAAGATTTTTGATCTGCAGTAATGAATAGATTGCTTCAGGAATAATCTTCATTAAGTTGGTTGGTGTTGTGGGGATTGATTCTACAAGGTGCTGTTCATCTTGTAGCCGCACAAACATTTTTTGAGCAAATGAAATGTTCTTCTCCACTTTCTCATCTTTAGCATTCCTCAGAAGTCACAGCAAGGATTCTGTATCCAAGCAGGAATTCTAACTCCTACAGTCAGAGGATGAACAAACTGACGGACGCATTTTCCAGTCTTTGATCAAAAACCACCCTTCCCACACCATAAAAACACCCTACTCCCACACAGCTTTAAACCTCCTATGGAGCTTCCCAAAGTCTTGTATTGAAAGGATGGTGAGGATTTCCTAGAGCTTTAATAACTCACTGTTTCAATCCATTGGTATGAGATCTGTGGTGAAAAATGATTTGCTGTCATAGGAAATGGTGGTCTTTCTTCAAATGTCAGCTGCTGAAAAGCTAAACATCGAAGCAGCAGGCAAGCTGAACAGACTCTCCTCCACTCTGAAAGAGAACTTTCAGTTTCTGGTTTGTCCCATCATTCATAAGATGGCCAGAAAGATGTTTTAGAGTTCCTTATTTCTCCCCACTGACCAACGAGGCAATCTAGATTAGCAGATTGAAGTAAATGTCTAACTTTAGAGAGTTAAACTTTTAAAGCTGACGCGAAGTCCACTCTAGAAATGTTTTTGCATCTGTCACTGCGTACATGTACAAATATCTGTACAACATTGCATAAGACTATGTACTTTCATATCAACATTATTTCAAGTCTTTGAAGATCAGCTGTAAGTACATAAATTATCAAGATTATCTTTAAATACTTTATTAATTTAATGAGAAATTTTTCACAGTTTTCTCAATCTGGTGAAAAATGTTTCCCCTTTAAAACCAGGAAATATAGAACTAATTAGTTTTCTAATTTTAGATTTGTATATCTTGGTTTTGATTCCACATTTGTTTAATTGCACTTATAAGTGTTGGTAAAGGGGTTAGATAATGAACAAAGGTTATTAGCTAAGTAATTTAAACAACTTGTTTGTTTTACAGAATCACAGAATGGGTAAGACTGGGAGAGAGCCCTGTGGGTCATCTGGTCCAATCTCCCTGCTCAAGTAGGGTCATCCCAGAGTGCATGACACAGGACTGTGTCCAGACAGTCCTTGAATATCTCCACTGAGATATCTCTACAACCTCTCTGGTCAATCTGCTCCAGTGCTCTGTCCCTGCACAATAAAGAAGTTCTTCCTCATGTTCAGGTGGAACTTCCTGTGCATCAGTGTCTGCCCGTTCCTCATGTTCTTTTGATGGGCACCACTGAGCAGAGCCTGGATCCATCCTCTTGGCACCCTCCCTTCAGATACTGACAGACACTGATGAGGTCCCCTCTCATTTGTCCTCTCAAGACTGAACAGGCCCAGCTCCCTCAGCCTTTCCTTGTAAAAAAGGTTCTCCAGTCCCTTAATCATCTCTGGTGCCCTTGGCTGGACCCTCTCCAGGATCTCCATGTCTCTCTTGTACTGGGGAACCCAGATTTGGACACAGCACTCCAGGTGTGGCTCACCAGGGCCAAGCAGAAGGGCAGGACCAACTCCCTTGACCTGCTTTGTAGTGTATCCAAACACTTGACCTTACTTAGTCCAGAAGTGCCCCTGCCTTTACTAGGTTCTGTAAAATGAGCAGAAGTTATCTGCCATGCCTCTGAATTAGAGGGATAACTCACCACTGAAATCTATGGGGAGTCAGAAGTTTAAATCTGGATAATGGAATACCTACATGTACCTGGGCTTCAATGTTCTTAGCATGCTGAATCTGCTCTTCTCCTACTGATCTCGGTGCCAAGTTAACTCAGAGTCTCCCATTTCTCTGCCTGGATACAAACTCCATTAAAGGCTGGCAGTAGCTCTAAGGATTAACAGCTGGGAACACAGCTAAGTAAAGAGGTGTAGAGTCCGTTTGGACTACAGCAGTGGAAGCAGAAAATCTTGGGGCAGGAAAATAGATCCAGCTGATATCATCTGGAATATTTTGAAAACAAGATATAAAGAGCAGATCAGCAAAAGCTCACTGTGGAAGGATGGAATTAGAAATTACAAATTAAAGTCTGTGCCACATAGGCAAAAAGAAGGAGAATTTATGACAGGCAAAACATTACTAACTCTTAATCACCACAGGCTTAAGAGAAATAGGCCAGAGAGCAGTATGAAAATAATAAACTAATGTTGCAAATTAATATAGAGGTAAGGGATAGGATCTCCTTATGCTTTTTAGAAGCAACAGCAGTTTTCTAGTTCCCCTCATATAAGATCAAGACTGTGATCTGTTAGCGCTACAGGTACCTGCATTTCATTTATTATTTCTCCACATAGAAATATTTTAGTCTAGTCTCTCTAATTATTACATATTCATAATGTGTGTTCAGGTCCTTCTCTCCCAAAGAACTTTTCTAGCACTCAGCTGAGTATTTTTCCAAGGGAGTCCGTATCTCAATGATCTGAACGTACAGCACTTATTTCTAAAATCTGACTACTGCTGCTGCTCGTTTTCCTCCAAATATCCAATTTTGTGCTTTAGATGTTGTCACACAAGGTGGCAGACAGGATCTCCTGTAACAAACCTGGAAGAATTTTTATTTCTGTAGCTGTGACAAGATGCAGTCCTAAAATTCCAGCACTTTAACCACACCCAAACACACAAGCAGTGTATTCCAGCTTGTTTTGCAGCACACCACATCATGGCTGTTTCCAAAAACCTTCACCTGGGGTATACATCCACATATATTGACATGGACACATGGATTATACTTCTAAACTATTAACAGCTGTTCTGTGTGGGCCTGATAAATACTCCTTACATGTATGACACAATTTGTTAAATTATTTCACTCTTACACTTAGGAAAGAACAAATCCTGCCAACATTTATGTATGTGCTTGGCTTTACCAGCCTGACTACTCCTGGCATCAAGTATGATTTTCATAAGATCAAGGCCTAAGATATCATATGCAATAACTTGGAATAGAAATGCTTTCTAGAAAAATAACACTTGCCCTAGATGAAAGCTACTGAGATTTCATCATGATTATCATCAGCAGCCTAGTGAATAAACATGAGACACTCGGGCATTTACTCTGGTCAGGCATCAGGGAGAAAAACAACATGAAACAAAGGAGGGAGAAATGAGGCAGAAGGGTAGAAACGGTTCTTTATAGCTTCCAAGTGTTGTAACTTACTCTGAAATGTCTGGGTATTCTTAGTGAAAAGTCAGGCAGGCCTAGAAAAGGGCCAAATGTGTTTGTTGGGATGGAATTTAGTGCTAGACAGGTTTCAAAAGTAAAGCTCTGGAATCACAGTATCTTTGTTTCTGAATACCACACCTGATTACTGCAGAATTGTTTAATGTATCTACCAGGAAAAGCAGATCTCTGTCTAAAGGTTTTCTCTTTCTTGTTAGTGTAGTGGAAGAGAGTATATGATAGGATACAGGTGATTAATAAAGAATCTCATGCTGCTCCGTGTCTGATATGACCTAGATTTCCAAAAAGTGGGTATTTACTAAAATGAATAATTTAACATCCCAAAAAACACAGGGAAGCTGTGTCATAGTGTGGCTTGGAAATCAGTCCAGTTTATTCTATAATTTCTTTGATGACAAAGAAAAGTTTCCCTTTTTTTTATAACTTTGCTTCTTTTCACTGCCTACTTTGGACATTTTTCTCTGCTGCTACTTCTCATCATTAGACCTTATCTTCTTAAATCACCCTCTCATTTTCTGTCAAATCCTGATTTCCACAAGGGATCCATTACAATATCCCTGCACTGAGAGGATCTGAAGAAGGCATCCCCTAAACAACCTCAAGTTACTGGGAAATTTTAAATGGTAAGTCATGGACAAGCTAAACTAGTGACTTCTACTATTTCTACTGAAATACCCTAAGTTTTTGCATCTGTTAAAAAAGGGCTCCAGACCATCACATTCCTCGTACATGCTCCTAGTAGCAACTTATTTAACATTTTTCTCCTATTAAATGTTTTCTGTATCTTAACTGCAGAATCTGGGGGTCCTTCCCAGCTATTTGGTCTCACTGCCATCTCTGTCTGCATCCCAACCCCATGCCAAGACAGGCGTTCACAAACTTTCTGATTCCCCCCACCACTTTTTCCCATTCCTTACTTCCCATGGGAAGAAAAACAGACATGAAGGGTAGGAGAGGGTTGTAATATGCTGTGGCCAAGTCTTCAAGGAGCACAATCAATGTCATCAGGTCCCAGTGTTTAGATATAGTCATGAGTCATTCAGTGTTTAGAGTAAAACAATCATTACCCCTCACATAAAATGAGAAGGTGTTAGAAGCAATCAGAGTCCAGCTCCTTCCTTTTATGAGGGACAGACCCAGGAATATCATCCTGGAAGGTCTCTGGTAACAGAATCTTTGAAAGACAGATCACAGGCAGAGTAACTTACGTCATTAGGACTTCCCCCGTTGTTGAGGAAGTTATTCCTTATTGCTAATGTCTACATTAGCCACACTGGAATTGCATTCTAATTTCCAGATGCGTGTGGGTGAGAGGAATGGAAAAGGATTAAGGGACTTAGCGTGAAGGTGTTGCAAAAGTTACCTGGTGGGCCACCTTGCAAGGGCTAAAGCTACTGAAATGAACAGCTTGCATAGCCATGGTCCCAGGTCTGAAGGGACTTGTGAATAAAAATTGAATCAACAATAAAGGGCATAATTTCTAGAAGATAAATGACATTTTAAACAGGGTGTTGTAGGAGAAGGAATAAAGTGTGCTGCAACTGTCCACTGCTTGTGAAACTGTTGAACCACTTTGTGGTTTCTTTTTTTCTTCCCTTTTTATTTCTCTGTTACCATTCAAAGAGGTTTCTAATAACTATACCACAGCTAGAGCTTATAACTTCCTGCTGTGATTTGTGGGCAACAAGACTGTTGTGTTCCTCTATTCCTTGACAGTGAAGAAAAAAGGAAGGAATTGGAGGTTTCTTCCTGAGACACTACAAGAAGAGACAGAAGAGAATGAATTGCATTGCTACACTAGGCAGTAAAGGACTTCAAATTCTCCTCAAACATTTTTCTGAGACAAAAATGGCAGTAGGGTCACTGAACAAATGATCTTTTACTTGAAAACTGTTAGGAAAGACAATCACAGAGAGAATATTAAAGTTCTTAAAGTGCCGATAAGATTATGGCATTACCTCTATGAGAAGATCTGGTTTGGAAGGAAATATGCTCTGAGGAAACAGAAGAGAATGAATAATATTATCAAACCAGCTGCTGAGCATAGCAAATGGAAGTCTGCTTCATCTGACCTTTCTGTCTCTATAAACAAAAATGCACACTATGCAGGGCTTGAGAGCCCTGAAATAAGGAGATAATTTTCCTAGTCTTTTTTTTTTTCTCTAGATAGTAGAAACAGATTGTGAGCATGAATTCAGGAAATTCAAACCTTATCCTATGATCTAAAAGTTGAGAGAACAAGTAAAGAACAAGGAATAGGAATTGCCGAAAGTTTGTGTACTGCAGGGAATTATTTAGAATTGTGCCCAGCATTTTCCAACCTCCTCTGTTTTCATACCAGTCACAGTACTCATTAGGTTCCTAAGAAGCCTTTGAGAAAGCCATTCTCATTTTGTTATGCAAGAGGTCAGGCATACTTGGGTGACTTGATTCACCTCACTCTGTTCAGTAGCTATTCCAAAAGGATAACTGTCAGAAGCTGGAATGACAACCTGCTCTTATCTACCCTATTTGGCCAAGTTCAGTGAAGGATGGCCTCATTTGGAGATCTGCTGATCTGCCACTCACTGAGCTATTCAAACTCTAGCCCCCAAGGAGAACTACTCCTCCAGTTCCTCTTAGTTTCTCTCAAGCTATTTCAACTTCTGCGGACCAGCAGGCACCCCGTAGTGGGGTGTAACTCTCCCTTGCAGACTACCTGGTGCAGTAGAGGCTGGAGCAACTGAATCCAGAGTCTATCTCCAAAAATCTGACTCCTAAGTGAAGTTCCTGACTTCTGCCAACACAACAGCACTCCTTCTCCTTAATCTCTTGCCAGACTGTCCAGTCAGCCATCAGAAACAGCCTCATGGGAACACAGAATGATTGGATCCAAGCAACAGCGTGCAGTGTCACATGAGACTGAACAAGCCCCACATCAAGAACCGAGAAAGCATAATTCAAACCCTGTAGAATTCTACCTCTGGAGAACAATTTTTGGCAAAGAGGTTACCGAGGCAGACAGCTCGCAATCTTATTTTAATTAAAGCAGGCAAGTTATTCTGAACAACTAAATTCACAACATGAGAAAAACCACACAGAGCAGACTACAAATACTGATGCAAAACTCATAACTGAACTTACAGACATGAGAAAAACGTGCATCAAAGTTATATCATTGGATTATCCTGACAAGGAAAACGCAGACTTTGTTGTTGAAATAAAATGGTTTCTTAAGATATTAAAGCCACATCCTTGGGACAAGTCATGAAACTAATTATCACAAGACTAGACTCTGGTTTGCTGTGCGTATCTGATACCAGAAAGTATCTCTTGACCATCTGCTCTTAGTGCTTCTATCACATAAATGTCCATGGTTTTGTCAGAGTCATTGAAACAGAAGTTTCCAAACAGGTAAGGAAGGGTGAGGGCATAACTGCTGTTCCATTCCCACACACACCGTGATTCCTTCCCTTCCTGCCATTGTAGTAATGCCAAACTCAAGCTTTAAAAAAATAATCATAAACTAGGCCTCTCTAAAGTAAAAATAATGACTTCATAGAAACAGAATTGAAAAAAATAACCAAACCAAACAGCACACTGCACAAGTAGGCAGGGAGTGTACAGGGCAGGGAGTTGTTCTTGTTATTCCCCTTTGACAGTGCATTGTTCCAATTTCTCTTAAGATTTCTCTAAGCATATTTTAAAATTAGTGGCAGATGATAATATCTATAATTACTTAATTCATGAACATGTTTAGAAGAGACATCACTTATCTTCAGACTGCTTCATTATAGCATTGTATTTCTGTAGCCGATACATATAATGTTCTTCTGTTCATGATTTTCTCAGAATACCTTAAAATTCAAGATTCAACAGAAGCCAAACAACACAGAAGAGAAAAATTGGCCAGACATCTTTTCTAATTGAGTGTACTCAACAAACCAGCTAGAAACAGTTTCAAAATACACTTCCTACCCATGTATCTTGGTAATATGTACTTGGAAAAACATGCACTTTCAAAGTCATGGGTATTCAGATGTAGGATAAAATTAATGACGAAGACAGGAAAAGGAAAAAAATTGCAAAAGTATCTGTGGTCCTTGATTGTAAAACAAAACAAAACAAAACAAAAAAAAAGGCAAGCAATCACATTATTAGCTCCACTCACATTTCATGCAAGATGACCTGCTCTACTTTTAATAGAACTGATTGCCATTTGCAATTAGAAAAGTTTTACCCAATGGCCTCTGCTCTGCTAAAACAAGACTATATTAGTATCCTACTTGAAAGGTATCAGATAAGTTTGACACTAAAACCTTCATTGAACGCTATTCTAGTGTTCGGTTTTAAGATATACACAACAGAAATGACATTGAGCTTTGACTTCCTTTCAGCTGAAATAACAAAAAATTCTTCCTGCTGATGATATCCTCATAAAATAACATTTAAAAGTCAATAACATATTATTAATACAAAAAGAAGGTTGGCCAGTAGTATGAAAATCCCCAGGGACACTCTCTTAGCAGATAGTTTTTCACTTGTATTTGCGAGCCTTTCAAATTGTTCAACAGGAGCAAAATTCGCCCTTTTCCATATCGTAACTTAGAATTATTAATTTGCCAAATCAACAAGTCTCCTAAAGCAGCATTGTTAGGGGAGTTATAACAAGAGACATACAGCTTAGCTACAGGGGGAAAAAATTCCTTTTGTAATTTAAAAGAAGTGGTGCTTCCCATTCTGCTTCGGCACTTTCCCTCGTGTATGTATATTGTTGCCAGCTCATGAAGAAACTGGCTGTGAGATTTGAACCCCGCAGGAGATACAGATGGCTCCTTGATTTCCTTATTGGTGAAATAAAAAGGAATTCTGCCTGTGGACAGAAAAGTGGGGTTTGTTTTTTATTTTCCATTTACTGATGATGAAATTGCCCATATGAGGACTGCAGCAATCCCTGCTGCATTTCTTGCTTGTGTAGCCATCAATGAGCTAGCATGCACACAATTGTCCAAACCTAGATTAAACATTGTAAATGACCACAGCATTTTCTTCCTGGAGCTGAAGCTATGATGTGATCTACGGCCATTTTCCCCTTATTTGGAGGCTGCAGGGTTCATACTCCGGGCACAGCAAAAACACAACACAGAGCTATCAAGCAAAAGTAATCCTCTTTATTTCAAAACAGATGACTAGCTATTTGCATGGTTAAAAATACCAGAGTTTTCCCTGGGTAATCCGCTAGCCAGTCTGATCTACTTTTTTCCCCCCATAATGCTAGGTCATTCTTGGATTAAAAACAAGAGACTACACCCTTAGAGAAATTTTCTTTAATACATTAACAACATAAAACAAATAAAGAAAAATAAAAACCAATCACCTAGAGCTTCACAACTCATTAGCTTTCTTCCAGCTGTATTTTCGTATGATGTTGCAAATATTCAATATTGTAAACCTCTTATGCATGGTAGTTCAACTTTTGCAATTATTAGTTTTTTATGCATCCTGTAAGAACAATTGAGGTTTCTGCAAGCATAAAAATTGTTTAAAAACTCCTGTCTACCAAAGCAAGCAATCTCCTGAGGAGGTGGTGGTAGACACAGCTTGCCTCCTTTGTTGCACACAGAGCTAGGATTTTGCAGAGGAGTCCCAACTTCAGTGGTAATGAGTGAGATCTAGTGAATATAACTGTAAATAGCTGAAGGTCCTGGGTGTGACAGTGTTAGATATTCATTGTAGGAATAGATGGGTGGCAGGTGAGACAGCTCTCCCTGGCAATTCTATAAGTTTTGGAGTTGTATACTACAGTGGCATGAAGCAGGAAGAAATTAAAGTGCTTGCTTAGAAGTCAGTATAAATGACCCAAGCCATCAGATAGATGGTTTGAGATAGGAATTAATTCTTGGGTAAATGGCAAGTGTTGACAGCAATATTTTTTTCCATCACTTATATATATAAACATTGATTTAATTTTTTTTTTAATAAAATGATGATATGAAAAGAAAAGTTGACCTAGAAAGGGAAAAATTTGCCAGAACCTACATCTTTTTGAAGCAACACTAAAAAGATTTTTTAAAAAATTAAAGGGCTCACAACTTAGATTTCTGAGAAAATTCAGGCTTACTAGCAATATCACTCTTTTTTTAAGAAAATAAGTGCATACAACCATCAAGCCCATTTTAAGACATATCCCACACTGAGAAATTACTGGCAAGGTATCTTTTATAACATTACACTAATATAGATCTCTGGTAACAGCCTTACACAGGCTGTCACTGCTATTCTCTGATGTAGGAGGGAGACAAGTATGTGAGGCAGCACAGACTGGCAGAGCAGGCTACACACATTACACTTGCCAAGACTCCTGAGGGATGGAGCAAAACCACCATTCAGCCAAACTCTGAATGCCTGTGGAGCCTGTGCAAGTCTAGCAACGATAAACAGTGACACCTAAGGGTAGGAGTGCACATTTCCCAGAGGAAACAAACATTCATGCAAGGAAAGAAAAAAAACAGCTATCCAAGTCCTCTCAAAATCACCTTTATGATTCCCAGGGTGTAAACAAAGTGGGGGAAAAAAAAGGCACTTTTAAAAGGGCGAGTTGACTATCACAGTACCTACCCAGAACAGAAAAACTGACAGAAAAAACCCTTCAGTCAAAGCATCTGCTTCCATTATCACCTAGGGCAACTTCAGCCACCTTTGTCCTATGTGTAGAGTTTAAAAAACCCCTTCTAGCAGGGAAAATTTTCACACCCAGGACATTAAAAGCACTATAGTGCAATATTGTCAATACTGTGATTAATAGCATATCAATTCCACAGCAAAACAAATCCTCCAAAAAGGTCAAACAGTTATCCTCTCTGCAGAAGAAATTGTTTCCACATCTGGAAGAACATGTTTGCAGATTTGTATCACACAGAAACAACAAAGCCTGCACATGCTCTAGACAATCTAGGTGTTAGTAGGGGATAGGTGTAGTTTCTGCTCTGTTGTTCTATGACCATGCTACAGGAGCAGGTTTCTTGATAATTTTCTGCTCCCCAGCTCTGATTACTTGCAGGTCCCCACGTGTCCCATTCAGAAACCATAATGCTTAAAGATGCTGTCACCTAAAATAGAAAAATGTACTGGCAACACAATTACATACCAGAGGGCAGGAGACAAAAATCTCCCTTTCCTTCTGGCCTTAACACCTTTGAACTTAGTTTTAGCTCAAGCAATTCCCTTGATGATAAAAGTGAGATACTTTAGCTGAGAATAAGGCCTCACTGGACAGTGATGAATTCAAGTGTAAGTCCCAGCCTCACCATTCTGACACGTCTTCTGTATGTTACTGTGTCGTGTTCCTGTTTGTCCATGTCCCACAATGTAGCATCTGTGTGTTTCTCTCTCTTAATGTCACCAAATGCTAGTTTACACAGAAGGGCTTGCTTAGGTTCTAGCTAGTTATATACTGTACAAACACAAATTAACAGTTTACAAAAATTATTCTGCAATCTTCGATATCCAAGAACATAAAAATAGTCCATTTAGTCTCTCCAGAAACAGTAGCCTGGTAGAGGCTTAGGGAGGAGTGCATAAGAGCAGAACAAACATGCAGTGATGCATCCCAGTGCTCCTCCAGCTTCCAATGGTCTGTGACTTGGGAGCTAACTTCATCAGATAGAAGTCTAATAATTGTGTTTAACAAACTTAGATGACATCTTTCACGGTTTTGAACCTGCACAAACCTTTTGTCATGCTCAATATCCCTCAGCAGCAAACCCCACAGTTCAGATGCACACTATGCAAACACACTGAGTTCTGTTTCTTTGTTTTGAACCTCCTGAGAGTTCATTTTGGTCCTTTTCTTCCAGTCCAGAAAAGACAATGATCACTTAGAGCCTATCACTTCTCTCACAGTTGCTCATCATTTAATAAATCCTATTATAGTCTCCATCAGCAGACTTCCAGAGACTGTAGAGTCATTAGTTCTGTAGTCACTTCTCATATGGAAGTCATCCTGTAACTTCAATCTTCCTTGTTCCTCTTTCTGCTATCAAGTTCTGAGATAAGAAAATGTATGATATTTGTTTTGTTCTCTATATTTATCATCCCCAACACCTATCTGCTTTTTTTTTTTTTTTTGTAATCATCACAGAGCACTGCACTTACATTGTCATTAAAATACTCATAACTGCACTATCTCTTTTCTGCCTGGTAATAGCTAGTTCAGAACTCTTCATCACATGTATAAAGAGAAGAATCATTTTCTTCATCTGTGTTGCTGTACCTTTCTCTACAGTGAATTTAATCTGCCATTTTATCACTCCATGTTACAAGACCTTTCTTCTTTGCAGAAAGTTTTCTCTTTTACTGCTCTGCACAACTTAATGCCATCAGCAAATGTTGCCACCTCCCTCTCTACTCTCTTTCCTAGACTGATTACATTGAATAACATGGGTCTTCATGCAGATCTCAGTGGAATTTGCCAGGTGAAAATCCTACAGAGAAGACTGAACATTTGTTCCTACCTTCTGTTTCCTGTCTTTTCAACTGTTACTAATATATGTGAAGACCTTTCTTTTTTTCCTATGGCAGTTTGGCTTCTCTAAGTATTTTGGAGGGATTTTTGAAGACCTTCTAAAGTCAACCTCAATCAGATCACCTTTGTCAAACACACAACCGTGATTCCTTCAGGGAACTACAGCAGAATCATGAGACATGACTGTTTCCTGCAGAAGCTACGCTAGCTCTTCCTGAATACATTTTATTTATCTATGGCTTCCTTCTCCCTGTAGGGATATCAAATTCACCAGTCAGGAGTCTTCCACATCTTGTCCAAAGTCCTTTCAAAAACTGGTAATGCATTTGCCACCTTCTCTGATAAGGAGGCGTTTCTCAGTGATAGTTTGTTTATATTACACAAGTAGTGGCTCAGCATTACCTAAACAAGAGTTCGCTCACTCTTATCTCTATTTCACTCTTATATCAACTTTTTCAGAATGTCAAAGTAACCTCTGCTTTGATCCCCTAAGGAATGCTTAGAATCTACATTGGCAACAATTTCTTATTAGGAACTTTTAATTTTGTTTGTTTCATTCTTTTAACTCTTACAAGAAGAAGCCCTTCTCCTATACCGAGAGGGCCAGCTGAACAAAGTTTTTATCCTGTACATAGCAGGTGCATTACAAACAAAACCATCAACCTTTTTGATGTTCATTGAAATCTTGACCACAGCCAAATTGGATTACTTGATTGGGTTAAATTTTGGTTAAATTGGCAGTTAAATCAATTTTAGAAGCATATCTAAGGTAATGTCTTCCACTCACAGAGCAAAATACCCATGGAAGAACATTGATTTACATAATACATAAGTTAGGAACTGGATTAAATTAAACTAGTTTGAGAGTATAAAAACTGCATGAACATACTTTAAATTACAGCATTGTTCACATAAATTCAAATAGCAGTTGTACTAGCCCAGTCTATTTATATATTATAATTTGAAGGAATTTCCTGTAGGGATTTTAATGAATAATTGTATAAAGTATTATAAACAACCATATAAAATCTGTTCTTATAAATGGTAATAGGTATTAACTAGAATTAATTGTGCTATGACATTGCTTTCATCTTTATTCAAATCAACTGGCTTTTTGTATAGCACAAATATTCAATATTTTTTGTGATTCATGGACGATAATGAAGATAAATCATCACGGGGGACTACACAAACCAGACTAATCACACTTTGGTGTCTAACTTAGGGGTTTGGCATTTGACAGGTACCTTCCTAACTAACCATGCCTTCAAACTTCAAGACTCAATAAAGAAAAAGTAAACTGACTTTTCACAGGGCAGAGACGCTAAACTACCTTCCTTTAAAGTAGTGAATTGGTCCTGACAGTGTCCCAGTTAATTGGGAGTTTTGTGAAATGGACCAAAAGAAAGCTTAGAACCAAACATATTTATTTGGCTAGAATCAAAAGAGAAACATTTTTTATCTCTTCTGCTAATTTGTATAGAATTCACTTCATTGCTCAAACACGCAAGCAATTCATTACTTGGGGAAAAAAGAAGAAAGAAAATTTAACACCCCTTTCAAGCTGCCATTTGTTGTCAGTTTCCTAAACTCTACATCCAAGACCTTTTCCATTGAACACAATCTTCTCAGGAGGCAAAAAGGAAGACAGATGTCAAAACAAATCTTGCAGAATGGTTCACAAAACTATCCAAGTGCAAACATCAATGCTATGTAGAAGACCTTCACAGCGATCTCAGTGTTACCTGTATTTCCACAAACTATTGCATTAGAGGTGCTCATTCTGCTATCCACTCCCCCAAGCATTACAGCTTTCTAGGAGAGGCTTTCCTGAGCTGTTGGTTCACATCCTTGGGATAGTCCCTCACTTTGCAGTTTTGCAATAATTTAGTCCCCTTGCACTACATTTTACATAATCCTAGCACTGATGACAAATTTAAAATTTTAATATATAATATTGGTCACACTTTCCCTATCATCACCCAGTCCTGACTTGGCTTACCTTAGCACTGGCTGATACAATGCTAATGTCTGATCTGCTCAGTTTGAAAACTAAATTGAGCAGTATAAATAAACCAAGATCTTCCAGCCAGTCATTACACTTTGCCTACAGAAAAAGAAATATATAATCCCTGCTTCCTTGATCATAGCACTATGGATGAAATCCACTACGCACTACCAGAGGCAAATTTAACAGGTTTCTGTTGATAGAGCCTGAGCAATGGGCACCTGGATAATCAACAGCTCCTCCGTAAATTCAGTAGAAGTCAGCCCACAGCTCCTGTTAATTTTGTTAGGATCAGCTAGGGACAAGTTGTTCCCAGCTCCAATGGTTAACACAGTATTGACAGTTCATCCAAAAGAAAATTAATTCTCCCCACAGGCAGGAGGTCTTGGTCTGAAGAGCTTCTATTAAACCCCAGGCAGAGTGTAAACAGCTCTCCTAAGTTATAAAACACATGGAAGGATTGCAGTAGATTCTTGACGTTTTGTTTTCACCTGGGAGGAGCACTTGCAGGAGAGGAGCTGTCCATCTGCTCTGGTAACACCCACCACGTTCCAGCAGCGTAAAATATTTAAAGTTACTCAGTATCAGGCTCAGTGTAGAGCTCACCTAAATTACCACCTGGTATAAAAAGCATCGAGCTGTCATTAGAAATGGCAAATACACTGGAATGTGTTTCAAGGAAGAAAGAACACAGACTCATGACTAATTGACCAGCAACATCACAACTAGACAGTCAGTTGCCACTATCTTTCTATTTCATTGGAGTTTTAACACAAACCAGAGTCATTAGTAGCCCCCATTTACATCGACCAGAGTAATCCCTACTCAGAGTGCTAAACATTTGGACTCACGTTTACCTGTCTAAAAATTGTCATTTCTGAAATTTCTCATTTAAGTTTGACAAAAATGAAATGGAACCTTTTGTGAAAACTCCTTTTCAAGCAGGGATGTCATCAGCTGTACAGAAAAAAATCTGGAAAAGAATACAAGGAATAGGAAGCAACCAGGGACTAATCATGAATCTAAGACTAAAAGAAAATTGGGTAATGCAGGCAACAGAATACGAATATACTGAGTGTTTTACCGCAGCAAAGAGAAGGGCAGCCAAAACGCAGAATGGATGAAAGCAATCAACCCAGTTAAGAGAAAATTGGATGGGTTATAACAAATCATGAAAAGAATAAAACTGGAGACAACGAAGGACTTTTAATAAATGAGGAGGCTGCAGAAATTAATGAGGCACATCAAATGGTTGAGACATTGCACTGCTTTATAAAAACGTGCCTTCTGTGAGGCAAGTAGAGAACAGAACTGGTAAGTCATCAAGTGGTAGAGGTATGCAATGCATTGCACTGACTGGACGTAAGAGGGGACTTGTAAACATGACCATATGTACCTAAAAACTTCTGGACTTCAGAGAGAGGTATTCCTTTTTCAAGACATGCATTCCTTAAGAGATATGAAGCTATGGGAGAAAAGAGAGGCAAATTTGGTACCATTTTAACAAATACAAAAAAAATTTCTTGTGATTATTGTCAGTAAATTCAGCTCCAACTAAAGGCCAAATAATGGAACAAAACCATTTCTTCTGTGGGAGGTAAGTGGCTGTGTTCTAGAAACATCATAGCTTATAAATTGTATCCAATTATAATTTTAAAATGTACCTTAAAAAAAAAAAAGCAGCAGAGGGCAGGGGACAAAAGGAAACAGAAAGTTTGAAAATTATTTAATAGAATCTTTTGGGAGATTCAATTCACGTGTGCATGATAGTATTGTGTTAAGTCACCAGAAAACCACAATCCAAACAAGGGAAACAAAACAACTAATGGCCACATTCATAAGGGGTTTGCCTGAACTGTTTCACCTTTTGAAAGTCAATCAATGAAAACAAATAGAGAATATTTATAAAACTTGTGTTTATAGAGGTAAGGAGGTGTATCAGTAAATGCAAGCATTACATCTATACTTAAATATTTTCCTAATTATAGGAAGCATAAACCTGACTTATTCCTGACAAATGTGACATATTCTATGTGTCTTGCCATTAATGACTTGGCAGAGAAGTAAAACAGCATAGCAATTAAAATTGCCAGAAGAAAATAAATTAGGAAATATTGCAAATACCAGAAAGAAGAAAATAAAAATGCAGGAGACAAAGGGCTAAGAGGCAGGAGGAAAAAACTGAAAAATCCTAAAAGAAAATTTAAACTACCTTTCAGAACTTAAATTTTTCATGGCCAAATCATGGCAGAAGTGTTGCTGAGAAAAATAAAGTGGTGAGTAGCAGATATTAAAGATTTTCTTCATCAATCCTTCGGTCATCCCTTGCCCTAACTCTGCTATTCAAAATCCCTCCTATCTGCCACAATTCCTGTATTTCATACCTAGCCCCCAAATTCTGTGCCAGTTGACATTCTTGCCCTGGCCTTGCTCTGCCAATCTACACAAGAAGGCTGAAATGCAAGTTAGAAGGCAGAGGGTATAACAATATTTCCCTCTTCTTGTCATTGACTGACATGATCTTACTCAAACTGCATTCTGCGCATTTCCTCACCTTTGCAACAGGACTGAGGGCTAGTAAAACAAGAAGGCTTTCAGAGAGGGTTTTGAGAACTAATTGCTACATGTAGAAGACTTAAACCTAGTGTTACCAGTAAGAAAGCCAGATAAGTGCAACCTTTTGCCCAGTCAGTACATGCAACGGTGCTCTCAGCGTGGAGATTCTTGTTTGGACTTAGCTGCCTGCTCAGCCATTGTCACTAACACGCACTATTCGAGTCTCCTTATTTATTCATCAGTGTTCAGGGAGAAGACTAAAGCCAGCACAGTTAGAATATGACCTTTTTGTTTCTGTTCACATAAATAATGTCATGGGATCGTATTTCTATTCTCCCTGACGTGAATAGTTGCGTGAACTACACAAAAATAGAAGCTTTCAGAACTTTTGCGCTCACAAATACAGCATCTCCCCTGAGTGGCTGAACAGCAAAATGGGCAATTCAAACTCTAAATAGCAAGAAAATATGAACCTGACCTATTTACTCAATGGAAAGGATATTAGTAGTACTTGTAATCCTCATTGATACTGACAGGAAATGCAACATTTCTTTTATACTTCCTCCTCATCTTCAAGAAAAGGAGAAAAAGTCATTTTACCCCAGTACTGAAGGGAACCGCTCCTGTCTCGAGCTCTTTTTTTACCCAGACAGATCAAAATACTTCGTGGGTATTTATGCAAGAATTATCTCTGCTTCACAGATGGAGTATGTGAAACAGATTCTGGTGGCTTGTTTAACAGTTTTACATCAAAGAAATGTCGGAACTCTAATTCTGTCTGTATAACTCTCTGCTGCATGATCTTGACAGAGTTGGATCTAACTTTGAAGCTGGTCTTGCTTTGAATGGGAGGTTGGACAAAATGACCTCCAGACATCTCTTCCAATCTAGTGGTTGCTCTATGATTCTTGTTTCCTTTGCATCTTTCAACTTTCCAGCCTGAACATGCAAACCACTATGCAGACTTCAAACCCCAGATACAACATATTGGTAGGCTCTGCACAGAGCCTGTGCTTAATCAGGAACCTAGTAGGAACCTAAAACTCCTAGTAGGAGTTTTAAATAGCACAATCCATTCCTTAGCATTCAAGCATCATAGTATCTGTGGAATGACAATTGAGTATCATTACAAGTTTTAATTAAGTGCTAGCACATAGCCCATCGTCTTTCTCCACAGCACAGAACACCCAGATGTTCTCAATTAGAATTAAGCACCCAAATTTAAATAAGGGCAGCTTTTTTGTAAAGAACAAGGTATGTGCAGCAATAAAGGTCACAAACTTAGTTTTAAAATACCAGTTTCATTAAAGACCTCTAAGTTTCTCCACTAGTACTGAAAGGATGAGATCTCTCTTGTGCTGCAGGTCTTTTTGCATGTCTGTCAGCATTCTGTCAAAATGGTTTGGTTTCTCTACTCTGGGAAAACGATTTGAGAGCATAGAAAATATTAGCTGAGAAGCAGCATAGAATGGGTATATTTTAAGGCAAAGAGGCAGATGACCTTGTAGTAGGGATCTTAACCAAAAGAGGTGAAAAAAGAGCTTAATAACTTGCTAGGTGACCAGAAGCATTATATAAATTCAAAAATAAAATTACTTTTAATTTAGCTACTACTTTGCAAATCAGTACACCAGGTGGCTGATACCAGTATCTTTTTTCGATATCACATTCCTCTAAGTGGGTTTTACTCCAGCTCTGCAAAATTATGACTTTTTTTCTTTACAATTACTCTGAGCAGTTACTTTGCAAGTCTTCTGGTTTTTGTTATGTAGCTGTGTTTTTGTAATTATCTCGTTTGTCTTTTAGCAAGGACAACACATCTTCTGATTTGTCTGATTCCAGGGGTTTTGCTGACCATGTTCAAGCTGCAACATTCTTGTCTTGTTCCTGCTTTCTCTGCAATGTTTGTTACAGATTCTTAAAACCTTGCAACTACAACCTCTTAAAAAGTTATTCCAATTATTCTAATTTTGTTTCTTCCAAACTAATTTTTAGAAAATGTAATATAAATTGTCATTTTTGCATGTCAGCTACAGTACTGTTACCTAAGAGGCAGAGAGTGATTTCTTTAATTTTTAGCTCTTCACTTATTTTTAACCTTCTATTTCAGTACCGCTTGTTTCTTCCAGATTTGTTTTCTCTTAGAAGTCCAACAAACTATTTAACCACAGCAGCAAACCACAAAACCCACTTTTGATGAGATGAATAAGTAGTCTGGGATCTGTGAAGTATTTCTCCATTTACAGCTAAAAATTAATTACATGTCTTTTAATGTACAACCTTTTGGACGCGGGTGCACTTGATTAAACAGTTACCATCACCTACAACCTTCCCTTCTAAAAAAAGGTTTTCTCCCATAAAAATCAAGAGGAGCAAACCTATGAAACTACTCCAACGACACAGTTCAGAGTCTGCTGTAATTGATTAATTCACCAGCCAACACAATACCACAGATAGTACCTCAGGTAGGGAAGAGAGGGAGCTGAAGAGCTGACAGGAAAATTAACTTTTTTCAGAGACATGGGGAAGGGTCAGCTTTAAGCAGCAGAGGTAAAACTGACAGAACCTGTCAGAATCTCTGTATTTTTTAATAATAAAGAACAAAACACAAGCTCTGTTTCCTTTGAGAAGAGGAACAAGGCACACAGAGATGTTTCTCCAGCAAATACCTCTTGTTCCTTAGCAGAAGCAGCTGCCTTGTGTCACAGCCTCTAGGGCCTCATTCAAAAGAAACTATGAACATCCTTTGTGCGGTATTTTTTTTTTTTAATACTTATTTTCCCTCTCTTTTCCATCAAGGAAAAAGCATCCTAAGGGGCAGTAGCTTGTAAGGCTAGCTTGAGAGAAAGGTAGACAGATTTGGTATTTTTTCTTTAAACTGGACTTTAGAGCTGCTTTTTTACCCTTCACTTGTATTATTTTCCTGTTGATCTGCTGCCATTGTAAATAATTCACAATACGTAAAAATGTAAAGATTAAAGGACTCTGGGGAAAAGGAAATACAAGTTCAAGGTCTAGGAATCTCACCACAATATTGCTGTACTAATTCCCTGTTTTAAAGTTGTTGAGCTCCTTTCAAGCTCAGTTTAAAGGCACAGAAAAGGCACAAGACTACTTTTTGGGCACAGAGCATGATAGGGGATACACATGATAGAGTCACCCCAAGACAAAAGTGAAGATAAGATTCCCTTTCCTCCTCCCTTCTTCTTTCTGGCCTGCTTTAAAGGTAAACTCTTTGGGTGCTAGACATTATTTTATATATATATATATATATACACACATTCCATCTAGTTGAAGATGTCCCTGCTCATTGCAGAGGTGGTTGGCTTGGGTGAATGGATGAGGGATTTGGATTGGGTGACTGGATGAGCTTTAAAGGCCCCTTCCAACCCAAACTGTTCCATGATGTTATGATATGTTTGGATATCCCTTCTTACAGCTCATTACTTTCAGCTAGAACCAGCTTATTCCACACTTGTGAAATATCAATAAGGCAACAAGAAGTCACCCAATGCCTCCCAAATTTTATTTTTCTGAATTGCACAAAGAGATGGGTCTAGATTAAACAAGTTTAATGTGTGATGTTGATGCCTACATCATCAAATAGCCTTTCCATTTTTTTTTTTTTTACTATCAGAGACGTAGACAACACTAAAAACCTACTTATTTTCAGTACATAACAGCACAGAGACTGAGATGTGGCTAGCTAGACCCAATTTGAGCTACAAAATTCTATGGTCATGCATAAGCTCTTCTCGCAGCCCTTCCTAGCCCTCAGTTAAGAAATGTCCAATAATTTGCTGTGAAGCAGCTTAATCCACCGGAGGACTAGAGAAGAGCAGGACAGCACTAGGTCACACAGTGACCACACAGTACAGTACTCCTCAGCAACAGAGATACAAAGATACAGCAGTCAAGCAATCTGTTCTAAAAGGAATCTTTAAGGCAAAAGCAAGGAGTTGTTTGTTTGTTCTGTTTTACTGGGGGGTCGTTTGTTGGGTTTTTTCCTAATAGACAAAGAACTGTAGTCCAGAAAATACGATTTAAATTTCCCTTTTTATCACTGTTAAATGTCATAGGTAGCAAATACATTCCTTAACTTCAGAAAAGAGATGAAAAAGGAAGAAAAACTAAGCTGCCTAACAGGATACAAACACAATTAGCTAAAAAAAACCTGATGCATTTGGAAATTATGTTCTTTTCACATTTACTTCTCTCTTCTAATAATACCAAAATTTTTCTTCTGCACATATTAACCTGCAGAGATATAAAACTCTTATTTCTAAAATTAGTAAGCAAAAATCTTCCACATCCTCGAATTACCCACAAGATGGCAGAATAATCAGACCAAACCCTCTATCGGCACAACCAGTCTTCCCCTGACTACAAACACAGCTCTCAGAAGATGGCTTTTCCTTAGAACCAGACAAAACCATCACCATTCAGCAAACAGCTGAGCAGTATTTAACCCATGTATCTTCTGCAAAGATAGATGTTGCAAAGTTGGTGCCACCTTTTTTCCCCACATTTAAAAATCTTCCAGAGGGGAGGAACAACAAAATAAAAGCAATATCAAACCAAGCCAAAAAAAAAAAGAACAAGATTATGACCTTTTATCTGCTAAGGTTTTCACATAAGTAATACTTCACAAACTAAATATTAATCCTCCCTCTATTCTCCTTGTTTAATCCACAGCATTTCCTTGCAATAGATGTTCCCAGACCTAAAAATACTGACCTACAATTTCAGAGGCCACTCAGTCTCCGAGAATTACCTGCTCTACAGTAAATGAGCACCAGGGTGGCAAAAGTTCCACCACGCACACAGCAAAGCTGGTTTTTTTGCTATTCAAAACAAAAGTGTCAGTGGGACACACAGCTAAATTAGTTGTGTGTCCCACTGAATTAACACAATTAAATTAACACAATTAAAATAGAATTAAAATTTAAAAAATCAAACTAGAAATATTCCCATAGTATGATAACAGCAGACTCTCATGACTAATTTGCCAGTAGAGGATCAGACAAGAGAACAGATGGAATATCTGCTGAAATATGTAGCTTTGCACATCAATCAAGTCTATACCATCCCAGCTGGTGTAAACCCAGCTCATACTGGACCACGAGCCTGTCTATTAATGGCTGAAACCCTGAAATAGGACAGTTACTGCACTTGCATTTGGACTTTGAATGAGCTATAGTCTTATACTCTTTTTTTACCCCTGCATGTCTTGCTAAATTTGAATCCCTCTTATATAAGAATAGAACTGCAAACTAGCACAATTTAAACTACTTTGGCATATGCCCTTGTTAAGCAGATTATTAGCCTAATTCCCTGTTATCTGCTCTGGCTAACTGCTCGTTTCCAGGTGTTACAGTTTGCTGTTCTATAAAGTAGAACACACACTGACACTATTTGTGCGTGTGTAGATATAAAAATATATATAAATAAAATTTTCACTTTTTTATAAAGACCTGTAAGGTCTTTATATCACATTTCCTAAGAGTTCTTTACTAGAAAAGAGTAGAAGTTCCTAGAACTTTTTTTTTTCCATAGATTTTTTCATAGATTTTTCTCACCATTAGAATTCACCACTGGCTCCTACACAGTAACCTAGATGTAGTGACTTACATCACTGAGGGAAAAAGACATAGGACACCTCTGTGTTTGTAACTGAGTAGCAGTGAATGGTTTTTGTTTTCGCTGTACTTCAGCCATTTAGGTTTTTTTCTCTATGTGGCAGGAGAACAATATAGGAGTGACCAAAGAACTTTCTAATTCTGGAAAAAAATAAAAATAAAACCCCAAATATTTATTGGTAAGGGAAAAACCCTTCCCAGGACACTTGATTGCAACTCTTGTGTTTGTCAGTAGTACTTTTGTTCCTGTTCTGCAAATGCATGGGTCAGGTTTTTCAGCTGACGAATTACCATTTGCAGGCACACCACTTCCAGACAAATTCTTGGGATTGTAACCTCTCTGGGTTTAGCACTAAGTCCTTTCTGTGTACTTGCAGCACTTAATCCATTATCTTTATGGAAAGAAACAAGGAAGAGCTAAAACTGAGTACTTTGGGAATGGTTTGCTTCTCCTTACTGCTACAGAACCAAAGGGGTTTATTGCATTTAAAATCTCCCATCTCTGAGATTTGAGGAAGTTCATAATGAAAATACCTTAAATTCTCCGAGAAGACTTCATTTCAAAATAAACCCTAGCATCTGACTTTCCTTCAAGGGAAGAAAAAGTTTCAGAATTATTACTTTTGTTCCAAATTCAGGCTCAGCAAATATATTGAGAACTCTGGAACAGCCCAAGGTTACTTTGTGCCTATAGCCATAGTTGTTCTTTTGTCAGCAGTCAGCTTCTGTGCCCCTTCATCTGTGCCCCCCTCATCTCCTCTGCCTCTCAGCTAGAAGTATAAATAAGAATTATTCCTAATTGAGTCACAACTGACCTTGAAATTATTTTGCTTAAGGTTCTGCCTTCTCAAGAATAAGAGTTGGCTGCACTTGACAATCTCTATGCAAATGCTTTAATTCTACATTATTTCCAGCCCTTTAAAAAGCAGCACAGATTACTACCCTGTCTGGAAGAAACATGACTGGTTTTGCAGCAAATTTTTCACTTTCTATCACATGACTGGTTTTTCACAAATTGTTCACTTTAAAGCCCATACATGCTACCATGACCTAAGACACTCACCAGATTTCCTCCACTTCCGTCTCATGGTTTCCTTATTTATTGACAAATCAGATTCTTTTCCTCTTTCCAGACCTGTAAGGAGCAGTGATCCTAAAGGAAACATTAAAATAAGAAGTCATAAGGCAGCAATAGTCTCAATCTAAGTCATCTGGAGAAAATTAACGAGATATTCACAACGTTACTGCCAAAAATTAAGCCCCAAAGCAGCACTTCACTATTTTATTAAGGCCAAAAGTTCAATCTGGCAAATTTCCCACACGACTTCGACCATGCTGGCTGTAGTAGTTGAGAGACATCATTCTGCTCCTAATGTAAATGGTTTTGCTGGCAGCAAGAAGTCGAATGTATAGATTTCTTGTCAGAAATACAAAGAATACAAAAACATGCCAACTAAAACATGACTGACAGAGAAAGAACAGGAGAAGATTAGGGATTTTCACAAAACTGCATCTGATTTCCTTTCAAAAACTAAAGCAACACTCTCATCAAATGAAAGCCAAGTGGCTGCTTTCTCTTTCCTGTACAGGAGCTGACCTTATTGACTGAACTTCATTCTGTACTGTGCTGATGAACAGACAGAAAAATTTTGCTGAAGTTAACTAAAACCTTTGCTGGTAAACAGGAACAAAACAGCAGCATGCCATTCTCCAGTGAATCTGACAACACACACGCTAGTATTCACACGGTAATTACTAAAGAAGTCACACAAGCCTGGAAGGCCAGGATTGGGTTTGATCTCTCACCTCCAGAACTACACTTACCTTTGGATGCAAGAATTCTCTAAAACAAGTTGCCTAAACTGAAATCAGTCTCTAGTGACATGCACAGAGCATATATTAGCACAAAAAGAGTGAAAACACTCTAAGGGGACACAACTCACTCTCCCTCAGTAGCAGGCTAGGTGACAGACAGATCTTTAAATAATGCTGTAAAATTCTCATCAGCAATTTCTGCAAGCCTTCCTGATCATCTCCATCACTGTATTTGTACAGTACAAAAGAAGATGAGGCTCTGACACTTTATAAAGTCTATCACTGGGAATATCACCACGGCCCAGGACTTCCACAGCCAAGCAGAAACAAGGGTAAGGCCAATATACAGGCTTTGAAAGCAAGATATGCATCCACAGGCATTACCATGCTCACCCTAAACATATCAACAGACCAGCAATAATAGTTTGCTTACTTTTAAATAAATAAAATTTGATTATTCTTTAAAAGAATATAAGTTACACTCAGCAATTGCTTATTCTGAAAGTCTCCCTGCACCATTTTTAAATTAAATATTGCATCTGATGGTCTTCAGACGAAGAAGAAAGTGAGAGGCTACATTTGCTATTCTTGCAGCTTAGCCAAAACTTCTACTTCTATCAACAGTTCATTCCCCCCTTTGTTTTCTTCTGTTTCTGAGTGGTGAGTTTCTACTCCACCTTGGCGTAGAAACTAATCCTTATATATATGACTTCACACCTTTACTTCTACACGTCATTCCACTTCTCCAGTCTTCAAGGTACTTCTGTAAAGCATCACCGTTCTATACTGCATTTATTATGATTTTCAAAATCCTCAAGGTCCACCAGAAAGTAAACCTAAGGAGTAAAATTGCTATTTCTTCCAGGTATTGGAATTCACAGATCCAGTGTGAAGTCAGGAGGTCTTTTTTACACCCAGTGTTTTTCTTTGAGGCAGTTCCTTGTTCTGCCTCTACCTCCCCCAAGCAACAATCACCTATTTTACTCTCTGTTTCACAAGGCTTCTAAATCTGCTGCTTTTCTCTTGCTAATATGCCACTCTGATCTTAACTTTGATTGAAACAACTAATTGTTTCAGTAATTTTTCTTAGAGCAAAATTGCTTTTAAATGGTGTTAATATATTACTACTTTTTTGGATATGAAAGAGTTTTGTGGGTTTGAAAGTTTTTTCTTTTGCTGACAGCTATACCAACTGCTCTGATGCAATATAGTACCTCACCTTTTCTTGCATCTTGGTCATATTATCAGAAGATGTCATTTGTACACTCTCCTCCTGTTTTACAAAAAGGCATTCCTTGGATGAAAAGGCCCCTGAAGCCAGTGAAGTCAACTGTGACACAGAAGAAAGCAAGGGGGAAAATTGTTACTCATTTCATTCTCTGCAGTTGTTCTATTGCCTGCTGATGGTCTTGGTATATAGCTACACTGTACAATGGGTTTGTTCTCAAAGCAACCTAAATATGCTATCTTCACTTCCTGCTCTATGCCATTTTTGGAGATGAGAGTTATTATTCTACCAAGAACATTTCGCAGATTCAAATTTGCAAATATCAGATTCAAATAAGGGCAGCAGCCCCAGGTGGGTGACAAAAAACCATATAGGAATAGGAGTGTAGATGAGAGAACTCTATGTAGTTGGCTTTGCTTCAGTAACCATCACATAATAAAATTACATTTTTTAGAAATTGCTTTAGCAGTTTATTTGTTTCAGAATAGGTACTGTTTCGTTGTTGTTTTCATCTCTTGTTTCCATCAGGTTTGGGGCATCAGTTTACTTTAGACATCTTTGCTGAAGCAGCTGTCTCAGAAAGCACATTAATTTTTCATTTTTAATTATATTAGTAATTCACTATAATAAATACCTGTTGGCAGTGATCTTTGAAAAATTTATTGGAATCTTCTCCTTATAGGTTATGTAACATCTGAAATAACATAATTCTTCAGGGTTTTTTTCAGAATCCCATATTTTTTCTATTTTTAATACTGTATGACTAATCATACTTGTAAGTGAGGTTTTCGTACATTTGAGTCTTTCTTGGTAAAGCAAATTGAAATAGAACATAATGGGAGGATCTTTCCTTCTCTACATTTCTGTGTTTCAAGTTCAACATTGGTTTTACACGGCTTTTATTCATATGTTTTTTTACGACTTTCAGAACTCTTAAATAGATGTTCAGAAGTACTCTTAAAGACAAATTGAAGGACGAAGGTATCCTTTGGGAAGTGTCATTTAGCAAGTAACTGAGTTCTGTATGGCATTTTCATCTAATCTATCAAAACAGGTGAGTAATTCTGAGGCCTTCTGAATACACACACCAACTTATCACAGATCCTGGACTCAGACATTTCCCTGTGATACATTAAGTTGTACAGAGACAATTCAATATTCAACAACCCTCCAACTCACATTCCCATTCATCAAGAAGTGTTAATGTAAGAAGAACAGCTTTGTAATGAGATTATGAAATCGTAGAACTGTTTAGGTTGGAAAAGACCCTTAAGATCATCCTGTTCAACTGCTAAGCCAGAACTGCCCAGTCCATCACTAAACCATGTCCCCAAGTGCCACATCTACACATCTTTTAAGTACCTCCAGGAATGGTGATTCCACCATTTCCCTGGGCAGCCTCTTCCAAAGCTTGACTACCCTTTCAGTGAAGAATTTTTCCTAATATCCAGTCTAAACCTTTCCTGGCAACTTAAGGCCATTTCCTGTTGTCTTATCCGTGGTTACTTGGGAGGAGGGGCTGACCTTCACCTGGCTATAACCTCCTTTCAGGGGGCAGAGAGGTCTTCCCTCAGCCTCCTTTTCTCCGGGCTAATCACCCCCAGCTCCCTCAGCTGCTCCTCATAGGACTTATGCTACAGAACCTTCCCCAGGTCCCATTTCCCTTCTCCAGACTCACTNCCACCATTTCCCTGGGCAGCCTCTTCCAAAGCTTGACTACCCTTTCAGTGAAGAATTTTTCCTAATATCCAGTCTAAACCTTTCCTGGCAACTTAAGGCCATTTCCTGTTGTCTTATCCGTGGTTACTTGGGAGGAGGGGCTGACCTTCACCTGGCTATAACCTCCTTTCAGGGGGCAGAGAGGTCTTCCCTCAGCCTCCTTTTCTCCGGGCTAATCACCCCCAGCTCCCTCAGCTGCTCCTCATAGGACTTATGCTACAGAACCTTCCCCAGGTCCCATTTCCCTTCTCCAGACTCACTCCAGCCCCTCAATGTCTTTCTTGCAGTGAGGGGCCCATAACAGGACACAGCACTGGAGGTGTGGCCTCACCAGTGCCCAGTACAGGGGGACAATCACTGCCCTGGTCCTGCTGGCCACACTATTGCTGATCCAGGCCAGGATGCCAGTGGCCTTCTTGGCCACCTGGGCACAGCTGGCTTACTCAGGACTGAAAATCGTTGTTATTCCACCTATGCTGATATTTTTCTCTGCTACTTGGTCAAGTTGCTTAAACTTTTGGTTTCCTATTTTATGCATCTATGAACTAGGGCACAGAATCTCACAGGGATGCTGAGATATTTTATTGTTTGAATATTTTTAAAGCATTTTAACATTCTTGGGTTGAAAACAAATCATTGCAAATAATCATTTAATTGCTTAAATACTCAAATTTGGTATCCTTGGTGCTATAAGCAAACATTTTCTTACTGAATTATTTATATAATATTTTCTAGATAATAAACCCCAAGTTATGGTGGTTTTTTCTTTCTTTAGCAACATTAGGTATTACTATTTTCAAGATGGAATCAATGGGCTAAATGTAAGGGTCAGATACATAATTTTTTTCTAAAACCACCCACCGTAAACTCTGATTCTGAACTGAATCTTGCCTGTCAATCCTATTAAATGTTCTAAGTGTCTTGCATGTCACTGATTACAAACAGGAAGGTGAAGAGTTCAGGTAACAGAACAAGAAAAGACATTACATGTGATGGTAAAATTTTCTTGGTTTGTTTTTAGAAATTTCTCACAGGTCTTGCTTGTTTTAAAACAACCAACCAAACAATCAACCAAGCAACAAAACCACACAGGAGCTCTTCTAGATGCAGGGAGAGATTTAAACCAAGAATTCATTAAGCCTACCACAATAAAAGAGAAAGAAAAAAAACAAAGCAAAGTCAGGTGAGAGAACTGATTAATTAGGTGGACATGAAAAGTAGAAGCTCTTTTCAAACAGGAAATGTGTATTTATAGAATAAGAATATCACAAGAATGAATGATAATCACATTTTAACAGTGTCTGGAGATTTAGGTTAATAAGCAAGGTAGCATTTATACATGTAACCTTGCTTGCTGTGAAGTGAACTGCTAATTTGTCAACCCTATTTTGGAAGAAGACAACGGGCATGCATAGCTCAGTTCCGTACAGGACTGCGTATTAATCACATTAATTTTCTAAAGTGTAACAACAAATGTCCTTCAACTGCATATGGGGTTGTTTTGGGGTTATATTCCTCATCTTGGAAAGTCTTTTAAAACATCTGTTTGACTACAGATAACTCTGTAGGGGAAACAAGGTGGAAAGGAAAAGGCAAAGCGTGCACACCAATGGAAGCACTGCGAACCATTCTCAACGGGGGCTTACGGAGCTTATTAAAAATATACATAACATCTGAGGAGAACCAAAAAGAAAAAGAGCACAAGTTGTAGGACCATATTTGAGGTGTCATCAAGAATTTCTTTGCAGTTACACACACAGATCTAATCCCAGCCTCTTTGTAAACAGGCTCTTAATATAGGAGTAGTTTAGTTTTACAGACCAGAAGTCAATTTCATGTTTATATACTCTATAAAACACAGTTGCTCTACAGACTTCAAAAATTCTCTGTAGCAGGAATTCCCTTCGAGGAGGAGAGAGAATTTTCCTGGTCAAAGCTGGAGAATTCCCTTTTAGCTTTACTTTACCAGAGGTTGTATAAGATTCCTTTCCCTCCATCCCATCTCTGGCTAGAGAGTTCAGAAGTCAGAGCAAGTCCTGCACATGACCGATGCTACCACCCAGCAAAACAACTTCAAACCGGCAAAATGCTAACCCTAGCACTGGATTCTCCAACCTATATTCAGTCACAGGCACAGCCAATACATTAAATTCATATATATGTATTTATATATTAGTCTGCATGAGTTCTCTGCACACAGTAGAGCACTGTACTGTGGCGATATTTAACAGCTCAGAGGAGACAAAAGGTGTGTACAGGGGAGGGGGATTAAATTTCCCTGGGCTTTTGCGACCTGCTTCTGAGCAAATTGAAAAAGGTTAGTCCAAATAACCTTCAGATGAGTTTTGAACTAAGAAATGTGACTTGTTCTGCAAAGGCCAGACACGCCCACGCAGCGTGGTACCATCTGAAAAAATACAACTTTGCAGAGCTGAGACCCATCCACTTTGGAGCAAAGTTACACACGTGAGTTTCAATTTCATCTGTGTGACTTTGACTGTAACCAGGACTAGAAACTACGTATCAAAGCCAGTCTGAAAAGTTAATCCATACTGTTTTGTGGCTTCTAGGTCCTGGTTCCTAGGCAAGACTTGCAGGTCTAATCTCAGCAAGTGTATTCATGTCCTGACTGTAACAAAATTCCCTCTCATTCAGTTCCTTTTGTTGATTTTACCACCAGAGGAGATAATCCAGCTCCATAGTTTATCACTTCTTTTTGCTTGTAGAGGTTTTCAGGCATCACAGAAGTTGGCACTTCAATAAAGAGTGAGTTTCACTGATGTTTTCCATGTATCATCTATAGAATATTGTAGCTAGATGTTTAATCTACTTTGTTAGAAACTCAATAATAATGGTGAGAAAGTAATCGATTTTATTGGTACTTCAAAACATAGAAAGATAAAAATAATAAATCCACCAAAAGTGTAGCAAAGAATACTGGAGAGAAGAGCACAAATTCTGGTCACCTGTAATGACATAAAACAACTGGCACATCCCAATGCAAGAGACCTTAAAAAAGTGAAAACATGTACGAAGTTGTAAAAGCTTTTACATTTTTTTACATTCTCATCATGCCAAGAAGAGAAAATGTGTTCTGTAATAGTTGAAAATAAGTTGGAAAAAAGTTGAAATTGCATCCATTTCAGTGCACTTGTTGGCAATTTCTATGAAAAGTGAATTTGATTTGAGTAACCTCAGGAGCACTGAGAAGATTCCTGGAGAAGCCATGAAATGTGGGCTGCAGCACATTTAGGAGGTTTAGATTGTCTGAATAGGGTGATTTAAGTCCTCAGAGAGAGGCAGTGGCAAATACAAAAGGAAAATCATACAGTCACAGAATGGTTTGGGTTGGAAGGGACCTCAAAGACGATCTAGTTCCAACCCCCCTGCCTTTCACCGGACCAGGTAGCTCAAAGCCCCGTTCAACCTGGCCTGGAACACTTCCAGGGATGAGGCTCCTCTGGGCAACCTGTGCCAGTGCCTCACCACCCTAACACGGAAGAATTTCGTCCCAGTATCCAGTCTACACCTACGCTCAGTTTGAATCCATCACCCCCTGTCCTATCACTACACGCCCTTTAAGGCAGTTTTGCCAGCGAATGACAGGCGCAATTTTCTGCCCCGCAGGATGTATTTTAGGCTGAGAGCCGTACAGAAGGAGCATTTTTAGCGTTTTAACGCAGTGACTGAGCCCACGTAAAGCCCGGAGAGGGCTGGAGGGCAGCTCCGCGGGTGCGCCTGAGGGGCGGGGGGCCTTTGGACCGCCGCGAGAAGGGCAGCGCTACCCCTACGGGAAAACTGCTCCTCCAAATTGTCCTTTCCTAGAAGAACCCCTTTCCCTTCCCACTCCCCACCCAGGACGCCGCTCCCACCCTTCCCAC